>CM048845.1:44702032-45029532 GCA_026545225.1 Cornus controversa | reverse complement strand
CAATCTCCTCCGATTGTGTTGTACCAGTCGTCTCTTCAACCTCCGACATTCTTCACGAACAATGATCTCTTGGCGATTAAGGCCGATTACTCGAAACGGAAACCACCAGCAATGAAGGCTGGCAATGGTAGAAATAAGAATGGAAACTGCTCTAAGAAATTTCAACAATGAAGGCTGAACAGAAAAAGTGCAAAAATACTCTGTTTTTGAACTAAACAGGGTAAAACAGGGTACAAAGAAGCAGCAGTATGGTCTCAGCGATGAAGGCCTGTGTGAAGAGGTTTTTAATCCCAGAAAAGAGCCTAAAGCTCTAATACCATGACAAACTGAGAAACACTTTGTGGAAGAATTTTCTTCATACCTCGGATAGTACACAAAACGTTAGCTATATATATCAACCCTCACAGCAGAAAAAGAAAACTAACTGGGTTATATCCGATCCCATGATTTATGGGATATTCTAACAGAATAGGAAACTAACCAAATCAGCCTAATTCTAGGAATCCAGGCTGTTACAAAATTTTCTAAAATAGCTAACTATACACGTATAAAATACAAGTCATTAAACACATTTTCCCACAATATTCATATAATATTTCTGAGTTTAGGTATACAGAAAATGTATTTATAAATTGATTTGTTTATGTGCGTGAGTGCATATCCATTTGGTTTTAATTGTAATTATTGAGGGTTGGTTCATCCTTTTTCTTAAATATTTTCAGCTGTAATTTGGGGTTTTAATGTATTCTTGAAGGTTCGGTGTTCTTAAATTTCTTGTTACAACGATCTTTTTTTTATCCCTGGTAAGTAATTTTAAGTTTCAAAGATTTAGCTTCTGTGTCATCTTTCTTGAAGGTTTGGATTTACCCTTTGCTTGTTTTCTTCAAAATCTGACTTTAATTTTGGTTCACAATGGCAAATTGGAACTTGTGGAGAATATAGAGTTGTAATTATGAATCCATCAAATAGTATTAACAGAGGGCTTGCGAATTCTTTACTGAGGAAAGCGAAGGAGGTGAAGATCGAGTTAGCACACTGACTGTGCGAAGCGAAGTGAAATTAGTGAAGGAGGTGAAGATCGAGTTAGCACACTGACCACGCGAAGTGAAGTGAAATTAGTGAAGCGAAGCGTAGCAAGGGAGTATAATACTAGCAATATGAGTGAATAAGTCAGTTACTATGCAAGTGGTAAAGGAGAAACTGAGGGGTTATTACAAACGTATAAACACATATGTATGTATATACACGCACAGGAATGTCAAGGCAGACAGTGCGGGTCGGAATTGGAGATTGCAAATGGTTCAGGAATGGAATGCATGTAAGAAATATGCCACAGGTATGGGACAGGTACAGGGAAGGGCTCCAGTTTTAGGTTGTGGGGTTAGGATAAGGGGACTCATCCCATATCTGACTTATGGCCATAGCTGAGCACAAAAATTATGATCTTTTTGGTAGAAGAAAATGAAATTATGTATAAACGAGGAAAATATAAATGCAATATACCTCTGATATATCTATTAAGATAATCACAAAAATAATATAACTGAATGCTGGCCAGCTTAAACTTGGTCATTTCTAGGAATGAATTGCAAACGGTATTGCTGCTGCGAACTATTGCTGTATAGGATTTGTAAAAAGTAATTTGTTTTGAACAATATCTACGAGTTATAAACAGGAATTTGCTGTAAACAGTAAATCTTAGAAGAAAAAAAAAGAGAAATAAGAGAAAGGGGAGGGAGTGAAGAAAGAGAGAGAGCCTACTCCACAAGGATTTGTTTGAAAACCATAAACTACTTGAAGAACACATTCATTCACTAACCAAAATACTATTCATTAGACTATGAAACCATATAGGACTTAAACACCAAAATAGTAAGAGTAGACAATTAATGTGTGCGATGTCAACCCAATAAAACTCATTACTCACCTCACAGTAGAACAACTAAGGTTCTGAACCCTAAGCAATGTATCCCCTGCATCAAGTATCTAGAAGATATCACCACCCACCTCATTGTAGTTGTTAATTTTCAGTATCAGAAAGAGATTTCCAGTTAAATGAATTCCTATATTAACGTTTCTCGAAGAAATTTTCAGTGAAGCTAATTCCTATATTAATGTTGCTAACAATTATTATCGAACCATTACATTTTCTAAGGACATCTCAATCCTGCAAATAGGTTATTTTTTAAAAGTAAATCATGCAAATTTGGACATAGAATGCAGATTCATCATTTAGCTAATAACGTTATTTTCATGAATTGGAATCCTGCATTGGTGCAACCAAACTAGTAAAAGGAAAGAAAATGATTTTCAGTTAATAACAATTCAATCCATGACCTACTAAGCACTTAAAGGACGCATAAAATAAGACCAAGCAAACACACCAACTCACGTGGTAAGCCTGCCAAAAGAACATTTGCATGTAAATGTTTCTGGGCATACTCAGCAGCTAACCGACCTCCATGCCCATCATAGATTGCATAATGTGCACATCTGTCAGGAAAAAGAAAAAGAAAAGAAAAAAACACAAATTGAGCAAAGGGTTTAGTTTTTGAAGTTCAACAAAATAGCTTTCACTCAAACTGAACAGATGCAGAATACTTCAGGAATAGGGTAAATATAGCTTCCTGAATAATTCTTTCAACATGTGTTAATACATGTAAAGAAAAGTGATTTCAGAATAAAGCAACACACTGTAGCAGGAACAGGAGCAACCCCTAAATGATAAAATAATATTTAGGGAAGAAAAGAACCTCTGAAGATACTTGAATAAAGTGGATAATCAAATTAAGACATATTTCAATGCCCCATGGAAATTGAAAGGCTCAAGTGCATTTTACATAGTGTTCAAAAAAGATAGAAACCAATCATTGTGAATCAAATGGAAGGCATCTAAAAGACAAGGTATGTCAACTCAACTTCTCAAAAAAAAAAAAAAGAGGGTATGTCAATTCAAGAAAATAGAAATTTGTTGCCACACTATCAACTAAGTTTGTCCACTCTCATTTTTCTTTTTCTTTTTGTTCCTGAATGTGGGTTGACTATAGTAATACAAATATACAATAAAGTACAATAAAGAGAAGGTGGAAACTTAAAAGCAACCACTATACAAAAGGAAAGTCAACTCAATCTACAAAGAACATAAAGATCAAACAAGGATGGAGTCAAGATCAGCAAGAGAAAATTTGAAGCACCGAAGCCCTCCAAGCAAAAATCTGCAGCAATCTGAGCAGCCATTCTAGATAATCCTTTCTTTCAAGATAATCCAAATCACCAGAGTAAAAGAGCATCTGAACAATTTATCCCTCGTCTGATTTGAACCCAGAGAAATAAAGAACTCCACAAAACCTCAAAAAATCCAGGCTGTTGTTCAAGACCTTGCCACTTGCACACATTGATAATCCAACTCCAAACTTCCTTCACAAATGGGCATGGCCAGAACATACTGTTGAAGAATTTGGGCTGATTGGAGAAAAATCAGGAGATTCCCTCTTAAGAGGGTAAGTTGACTAAACTCACAATTAAGTGAGATTTTCTGTAAATTAGGCAGCTCCCAGATCTGGTCCCTAATTTTCTGTAATTTACTTATTCTAGGTAGTTGAACCAGTAATTCCTAGGGTTACCAATTGTATAATTAGCTTCCTTATTTGGTTGTATAGCAGTATATATCTTGTTGAATATTCCATGAATATTGAATAAGAATATTATTCTTCTTCACATACGTCCAGTAGAAACTTCTGCCCCACAGCTATTATGACAGATGGGAGTTAAAATCAACCCCTGCTCCACTCTCATTTTTCCACCATTCTAAATGACCGATTTTTATGTTCAAATACCATCTTAAATGGTAGATAAATTAATATAACAAGCAACCAAAAGGTATTTCTTAGACAATTAAGGCAATATAAAAAAGATAGCAGGATGGCATCTCATAGTAGCAACATTGCCTCTCAGAAATTCCATGTCAGAATGGAATATAAGAGTACAGGGCCCACTTTACTGACAACGTATCCACAAAATTCACTATATCCCCCCTAGAGATTTACAATTCGACCCTTGTAACCAAAAAAAATAATAAACTAAGAATCAAGAACTTTAGCACCCATAACGGAACCTCCTACCCTCCAAGCTGCTTGGGCTTGCCTCTGCACTGTACTTGCTTGCTAGTATTTTTCCATAAATGTTTCTTCACATGAGAAATGTGGGTTTAAGCAATCAAATTACTCTGTTTAGCATGGAATTGATTGAAGATTTGTTAGATTTTATACATGAATTCATGTGCTGAAAATTTGAACTGAACAGTATGGATTTAGAGCTGGAATTATTATACTTTGACTTATAATTTGTAAAAGAAATTTTGAGATTTTAAAGTACATGATAAGCAGTTTACCGGAATTTATTTGGCTCAAAATTGTTGAGTTTTGAATTTATTGCGGATTTTTGAAGATAGAAATGTCTTTTCTGTGAAATCAGTTTTGGTGATCAGAATTTTTTCTTTCTTTTCTTCAAAACTGATTTAATCGGTAAAGGAATTAAAGTAAATTGATAGTTTCAAAATATTTAAGCTTTCAAATGGTGATGGTTTCATGTAAATTGACGTAAAAATCTACTTTTGGTGAAGAAAACATGATTTTCAGAAAAGGAAACATGATTTTTCTGAAAAGTTTGTGTAAATTTCGGACAGTTGTGCATCTAACTAATTTTATTCTATATAAATTTTGGAAAATGAAAATAGACTTAATAAGGTTTATCCAGAATTCTATTTTACCAATAAACATGAAGTATTTGATTTTTGGGTAAAGTGCAGAACACCCCCCCCCCCCCCCCGGCGCGATATACCGTTTGTGGAAAATCACCCCGTACTTTTTAAAATGAGTTGTGTCAGTCCTTATTTTTGCAAAAAGGTCCATAGACCCCCCCTCTGACCACTTTTTGACAAAAAGTAATAGTTTTATTCCGAACTTGCCCTTTTAACATATCCAAATTCTCATCCCCTCTCTCTTTACGTTTTTTTTCCCAAAGCTTTCCTCCAATTTTCTTCCTTTTTCTTTGCACAGAAGTTTTCCTCCAATTTTTTATCTCGGCTTCGAGTCATGTCCAGTGAAGCAAACATACTGGTTTGACATATATAACGTTTATTTTTACTTTGACACATAACTATGTAAAATTGATCTTTAATTGTTAATGTTGTACTGAAATGAACTCCATTTAAGAGAAACTGGTTATTTGTGGTCTAGAATATCGACAAAATACCATTGGTCAAATGTAATGTGTTGATAATTCACATGAGTAGTCCGATTTTCTGGTGACTCAAATTTGTAAAGTTTTTCATAGTTATTTTTGATCGGTCTACACACTTGATCCCAGTTGACAAGGTGGTATTTGAACTCATCGTCCATTCCTCCCTACAGGAAATTCCGCTGGAGTCTCTCAATCCTCTTAGCCACTGATGTAGGAATCTGGAAGAGGGAGACAAAATACGTAGGAAAGGTTGACAAGGTACTCTTCAACAAAGTGACCCTCCCACCTTTCGAAAGATACTACTTCCAATCTACAAGCCTCCTCTCGTACCTCTCCACCACCGGATCCCAAACTCCCACTCTTCTCGCCGAATCTCCCAACAGCAATCCCAAGTACGATACAGGGAACAATCTGACTCCGCAATCAAGGATGTCGGCCAAATCAACTATATGAGGCACATTCTCCACCAAAACCAACACACTTTTGCCAACATTAATATTAAGCCCAGAGACTGTCTGGAAGCAAATCAACACGCATCTCAGATACCTCAAGTGCGACTCATCCGCATCACAGAAAACAAGTGTCATTGGCAAATAGCAAATGAGAGATCTCCAGTTGGCTGGAAGCATCCTTGCCCACACTGAAGCCTCTAATAAACCCAAAATCAACTGCCCTCTTCATCAATCTGCTGAGAGCCTCAATCACGAAAAGGAATAGAAAGGGAGACACTAGTCCCTGTCTAATCCCCCTCGAACTACTGAAGAAACCAGTTGGAGACCCATTCACGAGAACTGACAAACGGACTAAGGAAATGCAAAACTCGATCCATCTCCTCCATCTCTCCCCAAATCCCATCCTCTCCAACAAATGAATCAGAAATCTCCAACTCACGTGATCATAAGCATTCTCAACATCGAGTTTGCAAAGAACCCCTGGGATCCCACTAGCCAGTCTATGATCTACACATTCACTAGAAATTAGGGCTGAATCCAAAATCTAACGCCCACCAACAAAAGCATTCTGGGTCCAAGATAAGATCCTCCATGACACCCCTCAACCTAAAAGTAAGGACTTTAGCTATAAGCTTGTAAATGCACCCCACCAAGCTAATAGGCCTAAAGTCCCTAACATCACTGGCGTCTCCCTTCTTTGGAATAAGAGCGATGAAAACGGCATTCAAACTTTTCTCGAACGGGCACTGAGAATAGAAAGCATGAAAAGTGCCCATGACATCTCCCCTAACCACCTCACAATTTTCTATAAGGAATCTAGATGTAAAGCCATCCGAGCTTGGAGCTTTATCCCCATCACAACTCTTCAAAGTCGCTAAAACCTCCTCCTCATAGAAAGGCCTCTCCAAACCCTCTCTATCCACCTTTGATAATGACTCAAAATGTAAACCCCCAAGAAGGGGCCTCCAACTGAACCCCTCCGTGTACAACCTCCAGTAGAAGACACCCCCCTCCCCATATCAACCTCCCTACTGAGCATCTCCCCCATCCACCCTTATTCTCCCAATATGGCTGCCCCTCCGGTGAGCATTAGCCAACCTATGAAAGAACCTCGTGTTCCTATCACCCTCTTTTAACCACAAAGCATGAGATTTTTGACGCCACAAAATCTCCTCAGATATAGCAATCTCTTCAATCTCTACTTTACACTCCTCCCTCCTCCGCCTCTCCTCCTCCCCAATACCTCTCGACTGCTTTAAACGGTCAAGCTTCGTGATCTCCATCAAAACCCTATTTTACCTCTATTCCAAGTTACCAAAAACCTCCTTGTTTTATGTTTTAATGTTTTCTTTCAGCGAGCATAGCTTACCTGCAAGAACAAAGCTTGGAGTCCCCGTCGAACTACAACCCTCCCACCATCCCCTCATGCTCTAATACAGGACGACTTATGATTTATGTGGATGAGCTGAATGTGTTACGCCTCTACTTTTGGAAAGGAGCAGAGACAAATGAAATTAGGGATTTACTTTTCTTTAGGATTAATTTTTATTTAATATTATTATATTAGTAATGTTTTTATTTTAGGGATATTTTGTTATTTAATATTTTAGGGTTTTATTTTTAGTAGTAGGATTTGATTAGGGTTTTCCTTGCTGCCTATTTGTGAAAGGTACTTTTTTATTATTGAATATTATTGAGATTACATACTTCTTCCTCCTCCTGCTTCTTCTTCTTCTCCCCTAATCTTCTTCTTCTCTCTTATTCTCCTCTCTCATTCTCTCCCTTCTTCTAAATATATTTTGATATCGAAGCGCCCCTACCTGTCCCGCATCACGCTCTCCTTGAAGTCTCCCGCGGCCTGCCCATAGCCACATATTTTTGAACTTAAATGGAGTTTTTCTCTGCCTCATACCACCGCAATTAAGGACAAGCGGAATATGATCCAACGTAACCCTAGCTAAGGCCACCTACACCACATCCGAGTAAGCTTCCTCCCAATCAACAGAAAGAAGGAACTTGTCTAACTGGGATAAAGTAGGAAGCTCCCTCCCACTGGACCACGTGAAGGACGCTCCCTCCATCAGCAAAACAATCAACTGATGCTCATCAATAAAGTCCGAGAATTGCTCCATATCTGGCGTCCACCCCCCCCCCCCCCCCACCCCAAATGGAATTCGTCCTCCTCTATAGCAAACACATATAAAAAACCTCCCCACCTTAGTCACCCACCACTTATCCCACATCACAACGACCCCCCCCCCCCCCAAGGCTTCTAACCACCCTATCTGATAACGAGTCAAGCTTCATCTCTTGCAAACACACCAAAATACCACATGAGCATTCCACTTCTGCACCGCCAACTTCCCCACCCTCCCATGGCATAATGTCTAATCCACCTTCAAAGGGATCATTCGACACCCCAAAATCAGCACCAAACTCAGAGTCCACGCTACCACGAACCAACGGAGTGTACACATCCTCCCTCCACATCATGCATCCTCAACATCTCCAAACATTTCATCCCCACTAGTGCATTATGGAACCGTAATTCCCGAAGAAAAGCCTCCGAAACATCATCACTCAATTTAAAATTCAACTCATTTCCCACACAAATAGTGACTTCCTTATTTCTCCACATCACAACCCGTTCAATCATCAGCCCATTAAGTTTATCCCTAAACACAGCCCTATCATCAGCCAACATCCGATACTATTCATCACTGGACACATCCCTATTCTCGACAATCAACCCATTTAGAATAGTGCTTGTCCCCTCATGAAAATCTCCTCACAAACATTTTGCCCCCGTCGCGTCACCCTTCGGCATCCTTTTCATCGTCAATGACAGTTCTATTGACAATCCCGGCATATCATCACCACATGTCCCTCCTTAATTCACGGCCAAATTCGCCAGAAAAGAAGAAGATAGCATTTGATCAAGCCTACATTGTCATTTCGATTTGGCAATCCATTTCTATTTCTCTGCTCTAGACCATCCCCTCCCTTTAAAATTCTTCTAGGAGTAAACATGCTTGCCCAGTAAAGTAATCCCATGTTTTGACACCACTGAGTTGCCAATCTCTTTCCTTGCTCCATGGTTCCCTTTTTCTTTGATCTCCTTACTGTTCTTCACAGTCCCTCACCATACCACCCCAAGGTCATCGACTGAAATCAAAGCATCACCAACAGAAGGAGTCGTGTCGTCAAAGCACTTGTTTAACCAATTTGATAAGGTCTCAACCTTGTGCCTCGTCAATTGTTTCTTCTCCACAATGGATTCCTTATAATCATTATGGACCCTATAGTCAAGCCCTGAGTGTCGAATGGAAAACAAAACAACAACAGAGAATCCGGCAAAGGGGTGACTGCGACTACACCCACTACCTTCCAAGTCCTAGAAGCCCAAACTCCAATTTGATCAAGCATTACCAACGTCTCTATCGAATCTCCCAACCAAGCACGAACGCAAGAACTCTCTTCTCCTCACTGTACACTGGTCAGCCACTCTGATGACGTGACCTCTCTCCCTCGGCTTCCCTTCAACCTTGCCAGCAGTAGGAAGGCAAGGTATCCTCGCTGCCTCCAAGAACGTTTGTCTCTCAATCATCCAATTCAGAGATCGTTACTATCTTTCCCTTCTAAATTTTCTCAAATTCTTCCACTCATGGTTGTTAATGTCAATAGAGGCTGGAGATTGGCATATGAAGGATATAGTACATGTTTATTAACATGGTTAGATGAAAATTATGGACTTTGAACTCATTCTTGGAAATTTGTGAAGGTTAGCTTGAGCTTATGTTTTGAGATTAAACTTCAAGTACTTTGGGTATTTTACTTTTGATTGTGCATTATGGACATAATAATGTTGTTGGGTGAAGTTTGTATGATGATATTTTGATATTTATTCTCTTGAATGAAGTCTAAGTATTAGCATGCAATGGCCTAGGTTGACGAAATTTATGTTTAGGTGAAGTTGTTAGGAATGAGTACACGTGTTTTTGGTATTTTGATCCAGCCAAGTGAAAAAGAGTTAAAGTAGTTGACTATAATGGAGATGCAGTCAACTACTAAGAAAGAGATTATTTAACCCGAAAGAATTTGATGCTAAATCAGTAGGTCCGTATATGAAAGAGTGAAAGTAGTTAATTGTATTGGAGATACAGATACAGTCAACAATTATGCCAATTTAGTTGTCAACTACTATGCCAATTTAGTTGACTGTATTGGTGATTCAGTCAACTACTATGCCAAATCAGTAGGTGTGTATGAAGTGAAAGTAGTTGACTATAATGGTGATTCAGTTAACTACTATGCCAAATCAATAGGTGAAACGTGTTTAATTTGAAAATTCATCACCTTATCATTTTAAAGCTAAATGGGGTGAAATTTGAGTCTAAATTGGATGTTTTGATGTCTATCTTATATTAAAATTGGTTTCATTTGAGAATTCCAATCCCGTGGGAAGTTGGATTACATTTTATGTGGATCGGTTGTTTTAGTAAAAGGTAGTAAAAGGTTTAAGGAAAGAAAATTTGAAAAGTCATTAAAAGTAAGTGTGAACATGAGTTTTGAGATTCAATGATTAAAATGCTATGATTTGATAGTGCTCTTGCGACTATTAGTGTCATAATTTATATTATAGTTGAATTATATGGTAAGGTTGGAGAATGAACTTTACTTGAATTGTAAATGTGTAAAAATGTTGGAAAGGATGATTACTAGAGATCAATGGGTTGATCTTGTTTCAAACTTTGATATCTCACACGCTTGAAATTGTGATTCATAGCTATGTATATGGTTAATGAGGTTGACTATAAGTTTGAAGGTTGTGCATTGGTAATATTTGATAAAATGTCCTAAAGGGAATTTTTATACATTAATGGATTTTTAAGTTAAACGAGTTTGTCTGTTTTTCATACCACAACTTGATTCCCTTAGTCTTGGTTTTGAGTATTTGAATTAGGCTTATAGAAAGTTAATTGTCAAAAGTCTTGTGTTAAGAAGACTAGGTATGAAGGAATGTAGATAAACGATGTCCCTGTCGGAAAGTGTTAAATGAATGCACGCTTGATGTTAAGAGAGACACTAGAAATTGTAAAATTGATTAGCTACTTGATTATGCAAAATTCCATGATATGGAATGGATTGTTTCGAGGTGAAACTAAAGTATGTTTTAGGGACATACGTTGTGACCTTGTAATAGGTGTGTGTAAATTATGATATAGAGTCATTAAGGTAATTCGTTTATGTAACATAAGGCATAGGGAAAGATATTAGGTGAATATGCACTTGAAGAATTGGAAGAGATTTGTGAAAGATTTTGATATGATTGGTGTTTTACAATCATTGATATAATGATTTAGATTGTTATTGGATTAAGTAATGAGATTGTGTTCGACAAGTTGCACACATGTGTGCATGCATGTGTTCGATGTGTGATATGCATTTGGGTATGAATTGTGTCCGGTGTGTGACATACATGTGTATAAGGATTTTGTTTGGCATTTGGCATACATGTGTTGGAACATGGTTGATTTTCTTGATATTTGGTTTTTGAGACGGAGTTGGGAAAATAGAAAGGGCTCGGAGTCCTCGGGTTGACAACCCCTAAACCTGGCCAAGCGACGTCTCATTACCATCAGGTTAGTTGCTCGTAAAGTGGGGTATGTTTGGGTACTTAGCTGGTAAGGCTCTTACCCTTGGTGCATGTGTCCAACTAATCATTGTGTTAAGTGATTTTGAATTGGCAAGTTGTGAACTTGAAATGTGACGTGTGTGTGTGACACACGATTTTGGAAATTGAAAAACATGTGTGAGTGATGCATTCATTTTTGAAAATGTGACATGTACGTGTGTGACACATGGTTTGAAAAAAATGTGTTTATGCATGTGAAACATGGGATTGGCATGTGAAAAATGTGAGTACATGAAATATCTAAGATCGATGTATGGGAGGAGTGTGTGCGTGCATATGTAACTTGGTAATTGGGAAACTAACTTTATGAATTAGGTTTGATGATCATGGGATGGGGTTGATTTGATCATAACATAAAAATGTTAGAATTGTTACAATTCAAAATGTTTCATTATGCTCACTAGGCGAGTTTGACGTACTTATGATTTGAGAGTGGACGAGATTGATTAGTACTTACAAACGATAGAGGTTTCTAAAATTTTGTAGTTGTTGATTATGTATTGTTATCAAATGAGATATGAGAATATGGTTATGATGAGTTTAGCTTATACCATATTGCTATATTGTGATCTTTTTCATTTATGATAAGTAGATAGTATTGATATATCTATTGTTCGTTTAGATAGGAATGTATTGACTCGTAAATCGCTCTTTTCTTGGTATTGGTTAAGACATGGAGACAACACCTTGATGATCATGATTATGTGATATTTTTCATGTTGAGGTCCGATTTGATTATGACAAGATATATTGATGTCATACCTTTATACTTAGTTGTTAATTGATGGTATTGATAAAATTGTGTTTAGAATTTCTCTACTGAACCATCGTCGCTCATCCCATTCTTTAACACTTTTTTTCAGTTGATTGGAAATATGGATGAGATGGTATTCTTCGTTGTTTCTCTTTTGAGTGTAGAAAGTTTATCTTCCTATTTTTAGATAGGATATGTGATGTTTCTTTCATTGTATAATATGATGTATTTTGTCGATATTGGGGTGAATGTTCTCGATCGAGAACCCTTGGATGTATATTTGAAATTCATTAATGATGATAGGATGGCAAATGTGAACCATTGAGGCATACTTTGATTTAACTATAGTCATGTGGAATGATCCATTGTACCTCAAGTGGTTATGTTTGATGAAAGTTGTAAAGTAGAATTGGCGTGTTGATGTACAGGATTGATGTTATAAAAGTACAACTTTTGTATCAATATATGAGAATGATTTGGATTAATGGATTAGTATTTATTACATTTGAGGTTATGTTAAATTGAGTCATGTTTGAGAATTTTCTTATATGATCACGAGTTCGGATCTATGGATGCGACTCGTGACAGATCAATGGAGTTAAAGATTCTAGCATCGTGGGAGGGAAGAGAGAGAGAGAGTTTTTTTTTTTATAAGAGATAGAGAGAGAGATTAATGTTCTCCATCTTAATTCTCTTTTTCAATTTAAATTATGCAGGTTGAAGGGAAAAAAAATAACATGATTAATTGTGTTGATCCGATCATAACATGCATCTCACTAAGGTCAATGACATCTAAAAACTCTCCAACTTTGTAAAGGGGTCCATTCGTGTTCTCGGCTATACCCAAAATTGCTAATCTAGGTAAAATGCCAAGATAAAGGAGAAGAAAAAATTTGGTGCCCTTCTCCACCATATTTTCTTGACTGGGTAATGATTAAGAGGGTTGGCAGTAATTACTCAAACGAATTAGAGAGAACAACATATAGTTGTAAGAAAAGAGGCTTACTTAAAGAATTAGTTAACTTGACACCCAATAATTGGTTAAGATCACATAGGTTTCACATGGCCTTTAAATAACCAATTTCCATGTTAGATGTAAAAGATCTAATCATTGACAGAGTATAATTCTGAAATAGATAACCTAGAGCATGCACTCTCTTTCTTCATCTCTCCTCTCTCCCCCTCGCCTGCTTTTACTCTCTACTACTAGGTGTAATAAGTACACAAACCACACGATTGCAATCATGAACCTCTTAAGAAATAAATTTCCTCATCGCAATCTATAGAAGCTAGAAGTAAAGAATTGTTGTAACAGTATAGTATGAGCTGTCACACGTGTATTATTAGTTATCACACACTCACACTCTTTCCTTTTATTATTTTTTAAGATCACACTCTCTTTCCTTATATTGTTTTCTTGTATCTATACATACCAATGGTTGTATCAATAATAAAGTGAATACACATAATATTTTCCTCTTCTCTAAAATTCTCTCTCTACGTTTCTTCCAACATGGTATCAGAGCGAAAATCGATCCCTCTTTATATATATATATATATATATATATATATATATATATATATATATATACACATATTGTTGTGAATTAATTCCCTTTATTCGGCATAGCGGAAGTAAATCAAAAACAAACACACTCACAAACAAGACAAGATTTACGTGGTTCAGCAAATCGCTTAATCCACGGGCGAAGAACGACTATCTTTCTTTCAATATAAAAATTACACTCTCTTTCTTTCTCTCTCACACAAATTCAACTCAACTCTATCACAATTCTCTCGCTCTCTTCACACTTTTCTTCTCTACCTTATCTTCTCAACCTCACCTCTATTTACAAAATCTTCAAACCCAATTCCTTATTGGATAAGGACTACAATTACTTGAAGCCCAATACTTGCCTAACAAGAAATTACCAAATAAATCACAACTCTAAAATAGAAACCTAATTACAATAGGAATTTGAGACACAATTCCTAACAATCTCCGCCTTGACTAAAGAAACCCCTCCACCTCGAACCTAACATCTTCTTCCTTCTTGTCGTTCTTTGTCGTTTCATCACACTCATCTATTGTGAGCAAACTCCAAGTTCAAATAGTCGAATCTACTCTCACATCACCGAATCGAATTTTCCTTACTTCATGGTTGAAAGTTGGTGTTGTTGCAATTGCCAAGACTTTTTCCTTCCCTTGCCACTCTCGATCATCCATCACTCTGGTAGATCTAGAAACATGTTTCCATTCTGTCTTTGCAACTGCACCACCTAGCAGAGTACTCTCCAATAAAACATAGAGATTATTAACCTTCCTTCCCAAAAGCATGATACGTAGCCCTCTTCTAATCTTCATCAACTCATTCTTCACTTCACACCAACCCTTCAAATTCAAAGCTCGTACAGAGATCACATTCCTTCAACACTTCGAATATGACGTACATTCATTAGGGTTCTTACTAAACCATTTGTTGTCTTGATTTTGATTGTTCCAATTCCCATAACATCACAAGAAACATTATTCCCCATAAATACCTTACCACTTGCAAGTTTGTAGGTAACAAACCACTCTTTATGAGGACACACATGAAAGGAACAAACGGAATCAAGTATCCACTCCTTAGCTTATCTCTTGTTATCTATAACTGATAACACTTCATCAACATCACTTTCTTCATTTATAGTCTCAGACACAACAACAAAAGCAAACGCATTCCCTTTTCCTTTTGGACATGAGCACTGAAGATGCCCCTTTTCCCCCATAATTGTAGCACCTTCTTTCCGACAATGGCTTCGGCAAAAAATTCCCTGGAGCTTCAAACCTCTTCCTCTCTTGTACAACAAGAGCTTAAGACCGATCATGTTGATCCTCACCGTTCAACTTTTCATTGGAGAATAAAGCACTCTTAACTTATTCCATCGTGATTGTATCTCTCCCATAATGCAAAGTATTGAATACATGCTTACGAGTACAGGGTACCGATGTCAACAATATAATAGCTTTATCCTCATCACTCAACTTAACATCAACACTACAAGCTTACACCTTTCCTACGGAAGAAGTACAACTCTTGTTTCAAGACTAGTCAGTTGGTGAGATTATTTCCCATATAAAGATCCTCCAAATTCTTCCACATACCTGCTGCTGAAGTTTCTTCTATCACATCGTGCACAACATCATCTACCAACGCCAATCGAATCGCACTCATCACCCTTGAATTGATCTTCCCCCACTTTGCACCATCCATCTCTTTTGGTTTGTCAAGCAATGCCTCTTCTATACCGTGCTAAATCAGTATATCTCGCACCCGAACTTGCCACGGACTGAAATTTTTTCTTCCATCAAACCTTTCCACTAAATACTTTACATCTGTAATAGTTGTCGCCATAGCTCTGATACCACGTGTTGTGAATTAATCCCTTTTATTCGACACAGTGGAAGTAAATACAAAACAAACACACACACAAACAAGATAAGATTTACGTGGTTCAGCAAATCGCTTATTCCACAGGCGAAGAACGAATGTCTTTCTTTCAATATAAAAATTACACTCTTTCTTTCTCTCTCACATAAATTCAACTCAACTCTATCACAATTCTCTCTCTCCCTCTCTTCACATTTTTCTTCTCTACCTTCTCTTCTCAACCTCACCTCTATTTATAGAGTCTTCCCAATTCCTTCTTGGATAAGGACTACAATTACTTGAAACCCAATACTTGCCTAACAAAAAATTACTAAATAAATCACAACTCTAAAATAGAAACCTAATTATAATAGGAATTTGAGACATAATTTTTAACATATATATATTTTTATAGTCTTATTCAGACCTTGATCTTGATTCCATCTCGACTTTCTCTCAGCAATCTCTCAAGTCCATCTTTGCTTGATCTTGGGTCTCTCATCTCGCTCCTCTCTCTCTCTCTCTTGTTTGCCAGCCCCTATGGATACCAAGGACTCTCATCTTCTTGGGTCAATCACCAGCACCAAACTAAGAGGCTCAAACTACCTTCAATGGTTTCGAGCCATAGAGGTATTCTTATGGGCCAGGGGAAAATTGTCTTATCTTTGATCAACCAAACCCACCACTGATGAAAAGATTATTGAGACTTGGGAGAGAAAAGACACTCAGACTATGACTTGGGTATGGAATAGCTTGGAACCTGAGATCTTCAACAATGTGTCATTCCTAGAATTTGCCAAAGATATCTGGGAAACTCTCAGAGACATGTATTCTTCAGACAAGAATATTTCTCGTATTTATCAGTTATACCAGGACATCTTTAGTCTCCAACAAGGAGATCGTTCTATTGAAGATTATTAATTGAAGAGTATGTGGGAAGAATTGAATGTCTGCCAACCATTGAATATAGACATAGGACATCAAAAACGACATAGGGAGGAGTTTCGGGTGGCGAAATTCCTATCTAGACTTAAACTTGAGCTCGCTCTAATCAGTTCACAGATTTTGTCCGGTAAGGAGATACCCCCAGCCAGTGAGACTTTTGGTCGAGTCTGAAGAGCATCTATTCATGCCCTGTGATTGAGAAAGAAAACCACTATGCTCTTGTTGCTCATACTGAGCGACATGATATTTTATGTGGAGGACAAGGGGGCAGGGGTTCTTCCAACCAAGGTTGTGGTACTCGTGGCGACAGAAGGGGTCGCGACAGCAAGAAGTGTACCCACTAGGCTAATCATGCTTCAGTTTAATGGGAGAGTACTTTCACTCATGTAAATGAATAGGTGGCTCACTCCAAAGCCAAGAATGATTTTATGGTAAAGCATGAACGCGCAAATCAGTCCTCTTCCTCCACCATTGCTGTTGTTGCTTCAGGTAATACCTGTCTCCATGTTTCATCTTCTGCACCTTGGATCATTGATTCAGGGGCATCCAATCACATGACAGGTAATCCATCTCTCCTTTCTGATATTTCTCATGTTTTCTCGCCATCAGTTGTTACCATAGTTGTTAAAGGCTCAAGGCGCACTAAGGCGCTAAGGCTTCCTGGAGCCTGAGGCGCAAGGCGAGGCGGGCCTGACTGAAGTGAGGCGCAAGTTGAATTTTTTTAAAAAAATATAACATTTGTAGTGAGTGAGTGAAATAATGTAGAACAACTACAACTGAGAGCAAATAAAAAACATATTCATGGCAATTAACAACAAATGACACAGAAAAACAGATTCTGAAGTGAGTGAAACAGATTTTGCAGGCTGCGCCTCAGTGCTTGAGGCTCGCGCTTCTTTCAAGGCACCTCACCTGGGCATACCCTAGGCGCAGAGGATGCACCTCGCTGCGCCTCGCGCACCTTTGACAACTATGGTTGTTACTATAGCAAATGGTGTCATACCACCTGTTCATGGAATTGGTACCTTCCACACTTCGAGTCTCATTTTTTCATCAATCTTTTATCTCCCTAAATTTTCATTCAATTTATTATTTGTTCGTAAAATCATATCAGATTTAAATTACTTAGTTATTTTTTCTCCTTCCTACTCTGTCTTTCAGAATCTCAAGACAAAAAGGACAATTGGTGGGAGATTTGAGAAGGATGGTCTTTACTACTTCTAGCCAACTCCTATTCCCACAGCTCTGCATTCCACCTCCTCTTCAGCTTATCAATGGCATTGTCACCTTGGACATCCCTCTCTAAATAGTCTTCAAGTCTTGGTTCCTTCTTTGGTTGATTTTTCTAAACTTAATTGTACTACTTGTGAAGTCATCAAACATCATCAAAGTACTTTTTAGCCTCGTTTTAATAATAAGAGTACGAAACCTTTTGAATTAGTACATTCGGATGTTTGGGGACCAGCCTGTACTATTGGTTTATTTGGTGCTCGTTATTTTGTGTCATTTATTGATGATTATTCACGTTTAACTTGGGTTTATATCCTTAAAGATAGATTCAAAATCAGTTTGATGTCAAATTACTTGTTCTTAGAACTAATAATGCCCTTGAATATAAACTTAATATTTTTCAACAGTTTCTTGAGTCGAGGGGCATTATTTATCAAACATCTTGTGTTGATACCCCTAAAAAAATGGAATTGCTTAAAGGAAGAACATACCACTCCTAGCTATCACTCGTGCCTTAACAATTCAAATGCATGTTCCAAGACATTTTTGGGCTGATGCGGTTCTTGTTGCTGCTTATCTTTTAGACCGCATGCCTTAAGGGTCCTTCAAGAAAAATCACCCTTCCAAATGATGTTTCCAAATAAATATCCTTTCTCTATTCCTCGAAAGGTGTTTTGGTGTTTCTGCTTTATCATAACCTGAGCCCAGGACGAGACAAACTTGATCCTCGTGCTCACAAATGCATCTTCTTAGTTATTCTCGCACTTAAAAAGGATATAAATGTTAAAGTTCAACTCTTTGTAAACAATTTGTATGTGCAAATGTAACTTTCTTTGAAGATGTTCCTTATTATTCCCAAAAAGGCAGCAATTTGGACAACTCTGTTCTTCAAGAGTCTGTTGCTCCCACTCCAGTTTTTGATTCTGACCTTCGTCTATACTCGTCGCCGGAAACGAGTAGTTCATCCTGTTCCTATAACTGAAGTAGTAAATCTAGCCTTGCCACTTCCATCGGTCGTTTCAACACTTGGAGATTCTTCTATCTCTCTGAACGCGATTCTTGATCATCCTATTGTTGTTCGGAAAGGTAAAAGGTCTTGTACCAATCACCCTGGCTCCAATTTTGTATCATATAAGAAATTGTCTTCCTCCTTTCAAGCTTTTTCTTCATCGTTATCCTCTATTGCTCTTCCTAAGTCCTGGTTGGAGAAAAGCTATGGAAGAAGAAATAAATGCTTGACAATTAAATCATACTTGGAACCTTGTTCCTAAGCCTATTGGGACTCAAGTTGTTGGTTGTCGTTGGGTATTCACTATTAAACAAAAGTCCGATGGTACTGTTGACCATCTCAAAGCTCACCTTGTTGGTAAAGGCTACACTCAAACTTATGGCCTTGATTACACTGAAAGGTTCTCTCTTGTGGCCAAACTGAATTTTGTTCGTGTGATAATCTCTCTTGCAGCTAATCTATACTGGCCTCTTCATCATGTTGATGTTAAAAATGCCTTTTTGCACGGTAACCTAACTGACTATATGGCTCAACCTCCTTTCTCTGGACCATGAGGACTTTTACCCATTATGTGACGTCAAATTTCTAATAAATCATTGTAGGCTTGTTGCTGTGGTGCTACCACAAGGCACCCATCCTATATAGCACAATAGGAAAGCACTTTTTGTTGGTTGTAACTTTTTTATTTACTTCAGCTACAGAAATAAAATGGAGCTATTAAAAATTCATGAAAACGCCATGATTCAACTAATCTAATGTACACTTCAATATCATCAGTTACTCAACAAAAAAACGAAATGGAGCTATTAAAATTTCAACAGATATCTGAAAATGCCATGATTCAACTAATGTATGTACACTTCAGAATCATCAGTTACAAATTTACAAATAAATTAAAATATAACCCGATCAAATTTTAGGTCCTATTCAAAATTTCAAACAGAAAACCTAACCCACAAATTCCACAATGTTTATATCCTACATCACATAATCATTAGAATGGATTGTTGGAAAGAGAACAATAATAATAGATAGATTAAGAGTAATAGAAACCTTAGTTTTCCGGGAAAATCGAAGCTGGCATCGGAGAGCACAAGCCATGCGTCCTCCATTGTTTGCCTTGAACCTTTATCTTCGGCTGCATCTGCTTCAATCGAAAAACCCACCTCATTCACGTTTCGCTCCTTATCTTCTCCTTCGCTTTCCAACGCATTACTTCTCGACTTCTTCAAAGTAACCGAAGAATCAGCATCATCAAAATCTCCACCGCGCTTAACGTTTGAGTATGAGTTTGAGTTCGAATTCGAGTTCAATGCCGTCGTTGAATTGGGTTCGTCCGTCATTTTTACTAAAGAAGTAAGCAACAGCTGTCTCAGATAGAAGACTATGACGACGACGAGTACTGCTATTTCTGCCGATAGGAGGAAACCCAAATCGCCACCGACTCACTTTGAAATATTAGGATGCATTGATGTGGGAGTAGAGTAGTACTATTTCGGTCTGCAGGAGTGGGCCTCTTTTGCAACTGTTTTGAAATGTTGTGTTGCTTACTTGCTCACCAAATTCTTTCACACCATTGAATACGATTGGAATGGTTTTTTAAAAGTTACTTTTTTTTAAGCTTAAATTATATCCAACGGTTATTATATTTGATATGCAAAAAAAATTTTGTCAACGGTTACTATACAGTCATGTATACATGCATACTATATACTTTTAGAACTAACTTGTGCATTTGAGAAGCGTGAAAATGACGTGCTAGGCATATTATGTTTGAAATGCATATATGAGGTCTTATGAGGGAATGGGAAAAATAGAACGTGCATGGAATGTCGGAGTTATCCAACCTTGTTGTGTAAGTGGCATTATTGACCAATGAGATATGACTGTCAGAGTGGTCCAATCATACCAAGGCTAAGGCCTAAAGTCGGATTATATCCACATTTTGTGTAATACTCCGTAAATTTTGAGGATATTTAAATTAAGTTTTTATTTATTTGATTGGATTTTTAATTATTTAAATTTATTTTTTTTTAATTTTGTCAATGCATGTTTATTTGTTTAATGTAGATGTTTGAATTATTGCTAAGTGTTGATTGAGTTTAATTGTATGTTAAATATTTGTTTTAAATATAATTTTTTTTCTTTTAAATAAAAATATGTGGGTTTGCGCTGCGTTTTCTTTATTTTTTTAATTATTATCAGGTTGGGTTAAGCCGTTGGGCTGGGCTATATATATATATAGGCTAAATATTTTATATTTATTCATTTAATTATTTAGAAATATTAAATAAGAGAAAAGAAATTAGGGTTCAATAGTTTTTACGCATAGACAGGGAGAAAACGGTAGACGCCAGAAAAAGGTAGAAAATGTGATTTTGCTCAACATCACGAGGCAAGTTCGAAGCCTTTTCTTCCCCTTTGAATCTCTAGACATATATATATATTTTCTATATATATATATACATGTTGTTGGATTTTTTTATGTATTTAATTATGAAATTAAATGATTATGCATCCTAAGGATGATTCTATGAATTAAACCTAAAGATTCTGGAGGTTTAGTATTGCTATAGGGTATTTTTCTATACGTATATGCATGTATATATGACTATATAGGCCGGTGTGTATATATACAATATATACGTACGAACATGAAATTGGTTTCCTGTATTCATCATTTTTGAAGGTTTTTGTTCTGATTAAAAGGTAGATCTTGCTTCCCGGAACAATCCTTGAAAGTTTGGTTGTGAACCGTTGGGTAAATTGACGAAAAATTGAGTTTGAAATTTTAGATTTTCAAAACTTGAAATTGAGGGTTTTTGATTTAGGCCGCAAGAGGGGGTGATTTTGGTACCAATGCGTAGCTTAGATCGATACGAGTTCAATGGTATATTTATACGCGTGATTTGAGGTCCGGAGGTGGCTGAAAAGTGGCCTGAAAAGTTGTGGCTCCATGGTTAGGCGTGCAATAGTCTGTTGCACGAAGAGAAGGAAAGAAGAAGAAGAAGAAAAGAAAGAGAAAAAAAGAAAAAAGGGGTCATGCGCCCCGCCGGCGCATGGGGGCTCGTGCGCTGCTGGCCTGGGACCGGGAAAGGTCCGTTAGGTCCCACTCGCCGGGCCCAGTATGAAATATTTTAATATTTTTTTTATTTTTTTCAAATTGATTTTAAATTGGAAAAATGGGAAAAACAAATTTTAAAATTACTTTTAAATTCTAGAAAAAATTTTAAAAATTTATGTAATCTTTTAAGGACGGAATACACTTGGGTTTTAAATTTCAAGTCAAAATGAGGTTCTCTTGTTGTTAAAGTAGTATAAAAAGTGTGCCTCAAAACTAGATTTTTATTTCCTTTTATTTTGGAAATATTTTAAAATTTTTAAAAAATTTTAAAAAAATTTGGATAACCTTTTAGGGACATTATACACTTGGGTTTTAAATTTCAAATGGATTTGAGCTTCCCTCGTGGTTAAATTGGTTTTAAAATTATGCCTCAAAATTGGGTTTTCATTTTCTTTTATTTGAAAAATATTTTTTTAAGATTTCTGAAAAATTTCTGAAAATTCCAGAATAATTAAACATGGTTCTTAGGAACAGAATAGGCACAAAAACTTAGACTAGAGTTAGGTTTAGATACTTGATGTTTAAATTGAGATGTTGGCTTTATTGTGGGATTTTCTTTTAATTAATTGTTTAATTTCCTTTAATTATTTCTTTGCTTGAATAAATGTCATTGATTAATTGTATGATGTTTAAAATAGCTTATGGGAGTATGATAAACTCATTTACATTCATAGTATGTTGTGTTATTTTTTTTTATTTAAATTAATAAATGGGAGGATAGGATTTACATGATATTAATTAGCATGCTTTTAAGTATATTAGATTTTCATTTAAATGTTAATTATGCAGTCGTGTCAGGATCGCCTAATACCTAATAAGGTATCTATGCATTATATTTGGCATGTTGGGATTGTCAAGGCGTGTCGGGATCGCCTAATACCTAATAAGGTATCTACGCATTATATTTGGCATGTTGGGATTGCCAAGGCATGTCAAGATCGCCTAATACCTAATAAGGTGTCTATGCATTATATTTGGCATGTTGGGATTGCCAAGGCATGTCGGGATCGCCTAATACCTCATAAGGTATCTTTATATTTTATTTGGGGCATGTCAGGATTGCCTAATATCTAATAAGAAAGTTTCTCGTTATATATTCGAGCATGTTGGGATTGTTTCTTGTGTAAACTTAAAACTAGTCTACACTTGTATTAAGATACTGATGGGTTAGTGTAGTGTGTGGGGTGGCTTTATTCTTGGGTCACAGGGCTAATTGGGGATATATTTATGAGCTGGTGGATTATATTTAATTGTATATAAATATAAATTTGGTGTTTTGGGAAAGGATTATTGGTGAATGTATGATAGGTTTGCCTAATATCTTGTAAGGCATTTATAAAATAGGGAGGCAGGCATGGTGGAATTGCCTAGAATCTAATTAGAAAACTTAGCGTGTTCAGGCATGTTAGGATTGTCTATGGATTGAACTTAGAAATTTGTTCTACTTTTATTGTGATAATGGAGGGGTTGGTTCAGAACATAGTTCTAATTATTTATGAGATAGGAGATTAAATGACTAAACGGTATAATTATATCTATATGTCTTTATTGTCCTCATATAAAGGGTATGTTTACCGATTCTCTGATTGGGTTGTAGTAGAGGGAACTTGTTCGTGGGTTTAACCCACTTTGTCGATATTTCAGGTCCCAGATAGTTTCCACCTCGAGGTTAGAGCGTGGCAGTCGTCTATTCCTTACCAGACTTCAGTGTAGGGACTTAGATCTTTTCATAAAGTATTTACTTTTATAATTTTTGGTTAAGAGGTCCTTGAGTTACAGGACTTTCAAGTTGCATCGTTCAGACTAGTACTATGTTATTTAACATTATTATTTATTTCAGTTAGACTTTTCTTTCAGCATTTATAATTCTCTTTCTTTTGTCATTGTATTCTATGCTTGTTTGCTATCAGTTGTAGATATCCCTTATGTTTATGTATGAGACTGGCCACCAAATGCGTGGAATTTTGTAGGGGGTATTTCATTTGGTGACTGTCGGGGTTGTTCAATCACCTTGGGGCAAACCAAAATATTACCAACGAAGTATGACATTGTCAGAGTTGTCCACGTCATACGAATGTATCGAAAGTATCCAAGGTAACATGATCTGTCGGAGCAGTCCAAATCAATTTGGGGTATCGGATGAGATCCGAGAGAGAGAAGTGTCATATCTTTATGCTTATGTGATCAAATGTTGACCATGATAAATGTTTAATGCATTCTTCTAGATGTGCATTGCTTGAGTGGATATATGAATGTTGAAAGTGACATGTAGTGTAATGGCATGCATTCATATAGGTCGGTGTCGAGTCGGCACCTAGGTGGGTTAGGGTATTCTTACTGAGCCAGTTGAGTTGCTCACCCATTTTTTCCAAAACTATTTACTAATAAGGCACCTATGACGAACGGGACTTGAGAGGCTCTAATGGAGTTTTCTAGCATTTTTACTTTACATTTTGGATATTGTGGATTTGGCTATCCATGCCGGTGTGTGGCATGTTGAAATATATTTTGTAGTCGTATATGAATTCTTAATATTTTTGGACTACGCATGTAATTCAAACTATGACTATAAACTTGTGAAGACATTCTTATAAAATGTATGAATGAATCATTGTGTATTTAATGAGGACGATGGATGGGGAACGTAAATCGATTGTGATGTATGGACTTGTGGAATTGTAAATCTATTTATGTTGTATGATGTTTGAATGCTTTTTTAGGTGGAGTTGAAGGCATTAGGATGGATAATAAGATGACACATGCCCAACGTGTCCAAATTGGATTCATAGATGATATACATGGATATTTGTCAAGTTTATTGGATTTTAATCATGCTTTGGAGTAGATTGTGATTGTGTATTGTTGGCTTATGCATTTGGACATGAAAAACACAGGTTATAAGTCTTCTAGCACTTTCGGTTGGCCTAGGCTCTACAGCAGCTGACCGAAAGTGTGAGATCTAGAACATTAAAAATTTGGGAATTTGTTTCGGATAGTTGAAAGTGGGCTTTAGCTGACTGAAAACATCCTTTGACTGACCAAAGCCACTCTTCAGTCAACCGACAAAATTAGTTTCTTGAAGGTTAGTTGAACCCAGGTTTCAACTGACCGAAGGGTAGTGTCAGCCGACCGAAACTATCCTAGGATGAAATTTTATAATTTATGAGATATGAGTGGGTATATGAACTAGTGTGGG
Source organism: Cornus controversa (assembly GCA_026545225.1). NCBI lineage: Eukaryota > Viridiplantae > Streptophyta > Magnoliopsida > Cornales > Cornaceae > Cornus > Cornus controversa. The sequence continues at coordinate 45,004,473 of CM048845.1, read as the reverse complement.
GCCCATTGAGGTGAATGATAATGAGCATACATGTTATGAGTGAAAATTTACAATTTATATTTACCACTCGCAATAGAACGAATCCTTGAAGGATAGGGCTCTAAATTGAGGGTGTCGATCCCACAGAGACTACGTAGGAATAATTCACTAAAGGTAAATGGTTGGTTCTTGTTTAAATCACAACCAAGTGTTGGTTGCTTTCTTACTCTACTTTAAAAGCATTAAAGATAATTAAAATGCAAAGTTTGAGAGAAGAGTAAATGTCTAGGGTTGAGACTTCACCACTAGCCTCGTAATATGTCAAACTTATAATAAATTGGGGGAGTTCATGCAATTGTGTACTAAGTGCTGCAAATGGCTTGTGGCCTACAATGTTACCGTCAAGAGGATACATGCACCTTAAAATACTATAATCCATCTTCGAAACGTGTAAATTCCCTACCTACCTACTCACCTAAATACTTAATTAACTAAGTGTAGCTAATTTACCATCTCTTAGTATGGACTACGCAAATCTAACTATGCATGTTAAAGTGAAAACTAGTACTTGTGGAACTACGAATGTTTGAAGATCATGTGAGAAAAAATAAGCATTCTAAGACAAGAAAGATAAATTACTCACATGAACATGAAGATTTTGTAAACTTATATTACTCATAAGGCTCAAGGCAAGATACATATAGACATAAATTATAATACAAACCCAATTCACTAAAGTTAGAACATAATTACAAGACTAGGGTTTGTTAAAACCCTAGAGAAGGATTCGTTGATCATGGTGGACTGGAAGCACTCCATAGGCAGAGATGATCCCATGCTCAAAATGGTCTTCAAGACCTTACAAAACCCTCATTTAAGCTTTCCCTCTCTAGAACTTCACTTTCTCTCTCTAGAAATTGATATATGTTCTCTATTACAAGAATTATGATATATCTATCTAATACATATTATTTTGCTATATATCTGATTTGAGGCTCAAAAGATCAGTGAATTTTCGTCCAAGGCATCTTCTAGAAGAAATAAGGCAAGTGGCCAAGTGGAGAAAATATCTTCAACAAAATATCTTCTACAGGAATTTGCAATGCATCAAAGTGGGTACTTAGATGCATCAAAGTTTCGATGCGTTGAAGCTTCAACTTCGATAAATCGAAGTTGCTACTTCTGCAAGACTTCAATTCTTCAGCTTTCTGACTCCGGTCTTGACGCGCCATTCAAGATTCTTTGATCTAAACCTTCAATGAAGTACGATCGGAAATGAGAATGCATTCTTCACTTGATAAAGGGGTCGGATTATGCCAAAAATAGACTTTGAACCTGAAATCATCAAAAACATAAAAACAAGTAAAAACTATACAATATGTGCACCTAAGGGATTTAAAATACATAAGTAAAGGCGCAAGAATGTGTAACATTCAACGCTTATCACACCCCCAAACTTAGATATTACTAATCCCTTAGCAATACAAAACTAAAAATAAAATAAAACAACTATTCTACTTTCACTTTCGTGGGAAACACGGCTGCATTTAGCAAATGCAACAAGCCTTTTGAACCCCTAGACATGTCTAGTGGACGAGTGAAGTCTCGTTAGCTTTAACATGCTTGTTAAACTCACAAAATTATACAAAAATGGTGGTTTGCTTAGTCATCATTTAGAAGAGAGTGATACCCCAATTGATATTCAAAATGAAAAATGCAACAAGTATTATAGAGCTATATGGACATCAATAGATATAAACCATTGAAATTCAGAATTAGGCGATAGTCCCCACATAATGGTCAGTCTGATACACATACAAGTGCAAACCCTAAAATCCTCTTTGAAAGGTGAACATACATTTTAATGCGTGGTTTATTGCCGTAATTGGAGAATAATTAGAACATTTGTCTTTAAAAGAAAAACTTTTTGAAACAGAGTACAGAAGCATATTATTAGTAACCGAAATATTTACAAACATATAAGTACAACCGACTGTGCAATGTCTAAGTCCCTTAAGCTTTCTAACAAGCTCATGTAGCAGCGTTGGGTCAATGACTCCCAAATCGGACAATTTTAGGGCATTGGGTGAAGAAACACTCATCGGTCTTAATAGCCGAGCTCACTAGGCTACGAACTTAAACGAGCCGATTGTTTCTTTATTACTCAACCTTGCACACTTTTAGACACGAACACTCTATGCTTCTTGAGGCGTAGAGGCCCGGTTTATTGAGTGTGAAGGCTTATTGCAAGTTTTATTTTGTTTTGTTTTGTTTGTTTTTTTTTTCTATTTTATTTATTATTATTTTTTTTTGGCTTTAAACTTTGCTAAGGCAATTTGTTCTTCAAGCTGTTCAAATAAAAACAAACATTTTTACAATTCTCCATACGACGTATACCCCACAATTCAATTGTATGTGTGCGTGTTTGTGCCATTAAAGACAAATTTAGGGAAAGAACTATACAATATTCAAAGACTAAACAAAAATATAAATCGTTCTAACCTAACACATACGTTTCAAAAGTTCGAGTAATTTCGGATGTCAAAACTCCTAATTACAAGATGTATTTGTTAATGAAGTTCTGCGTATTACGTCCTCAAGAGAAGGACATCATGACAAACATGAAATAAAGATACAAAATGTGCAAAAATGTACAAGGCAATCAGTGTATGCCAATGCACCATATACCCCCAAACTTAAATAAAAAATTATCCTCAATGTTTACACTAAAAAGAGTTATAACAATGTTACCAATTGGTTGATGGGTTTCAAAAAGGCAAAACATCAACCGTGGGAGGGTATTAGAAACACGGGTACGCGGGTATGTGTTAGACACGTGGGGCATAAAAAACCTGCACAAGTACAGATTACATACCAACATAACATACAAGAATTGGAAAAGACAAAAAATGAAAATGAAAATGAAAATAAAAATAAAAATAAAAATAAAGACAGAAAAGAATATGCACAGTCAATAAAACAAAAGTGCTAATATTCCATTAATTCAAACATTTGTGAGTACAGATGATGGAATTTATGGAATACATCGATAGAAAGTAACAAAAGTGTGCCTTCATGGCACTATACAATTCCATGATTGAAGAGAAAAGAAAAAACATAACTGAAATAAAAATACAAAAATACGAAAGCTGGAACTAAGGTTGAGGCGGCGGCAGCGGTGCGGAAGTAAAAGCAAAGGTTATGTCCAAGCCATAAGAGCCGCCAAATAATCATGTAAGGCGGTCCTGCCCATCTAAAATGGTGTGAATGCCAGCACTAAGAGCATCCAAGCGCTTGTCAGTCTGTCGCCGGTGCTCAATAGTCACACATCGCTCCTTGAGAGTAGCTTGACAGTGCGCATCAAAATCGGTTTGAAGACGTGCCAAATCGGCAGTCAAACAAGAGAGACCGTCAGTTAGGTAATCGTAATCATCGACGCTTATGCCCAGTATATTAGCTGTGGCCTCCTCCTTGGTATCCTCACCCTCCTCAGGGGCATCCAACTCTATCTCATCTCCCTCAGATGCCTCATCCTCCTCACTCTCACTAGACTCGACCTCAGGCGCCACCTTCTGTAAGGAAGTCAAATGAGAGAACATTTTCTGCCAGCTCTATAAGGGAAACCGTGATGGCGGGCACAACTTCTCCTCAGTTGGCTCAAATTGGAATGTCGCCTTTTCTAGAAAGGAGGTGATAAGGTATAGGAACGGAAGCTTCATGGCGGTGGATTTCTTATTGGGCTTCCGGATGAGCTTATCCTAAACTCTATGTATCCGCCCCCAAATAAGGGTTGGGGCAGAAGACCAACACCCAGAATGTACGGCATACAACGCCTGTAAGAACTCACCCCGACGCTCGATAGAATGCCCAAACAGGTGGGCATTCTTCTAAAGTACGATGTCAAGTAACCAACAACAACAGGGGATCAAAGACTTGCTGGTGGCATTTCTATTATCGTTTGTGTACCTTTCGTGGCACATCTCTTTGACCATTTAATACAAAGTCAAATTCTAGGGCAAATCTCAAAAAAGGAAATGCTCCTCTCCTGGAGCAACAGCCTCGGGTTGCACGTGTGGCAACCCGATAATCGTAAAAATCTCCTCAGCGGTGATCGTGAGGGTCGTGCCATCGACACTTGTCCTCAAAATACCTGGCTCCTCACAATTATAGGTGAGATTCATGTAAAAGGCTCAAACAAGCCTCGGGTAGGCCACGTCTCTAGCCAGAATCAATAAAGCCTTAAGGCCAAGATTGCGTAGGGCCTGTAATGTCCATACGGTATATCAGTCATTCTCAAAATCTGATGCCATAAACAAATTTTTTGGAATAAGCTCTCGGTTCCTCCATTGCTGGCTCAGGACGTCGCGAATCACTCACGTAGGGGCCTTGTTACGGACTATTTGCTGTCGAAAATGCGGCAAGGGAAATTGTGCAATTGGCTAGGATGGTCTCGGTTCTGACAATCCCTAGTAAGGGTGAACAAGCCTCAACAAAAACTCAAAAGTCCTCAATAGATTTTCAATCTTCAATATGATCAAGATGTTCCAAAATTCCCCTAACTTCATCCCAAAAATCCTAAAATCAACAATACCCACCACTTATTATTTCACAAATTCAACACAAAAACTCAAAAGTTCCAAATAGAGTCCTTTACCTATTAGAAGTTGAAACTGGGCAGTGTAAGGCTATCCAAGCGTGGATCACCTTGAAGGATGCTCAAAATTGGATCAAAATGGATGAGCTTGGACAATTTGTGAGGGTGGTGTGTTCTTGGGGGTTTCAGACGAGAGGGAGAAAGATAGAGTCGCAAGAGAGAGAGAAGAAATGAAAGGGAGAAAAGAGAGGTTTGAAATTTAAGTGACTGCGTGTGCAGTCATGTGCTCTTGTTCGATACATCGAAGTGAGTACTTCGATGCATTGAAGTGTCGATGGATCGAAATAGAGGTTTTGATGCATCGAAGTGTCATTGCATCGAACATCTATCAAAACAAGGTGCGAAAGCTGCTGAAATTTTCATAAAAATGGGACTTTTAAATATCGATGCATCGAAGTAGCGATGCATCGAAGCTTCCTTTGACTGTAATTTTGTAAAATTGCCCCAAGTTTGAAAAAATTAGGTTTCATCCTCAAATCATTCCTCTCACACTAAAACACTTCAAAAATATTTGGATACGTTCCTTTTGAATTTGAAAGGTCACACAAAACATGATAGGACCGCGAAAATGCCAATTTTACCGTCTACAGCGAGACGTATAACGAATCATAGGTCTAAATATACGAGATCCGTCAATTCGATGACATCCACGTATTCCAATTGCATTTGGCTATTAATGCATGGTTTCACCCTTTGCCCGTTAACCTTAAAGAGTGTTCCGTCCTTGGGATCCTTGAGTTCCACTACTTCATGGGGAGTAATGGAATTGATGATAAAAGGACCATCCCATCAAGAACGAAGTTTTCCAAGAAATAAGCGAAGCCTAGAATTGTAAAGCCAAACTTTTTGACCCGAAGAGAGTGATTTGGAATGGATATGATGGTCATGGAAGGCCTTGGTCCTTGCCTTATAGTTTTTCGTGCTTTCGAACGCGTCATTTCGTATTTCTTCTAACTCACTCAATTGAAGCTTCCGGTTAGAGCTGACCAACTTCATATCAAAATTGAACTTCTTAATAGCCCAGAAGGCTTTGTGCTCAAGCTCAACTGGTAAGTGACATGCCTTACCATACACAAGACAGTACGGTGACCAATCCTTGCGATTGGGGCGCACGATTTTTTCAAGAATGTGCTTAATTTCTCTATTAGATTGTAACGCCCCGATCCCCCGACTCCCGGGAAATCGGGGGTTAACCTACCCATTCCTTTGATCAAGTCAACTAAGGCTATAACCAACATTTCCTTCTTTCAGTCAACTGAAAATAAAGTTTCAGTCGGCTGAAAAAGTGCTCTAGAAATGCTTGTTTCATTCTGTCTCTTTCAGTCGCTTGAAAGTGGACTTTCAGCGGGCTGAAAGTACCTGGTCCTGAACTTTTGATAGAATTCCTCAACTTGACTTCAAATGCTAATATCTCTCAATCCGTAAGTCCGTTTAACTTGAAATTTGACATGCATCATCCTTAACATGTGTAGTTTCTAACCCAATTTGAATCACTCAAAAATACCAACCACAACTCAAGTTATACTCGATTTAGTGGGTGTGGGTCAGATTATCCACTCATGCACTAAAATATGCATATCTTTCTCAATTTAAATCCAAACAAGGTCCATAACCTATCAAAAATGAAGGTAACATAATTCTCCTACTATACACATAAATTCCATTCACTCCTTGAACTCAAAATGGACACTTTTGGGCATGTGTCCCCTAAATGGCTACTCTAATGCCTCAATGGCCATCAAGTAAATTCACATAACATGCATTTCATTCTTGAAATGTAATTCCACCTATTTTTCTTACCATCTTCACTCCACAACTGATGCATACATACTTTCCATACTCCATTTGTTCATGATTAACTATACAAGAGATCATAACTAAAGAGAAAAATGGTCCTATGGTACCATACATCTCCAACACACAATTTTCTCAAAAGGGTACATATCATTCATATGGTTTTCTTCCAAGTTTATAGTCATTACAAGAATTCATGCATAATGTTCAAAATGCAACAAATTCTACCATGACTACAACTAATGCATTACCGTGCCACAAGCCGGCACGGATAACCAAAAGTACAAGTATCCAAAAATGTAGCAAAATATAACTAGAATTCTTCTTGGACACTCATACAACTTGCATTTTAAAACTAAAGAGAGATTTAAACTCACCACATCCCACCCCTCTTACCATTCTAAAACATGCAATACACAACCTTAGCTCTCACCACTTCACCCGAAACCCTAAAATCGACAAGTAGATGAGAAAGAACACCCCTACCTCAACAATGAAGGCCTTCCAAGCACTTCTCAAAATTCCAGTAATGTCAACCTTGTCAAACCGCAACTTTGATCGGTTCAAAGGGAAGCCCTAGCTGTCCCCTACGTATCTCCCTTCTTCGGCGGAACTCGAATCACACCCGAAGACTTCCAAAACCTAGAGAGAAGGAAGAGAGAAGAAGTGAGAGCAATGTAGAGAGAGAAATAGTCGTGAGATATGAAATATCTGTGCAGATTTGACCATTTAAGGTCCCTAAGTCACGAAAAGACCAAAATACCCTCGGCCCACTTAACGCACCTTCCTGGACTCCGTTTTTAATTCCAAAAACTCATACGGTCTCGAAATCACTTCCTTAACTTTCTAAACATTTCATCTAAGCTATTCTCAAAAATAAATATTTTTGAGAATTTTTCGGATTCCCGGGCCCACTTAAGTTGCATCCCGGGCCCCGAAATGACCAAAAAGTCAAATTTCTCCAAATCTTCCAAAAAAATTTTTAAACCTTTATAACACTTCCCAAACATGTTCCCCACATTCAAAACATGTTAAACATTACTCAAAATGCATTTATGGCAATTATTATGCGAAAAATGCAAAACCGCCAAAATTAGTTACAGTCTCTACATAGATACTTCTACTTGGCCACACGTTTGAGGGTGGTAAGGTGTAGCAACCTTGTGAGTGACAGAGTATTTGAGTAGCAAGGTTCGAAATAACCGATTGCAAAATTGTTTACCTCCGTCACTGATACATAATCCACCGCTACGAGTATTAACTTGAAATCGGAGGATTTTAGAAATGGTCCCATAAAGTCGATGCCCCACACATCGAAGATATCGACAATCATAATAGGGTTCAAAGGTATCATATCTCTTTGGGACATAGCACCAAGGCATTAACATCGCTCACACGAGTGGCAGAATAAGTATGCATTCCGATGTATGGTTGATCAGAAGAAACCATAATGAAGAATTTTAGAAGCGGTCTTCCGAGCACTGAAATGACCTCCGCATTCTAGTGTATGGCAGAAAGTAATAATACTAGGATTCTCACTCTCTGGCACACATTGACGGATGATTTGGTCAGAACAATACTTGAATAGATGAGGATTGTCCTAAAAATATGAACGTATTTGGGAATGGAAACGATCCTTTTCCTGTTTGGACCAAGAGGGTGGGATCTTCCCAGTTGCTAAGAAATTGACAATGTTAGCAAACCAAGGAAGTTTCTCGTGAGTGACTTCAAATAGTTGCTCATCCGAAAAGGATTCGCAAATTGGAATTTGGTTACGATGGCAGTCTACAAGAATTCGAGACAAATGGTCAGCGACCACATTCTCGGTACCCTTTTTATTCTGGATCTCAAATCGAACTCTTACAACAAGAGTATCCATCAGATCAACCGGGGTTTAGTATCCCTCTTTGCCAATAAATGTTGAAGAGTGGCATGGTCTGAAAAAACAATAACCTTGGATCCTAAGAGATAAGATCTAAATTTGTCCAAGACATAAACAACTGCAAGCAATTCCTTTTTTGTAGTTGTATAATTCATTTGAGCTTCGGAAATGGATTTACTTGCATAGTAAATCACATACGGTAACTTGTCTACACGTTATCCTAAGACAACACCCATAGCAAAATCAGATGCGTCACACATGACCTCAAATGGGAGAGTCCAATTTGAAGGGAGTAGCATTGGAATGGTTAATAGAAGTGTGTAGAGTGTTTCAAAAGGTTTAAGGCACGCTTCACCAAAGTAAAAAGAAGTATCCTTCTCAAGAAGCCGGCACAAGGGCCGAGATATCTTGCTAAAGTCTTTGATGAAACGGCGATAAAAACCCGTATAACTAAGGAATGAACGAATGCCTCTCAGTGATGACGGTGGAGGAAGCTTAGATATGAGTTCTACCTTGGGTCTATCTACCTTTATACCTCATTTGGACACAACATGCCCAAGTACAATCCCCTCTTGAACCATCAAATGGCTCTTCTCTCAGCTAAGAATAAGATTCGTGTCCGTACAACGTTTAAGCACGAGTGTAAGATTATGAAGGCACGAATTGAAAGAAGGTCCAAAAACTGAAAAGTCGTCCATGAACACTTCTAGGAACTTCTCCCCCATGTCTGAGAAGATAGACATCATACACCGTTGAAAAGTCACTGGTGCATTACATAACCCAAAGGGCATACGTCTATAAGCAAATGTTTCGAATGGACATGTGAAGATCATTTTTTCTTGGTCTTGCGGGTCTACTGCGACTTGATTATAGCCAGAATATCCATCTAAAAAGGAGTAGAAACTTTGGTCTGCAATTATTTCTAGAATTTATTCAATGAATGGGAGTGGGAAATGATCCTTCCTAATTGAGGAGTTTAGTTTTCTATAGTCAATACACACTTGCCAGCTTGTGGTGGTGCATCGAGAAACTAATTCTCCTTGTTCATTTTGAAACACTGTGATGCCGGATTTCTTTGGCACCACTTGCGTGGGGCTTACCCACTTGCTATCAAAGATGAGGTATATAATACCAGCATCTAACAGCTTAATTACTTCCTTCATGACTACCTCCTTCATGTTAGGGTTTAACCTACATTGCGCTTCTCGCGAGGTCCTTGCATCCTCTTCCAAATATATGCGGTGCATACAAATGGAAGGGTCAATGCCTTTTAAGTTCAGCAACAATCCACCCTATGGCTCCTTTATGTTTTTTTAAGACCATTATGAGTGAACACTCTTGGTCATCGATTAGATTTGAAGCTATGATGACCGGTAAAGTGTCATTTGGGTCAAGAAATACATACTTGAGATTAGACGATAAAGTCTTGAGCTCAAGTTGAGGGGGAGACACAAGGGATGGAATTGGAGGAGTACTTGAAAGGGAGACAGTTGTTGACTACATGTTTAGAGTAAATGAACTGGTGACAGATATAAAATCCTTGGGTGAAGATATGAAGGATTCGAATGTATGCAAGAAAATACTTAGGTGTTTGACTAATAGATTCAACCCTAAAATGACAATGCTTGAAGACAAAGACCTAACAAACTACATTTTAGATGATCTACAATCTTCTCTGACTGCATATGAAGTGGCTTATCTCTCAAATTTTTTAAAAAAGTTTAGGTTCAGAAAGAGAGGGCAGTAACAATAGGATCAAAAGTGTTTTGGATATGGAAAATTAGGGCATTTCATAACAAATTGTCCCAAGCAACATAAGCTTAAAAAGACTGATTCAATAAGGTTCAAAGGAAAGATAAAGAAGAAAGCCTTGTACATAGGTTGGGATTCAAGCTTAGAGGATGAAAATGGCGAAGATATAGAGGAAGAAGGAGCATGTCTCTTCATGGCTCTAGAAAAATCCTCCCCAAATCAAACTATAACAGACTCTGATGAAGATGATGAATTAAGTGAAGTCCTTGCACATAAATGTAATGATCAGAAGAAGTAGCTAAAACAACTCAACATGGAGCTACACAGGTCTATGGATTTGCTAATCAAACACATCAAGGTAAAGATGTATACCTTATGTTCCATTTCAAATAAATAAATAAACACACCTATACTTCAAACTACTTGAATCTTTGTGTTCATTCATAAATCAATTACAAAATCATGTTTCCGAATTTTGATCTTTCTGATTGAAACTTAGCTTAATATGTTATCAAGTATAGGTTTGAAATTTCCTAAAAATAGAAAAACATAAACAGAATTATGTTCGTAAAACTACTCGATCTTTGTAAAGATCATTCTCATCAATTTAAAACATCGATCTTTGTAAAGATCATTCTCATCAATTCAAAACATCGATATTCGTAAAGATCACTCCTTTCAATTCAAAACATCAATCTTTGTAAAAGTCTTTCTCTTTAATTTAAAAACTTGACCTTCGTAAAATTTATTCCATTCAATCAAATCACTGATCTTCGCAAAGGCCACTCTTTTTCAAACATCAACCTTCGTAAATGTCACTCTCTTTCACACATCCCATATCGATATTTGTATAGGCCATTCTCTTAGATATTTACATTAACCTTCGTAAAAGTCATTCTCTTAGAAACTCACATTGACTTTTGTAAAGGTCACGCCCTTCAAATCAAGACATTAACCTTCGTAAAGGTTATCTTTCTCATCAAACTTCATAAAGATCATTCTTCCCAAATCAACCAAATGATGGAATTTAGCAAAAATCACCATATGGTAATGATCATTGGCCCATTTCTGATCAAGATTGGATCTTTTGTGTCAAAACAGCCCACTAGAAACGGGACAAAAATCAGGCTGACATGTTCGTATTGCCTTTTGGCGGTCCAGATAATAGAATTTGGCAAAAGATACCATACGATATAGATTGTTCGCTTGATTCTGATCAGGAATGGGTTTTCTCGGGTTAAAATGACCTGGTCAAAACTGGACAAAAATAGGGTTGGCATGCTCATTTTGCCTTTTGTCGGTCCAAATGATGAAATTTGGCAAAGAGCACCACATGGTATTGATCGTTGGCCTGTTTCTCTTCGGGACTGGGTCTTTTTGGTTCAAAATGGCTAGGTCAAAGCTGGACAAAAATTGGGCGGACATGCTCTTTTACCTTTCGGCAGTCTAAATAATGGAATTTGGAAAAAAACACCATATGGTATTGATTGTTGGCCCGTTTCTGAAGGGGAATGATTCTTTTCGGGTTAAAACAACCTGGTCAAAACTAAACAAAAATCAGGTCGGCATGTTCATTTTGCCTTTTGGCGTCCAAATGATGAAATTTGGTAAAAAGCACCATATGGTATTGATCGTTGGCCCATTTTTTATCGGGGTTAGCTCTTTTTGGGTCAAAATGGCCCAATAGAAATTGGACAAAAATCAGATTGACATGCTCGTTTTGGCATTTAGTGATCCAAATGATAGAATTTAGCAAAAAATACCATACAATATAGATTATTGGCACAATTCTAATCGGGAATGAGTCTTTTCGGGTCAAAATGGCCCGGTCGAAAGTAGTCAAAAATTAAGTCGGCATGCTTGTTTTGCATTTTGGTAATCCAAACGATGGAATTTGGCCAAAAGCAGCAGATATTGATTGTTGACCCATTTCTGATCAGGAATGAATCTTTTCGAGTCAAAAGACTTGGTCGAAACTGGATAAAAATTGGGTTGGGATATGTTCGTTTTGCCTTTCGGTGATCCAAACGATGGAATTTTGCCAAAAAGCACCATGCATTATTGATTGTTGTTCCGTTTCTAATCAAGAATGGGTCTTTCCGGGTCAAAATGACCCGGTCAAAATTGGACGAAAATTGGATCGGTATGCTCATTTTGCTTTTTGGTGGTCCAAATGATGGAATTTGGCAAAATACATCATACGATACTTATATTAATAATTTGTTTAAATTAAACACTTACTCATTTCATTAACTATTTACAATTTAAATAAGGATGTTTCTTTTTAAGCTTCATCTAGTCAATCATTTAATTGCCTACTCATTAATCAAGTTAGGAACTAATTAGAGAACTTTATTTTTCATAACCTTGTCTCTAAATTAATTAAGCATTTTAATCCAAAATATTCTCATTGTTTGCCAAAGACAATAACCCCCCCCCCCCCGAGTCAATACTTGGGCAACAAGTTTCATGTCTCTTTAGAATTAGGGTTTTACGAGAGAGAAGAAAATAGTGTGTCTTGTGTGTTCACATGAGGTGGTCACCCCTCTCTATCCTATTCCAACTCTAATCCCTCCTTTGGCTTGTTGCTTGCTTCCCAAATTAGGCCAGGTATAGGATCTAGATGGGTCTATCCTTGTCTTGACTCTAATGGGCTTATTTAAATGGTTTGTTAGCTCTTGGCCCATTTAATAATGCCATTAATTATTGTTAAGTCCACTAAATAAAAATAATTGCACTCTAAGAAATGAATAAAGAAGCCTCTATAACTAAATATCACAAATTAACCCCTCCATTTAATTAATTGCTTGGATAAATAATATCATCAATCCAATATACTAATTAATCTATATTTTGGCCACCAGGTTTCTAAACTGTTTGATCACACAAATTTATTTTCAAAAAAATAAGGGTTAAGTGCAAAAAAATCCCTCGCTATATACAGAATATGCAAATACTCCCCTGACGTTCAAATAACCCCCTATAGTTTTCAAATTGTGCAAATAAGGACAAATCGTTAATTTGTCAATACCGGAATTATAAAATAACAAAAATACCCTTACAGTATTAAAAAAAAGTGCAAAAAACACCCTCGTTATATACGAAATATGTAAAAAATACCCCTGCAGTATAGTATGCTCATATAACCCCCCATTATTTTATCCAATGAGAAAATACTCCCCTCCAGTGAATTTCTGTTCAAAAATAACCGCTCACCATCATGTTTGACTTTTTGTTTTTTAAATTTCGAGATTACCCTTTGCACATTATAGGGTAAAGTGCAACAAAAAAACCCTCGCTATATGGAAAATGTGCAAATACCTCTCTTGTTGTTCAAAAAATCCCTTGTCCATTTTGGACATTTTACATACTTTTTTTTTATTACTGTAAGGGTATTTTTATCATTTTCTAATTCTGGTACACACAAATTGATGATTTGTCCTTATTTGCAAAATTTGAAAATTGTAGGGGGTTAAATGAACGTCGAGGGGGGGGGGGGGAGAGGGGAGGGTATTGATAAGTGTTCAATTCTATGCATTTGAACCTCTTTATTGCATATGTTAGTTTTGTTTTTGCGTTTACCGAGATATGTTTACGGTATTTTTGTGTTTTTGATGTTTTGCAGGTATTGGAGTAAAAGGAGCAAAGTTGGAAGCTTTCTGCAGTCAAGAGAAGAAATCAGAAATTGTTGCCAAGGCATCTCGATCAATCGAGATGTGGATTTCGCTCAATCGAGATTTCGATTGATCGAAATCTCATTTCGATTGATCGAAATCTCGATCAATCGAGATTCAGTTTCGATCAATCGAAACTCTGCAGAGTCCACTTGGCCACTTGCTCACCTGCTCTCCCACTTGCAACAAAATCCCCCTTTTTGCACGACTTAGGGGGATTGTCTGACTTGAACAAGACTTTTGGGGGCCTTCTTGATACAAGAGATATATATAATGATATATATATATATATATGGTGGGCCCAAAGGAGAAAAAGGAGCCAAAAAGCATACAAAAAGCACCAAAAGCCACATATCTCATATATCTCTCAATACACACAAGAAGATCAGCAGAGAGACCTTCGGGAGAGGAAGAGGATAGCTGAACCAGACCAAGAAGCTTCATTCTCTTCATCAATGGAAGGGTGCAAGGCAACCATGATCAACTAACTCTTCTACTAGGGTGTTGGTTTCAACCCCTAGCCATGTAAACTTGTTCATCTTTGTAGCTCTTGGGATTTGTAATTAAATGTTGATTATTTAGCCTAGTGATTATGTACACAAATACATCTCTTTTATATATTCATTTGATATGAAATTTATTCTTGTCTTAGAGTAGGTTTTGTCACTTGAATGCACAACATTTGCATATTCCACAAGAAGTGCAAATGATGGCTAGATAATGGTGTTTAAATGAATGTGTGATGTTAGTTTGTATAGACCATGCCAAGACAAGGTAGTTTGGATGCATGTAGTGTTCACTTAGAGAGTAGAGTAATTAGGTAGTTAGTTAGGTTGAGGAGCTATACTTGTTGAAGATGGATTATGATAGGTTAGCACACACATTGATCTTTTGATATGTCATTGAGGTCACAAGCCTAATGACATTATTAGGCATTTAATTAATGAATCCCTTGCTTGCTACACTTATGAACATGTGAATGGCTAGTGGTGGAAACCAACCCTAGTTCTCTCTCCCAACTTTACTCTTTAATTTTATTGTCATTTCATTTATGCAATAGTTTTTAACACAAAACCAAAAACCTGTTTTTAGAATTAAAGTGGAATTAATCTTTCTTTATGACAATTAACGACTAGTCCTCGTGGGATCGATACCCTCTATATAGAACCTTATCTGCAAAGATTCGTGCTCTTGCGAGTGGTTAAATTATATTTTGATAAAAAAAAGGGCAAAATTAAGCTTACAATATAATTTAGTTCCGACCACATCAAAATTTTGGAGCCGTTGCCGGGGACTACGGTTTAATTGTCGCCATTGGAAGATTAAATCTGGTTTAATTCTTAGGCTAGAAATTCTTTCATTCTTTTTTTTTTTTTTGTATATATCTTGTTCTTATATCTTAAACTTCTTGATTTTAGGTATACCACATAGCGGGCATATAGAAGAATTCAATTTGGAACCCTTTGTGAGTATAACTTCAAAAATTGGTGGTTTGAGTTCATTCACATTCTTTTGTATATATTATTGTTATTTTGTGTATAGAGGTGTTGTTCAATTATTAATGCATGCTAGGTAGACGGTCATTGTCACTTCCTTTGCTTCCTTGTAATAGTGAACTTGAACGAACACTTAGACAACGTAGAGGAACCTTTAGGGACCCTATTTTGCCTAGGATTGAAAACATGGATCCAAATGAGAGACAACCTCCCGGTCTACCTCCTTTTAATCATGAACAACCACCTCCACACCCACCTCCTCAAGGAGAGTTGCTTATGGACTTTTACCTTCCGACTACATTTGAAGTACCTTCATGTATTCAATTTCCGGATGTAGCGGCAAATCAATTCGAAATAAAGTCCTCCACCATCAATCTTCTGAATAGCTTCCACGGTCTTCCTAATGAGGATCCATACCGGCACTTAGATTACTTCCTTTCCGTGTGTTCCACCATTCGTGTACCACACTTTACGGAGGATGATCTAAAGCTACGTCTGTTCCCCTTTTCCCTAAAAGATAAGGCTAGAAGTTGGTTCAATTCCCTAGAACCCAACTCAATCCATTCTTGGGCGGAGATGCAAATAGAGTTCTTAAAGAAATACTTCCCAATGGGTAAGACAAGTGATATTCGGCGAGCAATCACCGGATTCACCCAAATTGACCAAGAACAATTCCATGAGACGTGGGAGAGGTTAAAAGATCTTTTAAAATCATGTCCGCATCATGCTGTCCCAAAATGGCAGCTAGTTCAAAGCTTTTATGATGGGGTGAGTGAGCAACACAGACAAATGATAGACTCCGCGTGTGGGGGTGGATACCTTTTGAAAAGCCCCGATGAGGCATGGAAACTTTTTCAAACCCTAAGCAACAATTCAGCTCAACGCTCCTCCACTAGGAAAGGGAAGGCCACCCAACCTTGTAGAGGAGTGCATGAGATTTCATGGGTAGATGAGGTAGCCATGCAAGTAGAAGCCTTGTCCCGAAAAATGGATTTAATCATGAAAAATGGGCTGCCTACTCCTAACCAATCTGTCCAAAATCAGGAGGGATGTTCGTTTTGCTATAACACTTCGCATTTTGTGCGAGATTGTCCTATTGC
Organism: Cornus controversa; assembly: GCA_026545225.1. Lineage (NCBI taxonomy): Eukaryota > Viridiplantae > Streptophyta > Magnoliopsida > Cornales > Cornaceae > Cornus > Cornus controversa. The sequence continues at coordinate 44,988,142 of CM048845.1, read as the reverse complement.
CGGGCAATCTCCCGATTATGCTCAAGAGCAAGCGAATGCCTTGTACGCTAAACAAATGAATGATCCATATTCGAACACGTACAATCCTGGTTACAAGAACCATCCGGCTTTTTCGTGGAAGAATCAAGTCCCTCTTTCCAAGGGCAAAGTTCTTTTAATTCCCAACCTCAACAGCCTCATTATAGGCCAAACCCTCAACCTTACAATCAAAGATCAAATTACCAACAACCACCACCTCCTCCAAGAAGCCAAAGCTTTGAAGAACGAGTGATAAGCAATCTTGAGGCCAACACCCGCTTATTGCAAACTCATTCTCAATCAATCTCTAAGCTTGAAGCCAATGCTCAATCTATGGCTAGGTTAGAAGCTCAGATCGGGCAACTAGCTAATGCCTTAAATAGAAGGGAGGAAGGTAAGTTGCCGAGTCAACCGGTGGCGAATCCTAAAGGTGTCCATATGATTGAAGATCCATCATCTTCAAATTGTAATGCTCCTCCAGAGCAAGTTCAATCAATCACAACCTTGAGGAGTGGTAAAATCATTAACTCCAAGGTAGGAGAGGAAGAGAGAAAGGAATTACAAGAGCAACCTAAAAATTCAAAAGAATCCCAATTAAATCCAAAATTGTTTCCGTCAAATCCAAATTTGCAAAATACCCCTTTAAATCCAAAAGGAAAGGCAAGTGAAGTTGTGTCATCATCGATTCCAAATCTTGACACCTCTTATGAACCTCCGGTTCCTTTTCCTCAACGATTGAAGGAACCTTCTCATTTCGGGAAGCAAGGAGAGAAAATCCAAGACATGATGGAGATCTTCAAACAAGTAAAGATCAATCTCCCTCTCCTTGATGCTATTCGACAAATTCCCTCTTATGCGAAATTCTTGAAGGACTTATGCACTCAAAAGCGCAAATCTAGGAATAAAGTTCCTAAGAAAGTCCTCTTAACTGAGCACATAAGCTCCATTTTCCAACACCAAGCCCCTCCTAAATTCAAAGATCCGGGTGCTCCGACCATTTCGTGCACCATCGGAAATCAATCTTTTGAAAAAGCACTTCTTGATCTAGGGGCTAGTGTCAATTTGCTTCCATTCTCAGTTTACCAACAACTAGGTTTGGGGGAACTTAAGCATACCACGGTTGTGTTGCAACTTGCCGACCGTTCGGTGAAGCAACCACGTGGCATCATTGAGGATGTCATCATTCAAGTGGACAAATTCTATTTTCCGGTGGACTTCATAGTCCTTGACACGGAACCAGTTCAAAATCCGAATCACCATATTCCTATCATTCTAGGTCGTCCATTCTTGGCCACGGCAAACGCTTGCGTTAATTGCCGTACTGGAGTGATGGACATCTCTTTTGGGAATATGAAAGTCCGCTTGAACATCTTCAATGCTTCCCACCACACACCCGACGACGAAAGTGAGTGCTTTTGTGTCGATGTTGTGGACGACCTTGTTCAAGAAGCACTTCCTTCTATTCTTTCCAAGGAACCTTTAGAGGCATGCCTAAATCATTTTAACTATGATGATTTTGACATTGAGTAATCCATATGTGAAGTCAATTCCATGCTCGATGTTAATACTGTCATGGATTTGCCTAAGTGGAGAGTTCCGAGAGAACCCTTGCCCCCTTTGTCCAAAACTCCCCAAACTCCTTCTTTAATTTCCCCACCACAACTTGAGCTCAAGCCTCTTCCAGCTACACTCAAGTATGTTTTCTTGGGCGCAAATGAGACCCTTCCAGTCATTATTGCTTCCAATCTTACAAATGATCAAGAGTTGGAACTCATAAAGGTGCTAAAAGAGCACAAAGAAACAATAGGATGGAGTGTGGTAGATCTTGAGGGAATAGACCCTTCTATTTGTATGCATCGCATACACTTGGAAGAGGATGCAAAGACCTCAAGGGAGGCACAACGTCGATTGAATCCAAACATGAAGGACGTTGTAATGAAGGAGGTGGTGAAGTTACTAGATGCGGGGATCATATACCCCATCTCTGATAGCAAGTGGGTTAGTCCCACTCAAGTGGTTCCAAAGAAGTCTGGCATTACGGTGCAACCTAATGATAAGGGTGAATTAGTTCCCCAACGCACCACCACAGGATGGAGAGTGTGCATTGATTATAGGAAATTAAATTCAGCCACTCGGAAAGATCACTTCCCCCTCCCATTCATTGATCAAATATTGGAGAGATTGGCCGGACAAAGTTTTTATTGCTTTTTGGATGGATATTCCGGCTATAATCAGGTTGCTATAGACCCGAGAGACCAAGAGAAAACCACCTTTACATGTCCCTTCGACACATTTGCTTATAGACGCATGCCCTTTGGGTTGTGCAATGCACCGGCAACTTTTCAACGGTGTATGATGTCTATTTTCTCGGACATGGTGGAAAAATTCTTGGAAGTGTTCATGGATGATTTTTCCATTTTTGGGCCTTCATATGAATCATGCCTCCAAAATCTAGCTTGTGTTCTCAAACGATGTCAAGAAACCAACCTAATTCTTAGTTGGGAAAAGAGTCACTTTATGGTTCAAGAGGGTATTGTCCTAGGGCACATTGTGTCTAAGCGAGGAATAGAGGTTGATAAAGCCAAGGTTGAACTCATTTCCAAACTTCCTCCACCATCTACGGTGAGAGAGATTCGTTCATTCCTTGGGCATGCGGGCTTTTATCGCCGTTTCATCAAAGACTTTAGCAAGATCTCTCGGCCTTTGTGTCGCCTTCTTGAAAAAGAGTCTTGCTTTACCTTTGATGAAGCGTGCTTTGACGCTTTTGAAAAACTCCGCACCATGCTTACAACCGCTCCAATTCTAATCCCTCCAAATTGGGCTCTCCCATTTGAGATTATGTGTGATGCATCCGACTATGCCATGGGTGCTGTCTTAGGGCAACGAGTAGACAAACTGCCACATGTCATCTATTACGCAAGTAAAACCCTTTCCGAGGCTCAAATCAATTATACCACAACGGAAAAGGAGTTGCTTGCGGTAGTATTTGCATTAGACAAATTTCGAGCTTATTTATTAGGTTCAAAGGTCATTGTCTATTCGGACCATGCTGCCCTCCGGCATCTTTTGGCGAAAAAGGACACCAAGCCTAGGTTGATCCGATGGATACTCTTGTTGCAAGAGTTCAATTTTGAGATTAGAGACAAAAAGGGAACTGAAAATGTGGTAGCTGACCACCTTTCTAGAATTCTTGTTGAATCCCTTCATAATTCCATTCCAGTTTGTGAATCCTTCCCGGATGAACAACTCTTTGTCATCTCTCAAGAGAGTATCCCTTGGTATGCGGATGTGGTTAATTATTTGGCAACCGGTAAAATACCATCTTCTTGGACCAAACAAGAGAAGGATCGTTTTCTCTCCCAATCACGATCATATTATTGGGACGATCCTCAATTGTTCAAATACTGCCCCGATCAAATAATTCGTAAGTGTGTACCCAACAGTGAATTTCAAAGCATTCTTAAATTTTGTCATACACTCGCTTGTGGGGGACACTTTAGTGCTAAGAAAACCGCAGCAAAAATTCTTCAATGCGGATTTTTCTGGCCGACACTTCATCGGGATGCATATTCATTCTGCCGCTCTTGTGAGCGATGTCAGCGCCTTGGCGCGATGTCTCGGAAGGACATGATGCCTCTTAACCCTATTCTTATCATTGAAATATTCGATGTGTGGGGCATTGACTTCATGGGACCATTTCCACCCTCTACTGGTCATGAGTACATACTTGTGGCGGTGGACTACGTATCTAAGTGGATAGAGGCCGTTGCTACCAAAACCAACGATCACGCAGTCGTGGTTAAATTCATTCAAGCTAACATTTTTAGCCGGTTTGGTACGCCTCGGGCCATCATCAGTGACGGAGGTAAGCATTTCTGTAACCGGTTCCTTCGAACCTTGCTTCTCAAATACTCCGTCACACACAAAGTAGCCACCCCCTACCATCCTCAAACTAGTGGCCAAGTAGAAGTATCCAATAAGGAGATTAAGAACATTCTTCAGAAAACTGTTCGGCCCGACCGGAAGGATTGGTCATTGCGACTAAACGATGCATTATGGGCATACCGAACCGCATATAAAACTCCCATTGGAATGTCACCTTATCGGTTAGTTTATGGCAAGGCGTGCCATCTTCCGGTTGAATTGGAGCATAAAGCTATGTGGGCCACCAAGACCTTCAATTTTGACATGAAAAAGGCCGGTTCTAATCGAAAGCTTCAGTTAAATGAATTGGAAGAATTGCGACATGACGCGTATGAGAATGCAAAAATCTATAAGGCAAAGTCCAAAGCCTTTCATGATCGTAATATTCGAGTCAAAACATTTTCGCCGGGCCAAAAAGTTTGGTTGTACAACTCGCGCCTCCATTTGTTTCCCGGAAAACTTCGCTCCCGTTGGGATGGTCCATTTTTGGTTAATTCCGTCGCTCCCCACGGAGCGGTGGAATTGAAGGACTTGAAAGATGGCTCGATGTTCAAAGTAAACGGGCAGCGCTTAAAAGTGTGTGTGGATGACCAAGTCATCACCGAATACGTGGATGTCGTCACTTTGACGGATCCCGTGTATTTTGACTCGTGAGTCGATCCGGACGTCGCGCCATAGACGTGTAAGGTGGCGAAGCCATGGTAGCTATCAAGCTTCTATGATGTCCCTTTTAATCCAAAGTAGGACTGTATCTAAGCAGTGTAGTATCTAATTCCCAAAATATCCAAGTCCCTGTAGCATACTTTGCACTGACTGTTTTTGAGCATTTCGATTGATCGAAACCAAGATTTCGATCAATCGACAATTTCGATTGATCGAGATTCTAGTTCGATTGATCGAAAAATTGCAGAGATTTGCCAAGTCCAAAGTCCCGAGAGGTGGTATTCTTCGATTGCACTTCGATAGGTCTTCGATCGATCGACATCAAATTTTGATTGAAACAATTAAAGGTTCGATTAATCGAAGTCAATATGTGATTCAAGGGAGGAATTTTCGATTGAGCGAAAAGACAATCTCAATCCATCGAAGCTGGTTTCGATTGATCGAAGCAAGATTTCGATCCATCGAAATCTCGCTTGATCGAAATGCACATTTCGATCAATCGAAATGCACGCGGAGCCTGCACGTGAGCCAAAAATCTATTTAAACCGTTGGGCTTCCCTCCCATTTTAAAAGACCATCCGACTTCTTCTCTTCCTCCGTGCGATCCAAGCCTTCTCCAAGCATTCCCGAGCACTCGATCTGCCATTCCCGATCATCCGCCGCCATCCGACGCAGTCCGATCCGCCGCTAGCATCTGCGCGATCTTCTCTTCGCGGCTGCGCGTGGAGTTTTCGTCGGTTGAGCCGTTCATCCTCTTCCTCACGAGGTAAGTGATGCATGGCTACTTTTTGTTTACTCTCTCGCCATTTTTGATAGTTTTACGGCGGAATAAGCATAGTTAGATAATGTTGGGGTGGATGGTTGCTATTGCGATATCTGAATCGAGTTTTTGTGGGTTTCGGGGGGGGGTAGGAATTCATGACGGAGTGGGATTTGGCATTTTCTTCGTTTCAAACGCTTAGAGTACGGTGTGTAACCGCGGTACCTTCGTGTCGGTTGCACCCGTTCACATTGCCTCTTCGAGAGCAACTTTTTGCATTTTTGTCAGTACCTTGGACTAGGACTTCATTTTTATTTTTATTCTTTTAGTCTAGTAGTAGTTTAACTTTCTTCTTATTCATCTTTTATTTACGTACCTTTTGGAATCCAGTGCAGACTGTTCCGAGGCCATGGCGAGAGTGAAGAACGCCGCCGGTGCTGTTCGTGACGTGCCCGGGCGAGCCTTCCGGTCTCGGAAGTTCCACCCGGAGCAGGTTTTCGACCTAGCGGAGTTCGAGAGGCGTCCCGACACCGAGTGGACGGTTGCCGAGCTCAGGAGGCGTCGCCTCGACCGGCTATGTGTGCCTCCCACCGATGTGGCACACGAGCGCCTAGTGCAGGTCTTTTACGAGCATATGACCTACTCCTGCACAGCGCCAGATACACTCGAGACTACCGTGGCCACTGTCACGATCACGATTACGCCGAGCCGGATTGCTCATATGCTCGGCATCCCTCACCAGCAGCCGCCGGACATGGTTGGCCCGGACGGTCAGCCACTCTATAGTGCAGCGCTCCCAGCAGACACCACGCTCTTCTCGATAGTGATGGACATGTGTGGCGGGGCGTTTACCACGCCCAACCACAACTGCACGTCCAAGTCGATGTGCCCGAGCAGATATTGGTTCCTGGACACCGTTCTCCTTAAGAACGCGTGTCCGTTGTAGCACGTGGCCGAGCGCAGGGGCGACCTCCTCCGTTGCCTCTATGCTTTCCATACGGGCGCTTGGTTTTCTGTCCCATCGCTTATCTGGGGGCAGATGCACAAAGTTTGGGATGGCCTCGTCAACAAGAGGAAGAGGAGAGCAGCGAGTTGGCGTCTTCCCTTTCCATTCCTGATCGCCGCTTTTCTCAGCAGTGCCAGTATACCGGTCAGTCGGACTGACATTCAGTTGGCACCGCCCACCCGCTTCACATCTACTCAGTGGGATCGGGTGAGGCGACACCTAGAGCGACAGGACCATCAGGGTGATCCACCAGACGATGTAGATATGGATGCCCCGGTGGAGATGGATGAGGGAGAGCCGGCAGGGGCTGAGACAGAGGAGGAGGAGATGGATGTCGCTGCAGAGCGGCATGATATCTTAGCGACAGGCTATTCCTGCCTGGCAGCTGACGTAGAGCGGCTCCAGCAGGGTTTTGACGAGCACGTCCAGGTGATGCAGAGTCAGCTGGCAGGTATTCGGACGGACATTTCTTCTTTGGTACAGGGCCAGAGAGCGATCTTAGACGAGTTCCGAGCCTTCCGGCAGGATCTGCAGTTCCTGTTCGCAGGTCGAGCCTCCACCTCCACTTCTGCCTGCACCTTATTCATCTTTTCTGCTTTATTTTCTGTATTTTTCTTTCTTTATTTTTGATAGGCCATGTTGGCCATGTTTAGTTTCTTTTTGAGTATTCCACCTGCAGGTACACTTTGTACTACAACTCATTTTCAGTTATATGAAATACATTTATATTTTCTTTTATGCCATGTGTTATCTTTACTGTCTTTATTTTTGCTTTCCGTCAATCTATCTGTTCTCTATACTTTGACTATGTATGTAGTACCACTTGTCTAATTGTTATATGCGATTCAGTTGATGATTTCCGTTTATTACCGCCTGGTTTCAATTCCCAATACTGTTGAGATTGCTTCAACACAGTATGGCGGTACTAAAGAAAGGCAGCCCCTTTGCGTGCTATACGTTAGCGTGCCTGGATAGTCAATATCTTATCGCATAGACCTCTTAGCCAATTGGGAAACACCAGTTCCGACCATTAGATATACAGTGATATTGGCATTGTCAGTTTGTGCATATTATTCCATTATGTTCTATTTATCTAATTTTTATTCCTTTTAATGCTCGTGGTATCCAGTTGGTATTCTGTGCAGGTTTTTCTTATTTACAGGATGACTGCTGCCATGGCATTCCATTTTGCTCGCATTCTACCATCCCGGTAACTTCTTTCCTTATTCCTCTTGTCCAAACATTGAGGACAATGTTGTATATAAGTTTGGGGGTGCGGTATGCTATACCACTTGCATATGCATGCAATGTTCGGTTATTATTTTGAGTGTCATTGTAGAGCAGTTTTTTTTTTCTTTTCTTCTTCTTGATTTTTTTGGATGCTTGCCATGATGTCTTGCTTTTTAAAGGAGATCATTCGAATAAATGTCCGAGGTAAATGCAGCAGGTAGTTAAGAACTTTAACATTGTAAATACCCGCACTTTTGCAAGCTTTATAGTAGGCTAGAACGGTCTACATTTTTGTCTACAGTCGAGCACGTACAATTCTTGCCCTAAATTTGTCCTTAACCGCACAAATTCGCACACGTGCAATTTAAATTGTGGGGTATAAGTCTGAGGGAGAATTTTTGAAAATTTCTGTTTTTATCTGAACAACTTAAAGAATAAGTTCTTCTGGTTGTTGTAAAAAAAAAAAGGGAATAAAAAGAGAAAAATATGCAATAAGCCTTCTCACTCAATAAAACGGATTTCTATGCCTTAAAGCAAGAAATATTCGTGTAAAAGTGTGTAAGGTTGAGCAATAATAAGCGGGTGGCTTGCTTACGCTCATCGCCTTGTAAGCTCGGTCATTAAGTCCGAGGGGTGCTTCTTCACCTAATGCCCTAAAATCAATTAGTTTGGGAGTCATTGGCCCAACGCCGCTACATGGGCTTGCAAGAAAGCAAAAAGAGCTAAGCATTGCACGGTCACCCGCGCATGAGCAATCATGAATGTTTTGTGATAATGAAGCAGCCGTGTTGAGCATCTTCAATGAGTTTTTCTCTTAAAAACAGATTTGTTCGTTTTCTTCTCCAAATATGACAAAAGCCACGCGTTAGAATGCATGTTCACTTTTCAAAGAGGATTTTGGGGTTGGAATTGTTATAGTTGTTCGGGTTGGCCATTATGTGGGGACTGTCGTTCATTTATAACTTGTGAAAGTCCATTTTTGCTAATGACCACATAGTTCTGTAATACTTGTTGCATTTGCCAAGTGTGAAATGAATGGATGAGCGCCCTTTATCTAGTTGATGACTGAGCATGATTAAACTTCTGTATAAGACAGTTGATTTTATTTTTGTAATATTGTATTGCTAAGGGACTAGCAATATGTAAGTTTGGGGGTGTGATAAGTGTTCAATTCTATGCATTTGAACCTCTTTATTGCATATGTTAGTTTTGTTTTTGCGTTTACCGAGATATGTTTACGGTATTTTTGTGTTTTTGATGTTTTGCAGGTATTGGAGTAAAAGGAGCAAAGTTGGAAGCTTTCTGCAGTCAAGAGAAGAAATCAGAAATTGTTGCCAAGGCATCTCGATCAATCGAGATGTGGATTTCGCTCAATCGAGATTTCGATTGATCGAAATCTCATTTCGATTGATCGAAATCTCGATCAATCGAGATTCAGTTTCGATCAATCGAAACTCTGCAGAGTCCACTTGGCCACTTGCTCACCTGCTCTCCCACTTGCAACAAAATCCCCCTTTTTGCACGACTTAGGGGGATTGTCTGACTTGAACAAGACTTTTGGGGGCCTTCTTGATACAAGAGATATATATAATGATATATATATATATATATGGTGGGCCCAAAGGAGAAAAAGGAGCCAAAAAGCATACAAAAAGCACCAAAAGCCACATATCTCATATATCTCTCAATACACACAAGAAGATCAGCAGAGAGACCTTCGGGAGAGGAAGAGGATAGCTGAACCAAACCAAGAAGCTTCATTCTCTTCATCAATGGAAGGGTGCAAGGCAACCATGATCAACTAACTCTTCTACTAGGGTGTTGGTTTCAACCCCTAGCCATGTAAACTTGTTCATCTTTGTAGCTCTTGGGATTTGTAATTAAATGTTGATTATTTAGCCTAGTGATTATGTACACAAATACATCTCTTTTATATATTCATTTGATATGAAATTTATTCTTGTCTTAGAGTAGGTTTTGTCACTTGAATGCACAACATTTGCATATTCCACAAGAAGTGCAAATGATGGCTAGATAATGGTGTTTAAATGAATGTGTGATGTTAGTTTGTATAGACCATGCCAAGACAAGGTAGTTTGGATGCATGTAGTGTTCACTTAGAGAGTAGAGTAATTAGGTAGTTAGTTAGGTTGAGGAGCTATACTTGTTGAAGATGGATTATGATAGGTTAGCACACACATTGATCTTTTGATATGTCATTGAGGTCACAAGCCTAATGACATTATTAGGCATTTAATTAATGAATCCCTTGCTTGCTACACTTATGAACATGTGAATGGCTAGTGGTGGAAACCAACCCTAGTTCTCTCTCCCAACTTTACTCTTTAATTTTATTGTCATTTCATTTATGCAATAGTTTTTAACACAAAACCAAAAACCTGTTTTTAGAATTAAAGTGGAATTAATCTTTCTTTATGACAATTAACGACTAGTCCTCGTGGGATCGATACCCTCTATATAGAACCTTATCTGCAAAGATTCGTGCTCTTGCGAGTGGTTAAATTATATTTTGATAAAAAAAGGGCAAAATTAAGCTTACAATATAATTTAGTTCCGACCACATCAGGTATTTGCACATTCTATATATAGTAAGGGATTTTTTTGCACATTTTCAATATAGAGAGGGGGTTTTTTGCACTTTACCATAAAGTGCAAAGGATAATCGCATAATTTTTTTTTAAAAAAGTCAAATATGATGGTCAACGGTTATTTTTGAACGAAAATTTGTCGGAGGGGTGTATTTGCTCATCGGAGACAACTAGTAAGGGGTTATAAGAGCATATTAAACTACAGGGGTGTTTTTTGCACATTCTATATATAGCGAGGGGGGTTTTCTACACTTAACCCAAAAAATAATATATTTATTGAATAAAATTGACTAGTTTTATGTGATCAAACAAACCTAACCAAAATATAAACACCACATAGATTCCATCTTGAAAAGTATGTTCCAAATCCTATAATCATTAATTATCCAAAATACCTAAGTGTGCTGACCTAAAGGTCACCCAAGCAAATCACTGTAACCGTGATTATGAACTAGAATCCATAAATCTCTCAGAATTAAGAGTCTATTTGCTTTAGTAATGATAAGGAAAATTCCTCATGATAACTAAGTAATTTTATACCTATCCTCAATCTAGTTCAGTATGTCTAACACACCAACACAATTGGTTTTGAGTGTTACACTCAAATGACTGAGATAAATCACTCTAACTAGTAGAAACCAATGTGTTACATTCTTCCAAATAGAAAGCCTATTTTTTATTAATGAATGCAAACTACTTTTCAATTATAAATACCGATGATTTATATCTCTTATACATAGGCAACCTCCCTGTGTACATAAATCATCCAATCATAATTAATGTTTACTTAATTCATAACTCATTAATTAATCAATAAAAGCATTCACAATATATATATATATATATATGAAGATAAATAAAACAGAATTTCATCATCGTCATCATTTTTGCCTTAGTCCCATATGAACAGGGTCGGCCAAATGAATTCTCTCTCTCCAATATTTTTTATTACATATCATTTCTCCTACCAAGTTCAACTTTTAATGTCATTCTAATAACCTCATCCCAGGTTATTTTTGGTCACCTCTTTGTCTCTAACATTCTATTACAACTAATCTTCCTCGCTTCATCGGCGCGCCACTAGTTCTCCGATATATGTGTGCAAACTATCTCAATCTACTCTTTCTAATTTTTTCACAAATGGGTGCTATACCTATGACTGAACTCGGGCAGGTTGGAGGTACAACTTGGGCTCAACCCGAGATATAAAATATTCAACCCTAACCCAACCTAACCCGACCTTTAACTCTAACTACTCAACCCGAGCCCAACCGATCCTTTAATTTTTAAACTCAAGTTGGTAATTAAGACTGAGATTTCAGGTTAAAAAGTCGGATTAATTTGAATTGCTCATATTAGATTAGATTAAAAAATTTAATGTGATCTTGAATTTGTTTCATACGGAGTATTAGATTACTCCTAAATATAATTTTTTTTAAACCTTAATGCAAATTTTAAAAAAATTTCAAACAAATTCTTAGGAAATTAATTCTTCAAAGTGCTAATATCCAAAAAAAAAAAAAATTTAGACAAAGGAAGTTGGAAAGAAAAAGATTATTATAATTTGAATATTATATAATATATTAAAAATAAAATTAAAATTCGAATTTGGATTTGAATTGTTGACACCTTAACCCAAGCCCAACTCTAATTAAATTTAGATTGAGATTTTTAAATCTAGGCCCAACCCTTATTATAAAAATGGTTGCCCAAGTCACCTAAATTGCACTCCTAACTACACTAAATTTTTCTCTTACTCTCTCTCATTAAGAACCTTTATCTCTTCTAGTCACCCCAATCATCCACCTTAGGATACTTATTTCCGCTACATGAAAGCATTGCTCTTGACCTTTTTTTAGGACCTAGCACTTCACCCCATATAACATAGTTGGTGTAATGGTTTGTAGCGCGCAGACGATCCAAACACTCATAAACTAGGATGTTAAATTTGTTGAGTAAATCAGTTTTTGTTCTTTCAAGTTCATCAGCCAACAAATTTTTGTCCGCTAAAGCTTTCTTAGTATCTTCTAGAGATTGTTCTAGATTTTTAATTTTACTTTTTAGAGTCTTGTTCAAGTTCTTAGATTTTACAGTCTCTTCAAACAATTCATTAAACGCAACTTTAAGTTTGAAGGATTCAACTCATGTTTCTCAGCTTCAGTCTCAGTATAGTTATCAACATCATCTTATAAGTTTCAATGCTTTAACTCATAAGTTTCATTATTGGAAGTACTTGAAAGTTCTATTGTTGCAACCGAAGCAAGTTGCATGCTTGCTATTTCCTTCTGGAAGAGGTCTTTGAGGCTCAACTTTCATCAATGCAATTGAGAACTATGAATTTGTAAACAATTAATTATATATGGCAAAGAGTAACTTTGTAAAGAAATGAAAGGTATGCTGACATGGAGAGTTACAACACTTGAAGCAAATAACAAGGGAACAACAGAGCAAACCTTTTCAAGACCAGGAAAAGAAACAAACTAAAATACAAAGCAACAACATCTTACAGATGACCAGCTAAAAACAACTATTAGGCTGCGTTTGGATCGAGAGATTTGGAAGGATAAAGAGAGAAGAAAGGAGAGGATATGCCATGTTGTATTTGGATAAACTTCATTAAAAGAATAGAAAGGATAAGGAGGAATAACTATCCCTCCTTATCTCTCATATCCTATTCTCCCAAAAATGAAAAGATTAGGAAAGAAATGATAGTGTTTAAGTAATACTTTCATAATTTCTAAACTGTTCTCAGCAATTAGAAAGAGAAAATTATTATTCCACTCATATCCCATAAATATAAAAGGATATGATAATAATTTAGTTGTTATCCTTTCTCTTTCCTATTTTATCCAAACAAGAATGCTATCATCTCCTTTATTTTATTTCCTATTTATCCAAACATGAATAGAATTTGTTGCTATTCTCTCATCTTCTTTCTTTTCTTTCATAACTAATGTTATTTAACTCGACCTACCAATTTTCCCACATGCCAGAATGAAGAAAGTTACTAGAAATAGACAAACAAGCAAAAGTACCATTAATTGTTGTGAAGCAACTCATCCTTGATTGAATTGTCATCCAGGCTATGTAAGGGAAGAGAGCCAACTGCTTACTTTTTGGGAAGATCTTTGACTACAAGAAAAGGGATTTTTTGATACCGAAAATTTGGAGGCAAGTAGCTCAAATTTCATCAAAAAAAGACAGTGAAAATCTTTTCCATAGCAAGTTTTGTCGCTAAAAAACATGTTTGTCACTAGTACGCAGCATCCCATACTGCAAAGAAAAATTTCTTCCCAATTTTCAACATCTGCGGTTGCAATTATTTTGTCACATATAACTGTTTGTTATATGTCATGATGTCCTTCAAACCAACTTTTAACTACAATCAAATGACATCATATTAAACTAGACCATCAAAGTGAAACCCATCCCAAATACATAACATTAAATTTCAAGAATTCATCAAGTGGAGATTACTCCTAATCAATCATAAACCTAAACCGGAAAGCTTGAGAATCGGTGGCTCTCCAAAAAAACAGTCAGAATCACAGTATTTTCAATCCCAACCAACGTTGCATTGCACCAGTAAGTAAGAACCTTCGTATTTGGTGGTCCTCTTCTATCTTACTTTCAACTGCAAAGTAAATGAGAAGCAACAATAATCTTGGATAAAGCCTTATTTTAGGGGGAGGAAAAAAAAAAGAATTGATGAAACTGCAGATGGGAGAATTTTACAAGAGGCATTCACTAATGCCCACTTAGTTTTTAATATACAATGAAATATTAAACTTGCAGATAGAAATTGAAGAATCACATAAACCTAATCAATATTATTAACAGATTGAGAGAGAAAATAGAGCCATAAAAAATCGGAGCCATGACAGGTTGAGTGGATGAAAAGGCAAAAAATGTCAACAAAGAAGAGAGAATGCGCATGTCACATTTACCCTCATTTAAAACTAGAACCCAACTGGGACAAGTAAGGAACCCACAAAAGCAACTTATCAGGACACCCAAAAAGATAAAGATGACATCCACAACAAACAAGATTATAATGTCCAACCACCCAGATTATTAGAATTCTAGTTTGAGAACTACAAATATCACACGCATACACACATAAAGAAGACAACCAGATTGTTTTATCACCTTGCCAGAAGGGTTGGTTCATGATATAGACGTCGAAAATAATTATGTATAAGCACAATTGATAATTTAACAACTATCTGTTTATTCGGTGCAGTTTCTTACCGGCAATATGCTAATCCTAGACTTTTCTCAAGTGGGGGTTTGTTTTTAACTGTCCAAATAAAAAAATAAAAAATAAAAAAGTATTATTTAGAGAAATACAAAATAGCATTTTCTTTGTTCATGTGAACGATAACACTGCTATTGCTTAAAGAAACCCATGTGATATAGGAGTAATCCAACATCAAACACTAAAAATGGTAATATCAAATATTTAAAAACAAAGCCTTATTGGATGACATATATAATGCAAATATACCTACCTACCAAATTTACAAGAGAAATAAATATCATATAGCTAATCCAATGAAAAGAAAAATTGATAAAGAAAAGGTTACAGAAGAAAAGGTTAAAGATGATGTTTAAAGCCTTAATGTGCCCCCCCACAGGAAAAGGTTACACAAGAAAAAACAATACAATAGTAGATTTGTCAAAACCCTTATGAATGCAGCAAAATTAACACGAGAGCTGATCCCAAGTGAAATGAACAATCAGTAAAAATATATATATATATACATCAAATAAAAATGAAAAATAGAATAAGCAAGACTAATAAATCTCATCTAGGCCAAGCAACATAGAGCACATATCCAAGAGAATAATTACCATTGAGTAATGAAATGATTATAACCAATATCAATTGGCTTCAGATCACAATTATACCCAGTACTTACAATATTTGAGCTACTAGGTCAAGGCTAAGAAACCAGTAACAAACTTTCATTACAATTTTCATAACATAGAATAGAGCTACATTTAGGAAGAGTTTTGTATATATTCAACTCTTGTTAAACAGGATCAGCTCATATACATGACCATATTGAATAGCAAAGTCTGAAAATTTAAAGTACCAAACAAAGGAAACTGAAAAGAAAAAGCTCCATTTTGCACCTGACTTTATTAGCTGTTTAAGTTGCTTCCATTTGGATCATCATCTCCCCCATATTTCTTGAACTAATCAAGTTAGAAAAAGTTACAACAACAGAAATGCCATGTAGATATTTAATCAAGTTATATTTTCTTATTCTTTTGAGTTTGCTGATTCTATTTGTTTTCTCCTGATTCCACTCGTGTAGAATGAATGCATTATCATGCACAAAGTACTTCACTTCAGATGGTTATATTATTTAATGGTAGGTTGCCCGCTTCATAAAGTTAATTGCAAACTTTACATTTCATGTTGGAGCAAGAAAAGGATATCTAGTATTCCATTTATACTACTGATATATATATAGCACATTTCTCACTTCTCAGGCATATAAATTATATATATATATATATATATATATATATATATATATATATGAACATAAACGTACCATCTACATATTTTTGTCTAGTGCTGAATATGTAAATCAGTCCTTCACAACCTTAATTCACATCTTTGCAGCCGCTAACTCAACCAGAGAAAGAATGTGCTGTGCAATCTCAGCAGAGGCATTGGGCTTTGCAGCCATGAGAGCCCTCTCAGACATCTCTGCCAATACACTCTCATTCCCTGCAAAAAGCACATGATGGAAAAATTAAGGAGAATGTCATTGTTGCAGAAGAAAAATTGGATGAATATTGTTTCCCGTGACAGTTCAAAATATACAAAAAAAATATATATATACCGAAGTACCAACCCTAAAGATACACGATGGAAATCAGATATGAGTCGCATGCATAAGCTGCGCAGGATTTGCCTCTCTTTTGGAAGGGGGCATGATAGATAAAGATTTAAATTTAGAGTTAACTATTTATTTTATTTTTATTATTTTGGTCATGTTTAATTTTAGGGTTATTTTTGTATTTTCCTATTTTAAGGTTTCTTCAAGGTTTGCTTATGATTTTCCTAATCTTCTCTCTTCTGGACCTGCATCAATCCAAATTCTTTTAGAATAATTCATAAGATTGACAAATATCTCTCTTATGATAATGAGCAAGGGTGTCTGATCATGGGCATAACTCAGGCTATGTTCGGGAGCATGGAATTGGTGCCTTGGAACTTTGATATTAAATTTTCTCCAAGAGTAATTGATCCATTAGTAGATTTGTACACTTGCTAAAAATGTGTGCTCACCATGGGAATCCCGGGAGCCAACGATAAATGAGCTTTCTATATATAGGGTTTGCATTTATCCTGTCCAATATGCTCAAATGACAAAGAAACCTGCTCTGAACATCATTATTTCTGTCCAAAAGCTTGGGCACATATCAGGTTCTGGAGATGGTCAGCAGATTTAATTCCCCTATGTGGCCCAGCAACCTCATTTTTAACCGTCTTTGTTAGGCTCAATGGTCACCTGTTCCTACGGAACTCTATTATCCTGGTAATCCGTGATTTGAATTGCTACACCCAAAAGGAAGATTCTGTCCTAGGACTAGATATAGAAATCTTCGGTCTTCACTTATCTTTTTTATGCAAGGGAAGCATTAAAAATAGTTTTACAGTAGAGTCCCAGGGGGTGCAAGATACAGAAACTTGAGATTTAAAAGAGCAATGACGAGACACTTAGTGCTACACCTGACTTTGATTAACTGCTATCAAAAAAATTACTGAATTTAAATTAGAGAAGGAAAATCTGGTTCCAACTTATCACTTCTATGACATGTTTCAATGCGAGCAACCAAGGTTGTCAGAATCAAGAGTATAGGCTGCATTAGTAGGAGGTATTCAGACCGGATTGAGGGTCATAAGATTCTTTAAAGAGGAGTGCTAGCGTGACTGCCGTTCCGCACTCGCTCAATTTCATTGGCCAAAAATAGGCACGGAACCATGTGCACAGCTTTTTCCTTGCTTTAATCAATTTTATCACCTTTGTGACTTTTGAGACACTGGCACACTTCTCTCTCTCAAACTTTTCAATCTCTCTCAATTATGTGCACACCACCACCACTACCACAACAGCTCCCCGTCGCCGAAGCTGCGCCAACCAGATAGCAACACCGCCGGAGCTCCACCACCTCTAGTTCACCGAGCAACAAGCACCAGAACTCCACCATCTTCGTCCACCCATCCACGTCAAAGACCCAGCAACACCGGAGCTCCACCATCACCGTCTGCATATTCACCTTCCAGGTTGTTTTGACAGACACTTTCACCACTGCCAAAGCATCACTGACTGTCATCTTTGCTGTCCGTTGAAGCTCCATGTCCAATGCCACCATCGTCTTCACCGTTCAGAGCACACTTCCGTCACCACCGACAGCCACCACCGCGAAACTCTATCTTCGACTTCACCGTCCGGAATGTCTCTGAGGAAAAATTGTTTTTGTTCTCTGCTGGATCTATATGTTCTCTGTAAT
Organism: Cornus controversa; assembly: GCA_026545225.1. NCBI lineage: Eukaryota > Viridiplantae > Streptophyta > Magnoliopsida > Cornales > Cornaceae > Cornus > Cornus controversa. Next base: position 44,970,396 of record CM048845.1, on the reverse strand, counting down.
AGATATGTTAACTATGTTCTATGTTACAGTATAATATATTAACTTTATGGTATAAATGTATCTTATATGCACATACTCGAGAGAGAGAAAGAGTGTGCCAGTGTCTCAAAAGTGATAAAATTGATTAAAAAGAAGAAAAAAACAGTGCACATGGTCCCGTGCCTATTTTTGGCCAATGAAATTGAGCGAGTGTGGAGTGATAGTCACGCTAGCGCAACTGCCGCTAGCACTCTTCTTTAAAATGGGACAGACAGAAGAAAACTGATATTTTCATATCACAAAAGCTACAAAATAAAATCCTAAATCAAGGAGAATTAAATGGTAAATAAAAAAATAAGAACCTAAAAAATTTATGCATTGTAAGCTCTCTTATTTAATCAAAATAGGTGGCAGGTAAGAAACAACAGACACATAAAGTGAGTGCAGCGGAAATGTTAATATTGAGATAAATGTGTGGTAAGACAAGAAAGGGTAGAATTAGAAATGAAAACATCTGTGAGATGGTTAAAGTAGCACCAACTGGAGATAAAATGTGAGAAAATCGATTAAGATGGTTTGAACATGTGCAAAGAAGACCAAATACATGCGCTAGTTAGGAAGAGAGAGTCCATATTGAAGGTAATGATAGGAAAAGGGGAAGATGAGAGTTGACATGGGCAGAGTTAGTATACATTACAACCGTTGTACCACGTCATTGGTATAACGAACCAATAGAAACACACCAACATGTTTGCTTTAGTGGTGTGTTTCTATTGGTTTGTTATACCAATGATGTGGTCTAACTGTTGTAACATAAAATTTCTTGTAAGGAAAGGGTTGATAATGTGTGGTTTGAGTGAGGCTAGGTCCTTGGATAGAGCTGAATGGAAAATAAGATTAATGTAGCCTGTGGAGACCTAGTTTCTAATATTTAATAATAAATCTAAATCATATTATATGAACTATATTTTGTGTCACATGTCCAAGTCAGCTGTTGTATGAATATGGAATTCCAAGTTATCAATAATTGTAATATTCCTCGATATAATAAACTTGAATTTTTTATAGCTTACCCTACCCAAGTGATTATTTTAGTGTAACTTCAAGAACTTTGTAAGAATGAAAACTGTCAATTTTTCTTGGGAGATGAGCATGAGGATCAATTAGTTTCACTATGCTATAAACAAATCAAGATTAATGCATGTGAATAGAAAAAATAGATATGGTAAGTAGTCAAATTGGTATATATACATATATATTGGAAGGAGAATACTTCAAGAGAGGAAAGAAATAGTAATAAATATTTTTTGAAGGGGATCTGTTTTCCTTTTTGACAGTCTCAAGAAGAAAAACATACAAGATTCATTTCAAGAATGGAACTTATCATAAGTCAAAGAGTAATTAGTGGTGGATAGATTGGACATTGGAGATTTAAAAAGAAAAGTGACTAAATATTATTTGTAAGAAAGTGAGAAAAATGAAGCATTGATTAGGGTAACGAAATGTTATAAAAGGCAAGCATTTCTAGACAGTGAAAAGGAATAAATATATCTATATAGATGTATATAAAGGAAAGAGAGAACTTAACATGTGCTGAGACAAGGATGCTAATATGGCTACAATATGACAGCCTTCGTGGCTGGAGTTTAGGAACATATGTGGCCTTAATATGGTAGTTGCAGAACTTAGATAAATGGCTCTTAGATAGAGACATAATCATTGCAACATCTGAGAGTCGAAATATTTCTGCAATGAAACATTTTGAAATGAAAAAGAAAACTTTATTGAGAATGGTTTTTCTAAAGTCAAACCCTAAGGCGATTTTGGCGATTCTTTTAGGGTTAGGGTTTCTGCGTACTAGGTAGCCGGAAATAGGATTTGTTAATGATCCGGACGACTGATGCAAATCATTAATGGTGCTTTGGGAAAGTATCTTGAAGAAAAAGTCAAAGTGTCATTCTTGTTTTGGGTACTAAGTAATTAAGCTTTGGAATTATCAAGTACTTACTTAGGAAAGTGGTAAAATGTTATTAATGTTGTGAGGGGATTCTAGAAGTCATTCTAGGAAAAGTCAAGTTTCATTGATAGTGGTATTATAAAAGGGATAGTCCTCTTTATCTACTGTAACCAAGTCTTAATCAATATCATTTTGAGTAATTTTCAGATTATAAGCTTCTCTTGAGGCTTTTCCCAGATTACCCTTTAGAAATCTAGGCTCCAACGGTGATTGGAGTATTTTTAGTCTTCCTTACTTCCGTAGGAAGACTTGTGTTTTTCTGTTTGCTTCAAGTGGTATTAGAGCCTTTCCTTTCCTTCACATCTGTGATTACTGCGGATCTATGGCTAGGCAAGGAAGCAAGATAGCCACAAAAGAAGACTTTCAAAATCTGCAACATCAAATTTCTCGATTGAGCACTTTATTAGAACAATATCGAATCATTACACCTCTAAATCTGGACATTGGGAGACAAAGAGGGCAGTAAACAAAGGCAGATCAAGGTGAAAATTGGGTAAAACAGCCTGCTGGAGAGAGATTTCATTGCCATATGCAGTCTAGAAGTCCAAAACAGAGAGCTGCCAGATCACAAAGCACATGGACATCAATGGTGAAACGTACTAAAGAACCTGAATTTTGGTCCTACAAATGTGAGGATTCAGGATTCAAGTCTGCCAAGTTCCCAAGAGATGTAAACAGCCACAATATTGACGGAAAACAACTCTTGGTTGAGGAAGATTTTGGGAATTATGTTGATGTCAGCTCAACATTTGATGAATCTTTTGAAATTATAGATGAAGAAGATGAGATCATGGGGGTACATTCAACTTCATTACTTCCAGAAATTGACAACAATCAAGAGGAATATAAAGAAAAAAAGAAGGTGGAAGAGGAGAAGTCGGAAGAAGTAGCAAACAAAGTGTCAAAAGCTGAGGCAGCCGTCATTATTCAATCTGCATATGGTGGATTTGAGGATAAACCTCCAGCTCTGGGGAGATTACCATTTCTTCATCAAAAGAGTCTCAAGCGATTGAAAATGCTCACAGGGGGAAGCGGCAGTTTCTAAGTGGTAAGCTTCACATCCTTGCAAGGGCTGTTCTTGATGAACAAACAGAAGGAGATTATATGAAAGGGGATGGTTCATATCCTGATAGGAAAGTTCTTCTAGACAATGACAAGGATAGAGTTTTAGGGCCTGGATTAAGAGCTATCAAACAGGCATCAATCAGTTTATCAACTGGTGAAAGTAATGTGCATCCTGCTGGTTATGATGTCAAAGATGCTGGAAAGAGATTATTTGGCCCTTTGAGTACCAAGCCCATAATTTATTTATCACAATTTATGCACTGTATTGCTGCAATAGGTGAAAGTTGATGGGACTGATACAACTCATGATTTTAACTATTTCTCACTCGTGTATGAGTTGCCTAAAGATCTTTTAACCCGTCTGGTTTTTGATCCAGGCAGCACTGATGCTGATGGAAAGGTAGCGGAAATTATGTGTGATGATTTTGTCCACGGAGTAACTATAGTATGTATACCTCCTGTCTATCCTCTATGGTCTGGTCATGGTTGGGCATACATTCCTATGATTCCCAGTTATTCTAAGAGTTGCCTGAAAAGTAAGTTTATTTCCCTTTCTTCTAGAGAAACTAAGCCAAATTCTTATGGACGTTCCTCAGCTGCACCTGGTATCCCTCTGCACCCTCTTCACCTGGACATAGTGAAGCATCTTGTTAAACTATCTCTAGTAAGGGCTGTCGTAACGATTCGACCATATGTGGTTCCTCAAATGATGGATTGCTGTTGCTGCAGACACCTGATGCTGACAGGTTGTTCTATGAATTTGCTCTTGTTCAATCTGAAAGGCTCCCAACTTTGAACCGTTGGATACAAATGCAAACTAACCTTCATTGAGTTTCCGAGTTTGCTGTAACCCCTGAACGTACAACAGAGGATGGTGTTGTTAGACCCGAAGTAAGAACTGCAATCAAGCGATTCCGTGAACATGACAGCAATACCTGAGTCAGAAGTTGATGAAATTGCTGTTAGCTCTACCATATCAACTACTTTGCCAGACCTCAACAATCAAGACAATGCTGCTTCTGATCCTTGGCTTGATTTTCCAAAATCTGAAGTTGCTGAATTTGGCAAGACAGTTTTCCTTTTCTTTTGATTGGGAGAATGAAGGGTCCTATGAAACAACAATGGAGTGGTTGATTGATGAAGGAAAATTAATGGATGCTCTTGTTCTTTTGAATTGTTGTTTATGCAATGGAGCTTCAGACCGGCTATTTCAGCTACTAATTGAATGCGTCGATGGAAATATACTTGTCTCTGGGCAATCTCAAGGCTATGCTGGTCATGGCATTTGGAGCAATAGTTGGCAGTATTGTCTACACCTGAAGGATAAACAGCTGGCAGCAAGACATGCCCTCATATATTTGCACAGATGGGAAGTGGATGCTGCTCTGGATGTTCTTACCATGTGCAGTTGCCACTTGTATCAAAGTGATCCACTTAAGAATGAGGTCAGTCAAATGAGACAAGCCTTGCAGAGGTACAAGCACATTTTATGTGCAGACGATTATTATAGCAGCTGGCAAGAGGTTGAAAAGGAATTCTTTGTTGGTGAAAGAAGATTACTGTGTTTTCTTTGAGTAAGGAAAAGAAGAAAGAAAGGATGAAAAACTTTACTAGGGTTCTTCATTGATCGTGGTAAATTGTTTAAAACTCGAGGGCGAGTTTTCTCCAAGGAGTAAGGTCTGATGCAAATCATTAACAAGGCTTTGGGAAAGTATCTTGAAGAAAAAGTCAAAGTCATTCTTATTTTAGGTACTAAGTAATTAAGCTTTGGAATTATCAAGTATTTACTTGGGAAAATGGTAAAATGTTATTAATGTTGTGAGGGGAGATTCTAGAAGTCATTCTAGGAAAAGTCAAGTTTCATTAATAGTAGTATTATAAAAGGGATAGTCCTCTCTATCTGCTGTAACCAAGTCTCAATCAATATCATTTTGAGTAATTTTCAGATTATAAGCTTCTCTTAAGGCTTTTCCCAGATTACCCTTTAGAAATCTAGGCTCCAACGGTGATTGGAGTATTTCTAGTCTTCCTTACTTCTGTAGGAAGACTTGTGTTTTTCTGTTTGCTTCAACTACTACAGCGTGAGGGACGAGTGTGATTCTCATGGGGGGTGGTGATACCTCCTCCCAACAACAGCTGGAGGGGTTTAATAGCCAGGAAACCTCCCCACCACGCAAGACAAGGAGGAACTTGTTTCAGGATTCTACTGAAAGTTCTTTTGTGAATTTGAAGTATACAAAAGAAAGTAGTTTTGCCGATAAGATCACGGTGACTCATGATGATGATGTTGCTGCAGATGTAGAGTACTGGAAGCGTTCTGTGGTATGGTATGTTTTAGGGAAGAAACCTTTCTTTCCTTTTCTCAAGAATTATATCAATAAGAGATGGAGTCAGGACGCCAAGATTGTATTTCTTTGTGATGGCTTTTTCTTGGTACGGTTTCAGAGCAAAGTTGATCGTGATAAAGTTCTTCATCGCGTGCATACGTTTGAAGGCAGACCTATTCTTGGATCAGTCCCCATCTGGATGAGGATCAGGGGTCTACCAATTCATTGTTGCAATAAAACTGTTATACCTAAGGTTTGTTCTAAGTTTTCAAAGCCTTTGTTCTTGGATGAAGCAGTGTCAAAGGATCCTGGGCAGTATGTTAGAGTCATGGTTGAAGTGGACATACACGATCAATTACCTGATTCAATTCTTGTGAATATTCATGGGAAGGACTGGCTTTTACAACTAGAGTATGACTGGGAGCCCCAAATTGTGTTCTGTAAAGGTATTGATCATGTTTTGGCTAATTGCCCCAGGAAAGCATTGGAAAAACCTATAGCCAAGGTGGTTCGACAATGGGTTGTGAAACAGAAAGGCAAGCTGGTGGCTGTTGAGGAGGATATTGATGAGGTGAGGCCCAGTAGTGTGCCCGTTATAGAGGCTAATCAGGGCGTGCTACTTCTAATCCATTTGTTGTGTTACAAGTCTAGGGTGATGGTGAACCACAAGTTGGTGATATGGAGCCTCAAGATAGGAGGCTAGAAAGCACTCCGTTGTCTCAGAATAACATCCATGGTAGGGAAATTGTGATTAGAGATGCTGCTGAGCATTCCCAGGCTTGTGGTGGTCAGAATGATTCTCCTGGGACTGTTGTTTCAGAGACGCAAGCTGTTCCTAAGGAGGTTGTTTCCACTCCAAGGTCCAGTAACAAGGATGGTAACAGTGCTTGTAAGTCTTCAGCGAATTCCAAACACAGAGACACTCAAGTCAGTGATGGGGTTTCACAGCAAACTGGCATGCAGAAGTTTGGTGGTGGGAAAAGAGGTGCTAAAGACAAGATAATTGTTGCTACTGATAGGGTTACTAGAAGCAAGGTGGGGGCTGTTTCTCACCAATCCCAACAGTAGCTATGATCTGTTGTTGGAATGTAAGGGGCTTAAACAAGCCCAGAAGGCAAAGGGAGGTGCGCAAGTGGTTAGATGCTTACAATTCCCAGTTTGTATGTCCTGGAAACCTAGAGTTAAGTGCCAGCATTTTGATCTTATTTCTTCTAGAATTCAAAATAATTGGAGGTGGATTAATAATTATATTTCTCATGAGCTTGATAAAATCTGGGTGGGGTGGAATCGTCTTATGTTTAAGGTTGACGTCATCAATGAGGGGGCGCAATGTATGCTTTTGAAGGTGGTCTGTCTTCAGAGTAAAGAGGTGTTCTTCTGTTCTCCGGTCTATGCAGCAAATTTGTCTAATGATAGAAGGAAGTTATGGGAGGTAATTATCGGCTATTCAAACATTGTCTCGGGCCCTTGGATTTCGTTGGGGGACTGGAATGCTGTCAGGTTTCATGGTGATAAAAGAGGTGGGCATATAATTCCAGTCTGTTCTAGATACATTTAATGAGGCCATTCAGAATGCAGGGCTTCTTGAAGTTTCTTCCACAAATGGCTCTTGGTCATGGTGTCATGGTGTAATAGGCAATGTGTGTCTAGGAGAATCTTTGCAAAGCTGGACAGGGTGTTCGTTAATTCGGACTGGTTGGACCAGCTGCCTGGGACTAAGGTATCTTATATTTCGGCTAGTTGCTCTGATCATTATGGTCTTCTACTGTTCTTGTTAATTTATGCAGGAATTTTGCAAGAGACCCTAAGCCTTTTAAGATGCTAAAAGTGTGGTGTCTTCAAGAGTGTGTTAAGCCTATTGTTCATCAGGCTTGGGATGTGAGGGTTTATGGAATCCAATTCACATGCTTCTTAAGAAATTACGGAATGTGAAGGGCGCCATTAAGGACTGGAATAACTGCTTTGGGGATATCGGTGAAAAGGTTTTGAAGGCAAGGAATGACTTGGAGGAGGTTCAGTTACAGTTATTAAATAATCCTTCTGATGATCAGTTTTGTTTGGAAAAGAAGTGCAGAGAGGAGTTAGAGATAGCCCTTTCAAACCAGGAAATTTTAATTGCTCAGAAGTCGAGGGTCTCTTGGTTGAAGGAGAATGATAAATGTTCAGCTTATTTCTACAATAGGATGCAGCAGCACAGGAACTTCAATGCCATCACTACTCTTGAAGATGAAGTAGGCCAATCTTCGTCAGATCCTTCTATCATCAAGGAGTGGCTGGTTGACTTCTACCAAAAGTTGTACACTAGGAGATCTACTGATTTGCAAGAACATGTTCAGCCGAGGTATAGGTTATCTGTGGATGATATCGCATTGCTTGATGCGGAGGTGTCCTACTTGGAGGTTAAGAATGTGGTCATGGATTCTAATCCAGACCAGGCTCCAGGCCCTGATGGCTTTCCGGCTAGGTTTTTTCAAACCTTTTTGAGTATTGTTGACAATGATTTGATAGCTGCAGTTAGACACTTCTTTTCTTCTTCAGCTTTACCTTTAGGGGTTAGCAGCTCTTTTATTAATCTAGTTCCTAAGAAGGCTAGTGCTATGGAGATTAGTGAGTTCAGGCCTATAGCTTTGTGTAATTTTGTTTATAAAATTATCACTAAGATATTGGCCAATAGACTTTCTATGATCTTGTACAAGCTGGTGGGTCAGGAGCAATGTGCTTTTATCAAGGGTAGAAGGGCACAAGATGCTTTGATAATGGCTCATGAATTGGTTAAGGATTTTCATAGTAGAATGCATCCTACTTTAGCTATGAAGATTGACATCAAGACGGCCTATGACTCAGTGTCTTGGGAGTTTTTGTTGAACCTTTTGCAGGGATATGGTTTCGGTTCATCTTGGCTGGGTTGGAATTCATCAAGTTTATCTTCAACTAGGTATTCCGTTTTGCTGAATGGCTCTCCTACTGCGTTCATTCAACCTAGTCGAGAACTTAGGCAGGGCTGCCTTTGTCTCAATTGCTGTTCACTTTAGTCACTGAGTACTTCTCAAACTTACTGGCTAATGGGGTTCAGAATGGTACTTTAGAGGTCTTGGATTCTGCAAAGAAGGCTCAATCTCCTTTATGTCACATCTTTTTTGCTGATGATTTTCTTCTTGTGTGCAAGCTTCCGTTTCTAATGCAAGATCAATTTCTAGCCTGCTTAATTCCTTCGAAGATGCTTTGGGTCTACAGGTCAGTAAAGAGAAGAGTTGTGTTTTCTTTTCGAAGGCTGTTAGGAGGAAGAATGCTCTCGTGGCTGTGTTACAATGTAGGAAGGATAAGCTGCCGTTGAAATATTTGGGGCTTCCTCTTTGTGCTCACGGCTTGAAGAAGGGTAACTGTTCGGAGTTAGTTGATAAGGTTTCAAACAAGATTGTTTGTTGGATCACCAAGCTTTTATCATTGGCAGGCAAAGTGGAGCTCTTGAGAACTGTGATTTCTCCCATTATTTTTTATTGGTGCGCGGTTTATAATTTGCCAGTTGCTGTGAGCAATCAGATCCAAAAGATTTGCAGAGACTTTCTTTGGGGCAACAGAAATATGGTTAATAAAATGCATTGTTGAACTGGGATCAAGTGACTAGAACTTAACAAGAGGGTGGTTTAGGTATCAGGAAAATCAGCGATGTTCAAGTGGCAGCCAAATGCATCCTTGCTTGGGACTTTCTTTTGAGTAAAGACAGGATTTGGGTTCCTTGGTTTCAAAAGAAATATACTTCATCGGCTACTTATTGGAATACAGTCCCATCAGTGTCTCACTTGGTTATTTGGAGATCTATACTCAATGTTAGAGAGTGAATGCAGTCCCATCAGCAAAGACAGGATTTGGGTTCCTTGATTTCAAAAGAAACTTCATCGGCTACTTATTGGAATGCAGTCCCATCAGCGTCTCACTTGGTTATTTGGAGATCTATACTCAATGTTAGAGAGTGTATGTTGACTAATGTATCTTTTCAGGCTGGCAATGGAAGTTTGATCAACTTGTTTTTGGACCCCTGGTGTAATGGTCAAACCTTTTCTCAAAAGTTTGGTCATAGGGCAGCAAGTTTGATACCTTTGTCAAAATCGTCTAAAGTTCAGGGTTTGTTCTTATTCTGAGGGTATGCCCTCTGTGATCTTGTACTTCATTGCTTTATCCTTAATGAAACCACCCCATTTATGAAAAAAAGAAAACTTTAATTGGAAAGAGTTATAAAGAAAATTAAAGAAGTTTTGGAGGGAAGTTGGAAGAAGAAAAAAAGAAGAAAAGAAACAAAGAATCAAAGAAAGAAACTGTTGTGGAAAACAGCCGATGAACCAAACACAATCACGAAACACAACACAAAACGAAACAAGCACAACACACATAACACAAGAATTTATGTGGTTTGGCGATGTGCCTACGTCCACGGCGAAGATCTGACGAAAGATTTCACTATGCGAAAATTAGGAGATTACAAGTTTTAACCCCAAACCCTAGCTCTCGCTCTCTCACTCTCTTTCTGCGTTTCCAGTGTTTTCTTTGTACCTCACTCCAAACCCTTAGATGCCCTTATATATCGGGCTACAAGAAAGTCCTAATCCGGGTCCAAAACCCGCAAGCGAAAAACAGGTCATAAAATTTTTCCCGGGGGCGCTGCCACTGGTGGCTTAAGGCCACACAAAACCCATTTTTCAGGTCGCAACGCAACCCGGGCCGAGACAAAATTCGAGCCCCAACATAACAGAAACCATAGACATGGCTGCTGAAAGGAGGCCATTCCATATCAATTTGAATACTCTCTATGATTAAATAAATCCTATACCTAGGGGCTGAAAGCCTCAGCTCTTTCAGTAACCATTCCCTCATTATACCACATCCATTACAAAAACACAGTTAACTCTCCATTGTGTCAATTTCTACACTCAAGAACTTATACATGCACAGAAGAAAAATAGACGGAGATAAAAGAGAGAGAGACTAGGAGTTTCAGGAAATAGGCATAAAAAGAGGTTCAATAGGAGCGTTTAAATGGTAATTCTCATCAGTTACATTTGGATCACAGAATCTCAAATGATGTGGGTTTCTTCTTCTCGTTCAAGGTTGGAAGTTCTTTACTCTCTCATTTCATGTTATTTAAGCATGTCTTATCTTGTTTAGAATTCTCAAATGATTCTTTATTATATTGGATTATTTAAAAAATGTTTCTAGCAAATAAATTGTTTATGATTCTGTTAACAATATGATAAATGGATTTGTGTGGTATGCCAATGTGACGAAAAAAGTGATATTTTATTGAAACGAGACATGATTCATCTGGTTGGATTTGAACAGCGGAAGCGACGGGATGTTGAGTGGGTGGAATGCCCACCACCTCTAGAGGAGCACTGTAGTGTCCTTGTGAGGCGCGTAGGATTGCAACGATCCTGGAGTTGAAGCACTAAAAATGTGTTGCACGGTATTGTGATACATGGTCTCATTGATTTTGATTATTGGTACAATTTATTTTCTTATGTGTGTTGATGTATTGGCATGCTCGATACTTACTCTTGGATTTGAAATTGAAAATGAAAACTTAGCACTCTTGGATCATTCTACTTGTTGAATTTGTTTTATGAAGAACTTGGTGTCATGACTTCTTTTACTATATGCTTTTGTAGCATGTTTATGAAGAGTAGAGTTCCTTCCCACTGAACTGTATAGCTGACTCCTATCATTTTCAGCTCATGATTGTGAGAAAGCTTGGTATGGCAAAGACATATTCGACGTGCTACAATCTTCTAGGAGATATATACTTTCACTGGAGGGTTTAATGATAGGTTTGCAATAGGGTTTCCTTAAGTTTTATTTTGGTGGAGTGTGTAATTTTGTTTTATTGTTACTTGAGAATAAGTGGATCCTAAGATGTACTGGATATATGTTGTGAAATATACAAGTTGGTATTTTTGTAAAGGTTGCAAAGTGATTTATTTATTTTTAAGGAAAAGAAAATTGTACTTGGATAGCAGTTGTGTGATTGCTGTTTTATTATTATTATTTTTTTGGAACACACTACGAATGCAGGTTTGGTAACTTGAGTTTCGAGGCGAGACATAGCCGACCCCAAGTAGTTTGAAAAAGGTTTTGTTGAGTTGAGTTGAGTAGGTGGCAGTCCTAGTATCCCTCACATGTTGATTATTAGAATTATTTTTTCCGGTCTTTCTTATCATTCATCTTAGCATTCTCATTTGAGTTATATAAATCCGTTATTTTTCACTTTTTTCAACCCACAACATTGATGGGTTCACGTGTGTAAAATGTAACCAGATTGAATCCGAGGCTCTGAAACAATGTTGCGCAATTTTATTATACTTTTTAAAATTCAATTATTAATATTATTGTTAATATGGTTATATGGCTTATATGCAATATTCAATTATAATTAAAACATGCAAGCAACCATAAATAAATTAAACCAAATAAAACAATAATAAAGAACACCACATTTTTACATGGAAAAAACCCTCAAATGAGAGTTAAAAAACTGCGGGACCTAGTCTAGCAAATTAATCCACTATATAAAATAAATAAAAAAGAGATGTACAACCTAGGTCACAGTTCGGTACCTTCAAACCACTCCTAGTAGATCTCTAAACAACTTGACACCAAACCTTCAGTACAGTCGAAAATCTCCAGGTCATCTACTAATCTGTCTACAACATTCGTTCTGTGAATCTGCTTCTTTATTGATTAATTCTCTGCCACTAGTCAGTCCACCTATCTGGATGACTGCTCTGACAGGGTTGAATTTACTTGAGTAGCTCTGCAGCGAATGTATCAACACCAATATGCAACAACTCACCAATACTAACATATACAATGAATGTTGAAAACAAAAACGATGCACTTTTACTCACAAAAAAATCTCTCAAGAACATGAATAGAATTTGCAAAATATTTTTTAATTTTATAAGTAAGATTTCATTAAAGGCACTCAAAAGGGAAGCGCTTCCAAGAACATACACAGCCAACAACGACCAACTATAATTTCAAGGTATCAACAAAATTCCCCATGAAATTACAATTTCACCCATTTACCGAAAAGAATAAAGAGCTCAAAATGATATATTTGAGAGACCAAATAGGAGTCTCCTCTCCATTGAAGGATCTCTTATTTCTCTCTCACCACAAGCCCCACTAAAGACAAAGGGGAGTGGCCCTCCAAACATCTCAAGCTCAGCTCTCCACTATACACCCTCTCCAAGCTTCATTCATGCCTACAATGGAACCAGGAGGCACCCAATACATGACGAACACAGCCAAAAACATAGCCCAAACATCCCTCGCCACTGATAATGCAAGAGGTGATTCACCAACTCCTCTGCCTTCTTGCGCATACAACACCAGCTCACCACAACCTGACGCCTTCTTCTGAGATTGTCAAGGGTCAAGATCCTCCCAAGCACGGTGACAATGCAATGAAGGCCACCTTTAGGGGGGCTTTTGATCTCCAAATGGCGTTCTAGGGAAAAGGACCCGAGAAGGATCGCACTCTAAACCCCCCCCCCCCCCAAAGGAAATGCTTCTAGACCATCTCATCCATCCCTTCCCCCTACACCACTTGACAGTATAATAGAGCTAAGAACTCTGCTACCTTCGCAAGCTCCCAATCATGAAACTCTCTCTGAGACTGCATATCCCAAGTCGTCCTCCCACTATCAATAAAGGCATATCTATTCGTAGCAATCCTGAAAAGTCAAGGAAACCTACAAACCATAGCAATATCACCACACCAGTGGTCCTCCCAAAATCTGACAAACCTCCCACTCCTAATCCTGAATCGGATGCATTTGTAGAACTCATCCCAAACCTTCCGGATAAGCTTCCAAACCCCCACCCTAGAACGAGACCTCACCTCCCCAGAAAGCCATCCTAATAAGGCCCAACCCCTTCGCCCTCATCAACCTGCTAAAGGCCTCCATGATAATGATAAAAGTAAAAATCGCACTGTAGAAATACAGTAATAAATCCACCTCCTCCAACTTTGCTCGAACCCCATTCTCTCTAATATGAACATCAAGAAGTCCCAACACACATGATCATAGGCCTTCTCAATAAGCCTGCAAACAATTCCCGACACACCACTTCTGATACTACACTCAACACACTCACTAGCAATTAACACTGAGTCTAGAATCCGGAGGCCTCCAACAAAAGCATTCTGGTATCCGAGATCACCCTATCCATAACCCTCCTCAATCGATTGGCTAAGACTTTAGCAATAAGCTTGTAGATGCCACCTATCAAGCTAATGGGTCTAAAGTCCTCAGCCTCAATAGCCCACCCTTCTTTGGAATTAGGGCAATAAATGATGCGTTAAGGTTCCTCTCAAACTACCCCTGCATATGAAAAGCACTAAAAACTTCCATCACCTCCGCCTTGACTAACTCCCAATTCTGTTAGAAGAAGGCCATCATGAAGCCATCCGGCCACAGTGCTTAATCCCATCTAGTGGTTTCGATGTACATCTGTTGGTAATAGGACACAATCCCCTCCGAATATCCTCCTCCTTACTCAACAGGCTCCCGTCAATACAGATCCTACCAATGTGGTTGCGCCGTCTGTGAGTGTTCGCCAACCAGTGAAAAAACTTTGTATTTCGGTCCCCTTCTTTCAACCACAATGCTCGAGATTTTTGTCACCATAAAATCTCCTCCAATACCACAATCTCCCCAAACTCTGACTTACACTCCTCCCTGCCCTCCTTGAGATTCAACTCCGATATTTCCATGAGAATTTTGTTCTTGTACCATTCTAAGTTGCCAAAAACCTCCTTATTCCATGTTTTGATGTCCCCCTTCAAGAGCCGAAGCTTGCTTGCCAATCGAAAGCTCGGGCTACCCCTAACTTCATACTCGCCCACCAATTCTGAATCCTCTCCTTCAAGTCCAACACTTTGCACCACATATTCTCAAACCGAAAAGGGACTCTCCCTCTCCTCAAGCCACCACAATCCAAAAGAATGGGATTGTGATCCGAAACCGACCTAGCCAATGCAACCTGAGCCACATCTAGAAACTTCTCCTCCAAGTCCCCCGAGATAAAAAAATCTATCCAACTGAGACAATGTAGGAGTCTAACGGCCACTAGACCATGTGAAACAAAGATCTCACTATTGGGAGATCGAAAGATGTTGACATCAATAAACTCCGCAAACTCCATCATAGCCCTGTAGACCTCTTGCTAGGCACCCTAACCACATTGAAGTCAAGATCCTTAGGTTTTCAATTGTCAAGATCCTCTTCATAACTGTCGTCCACCTGAATAAGGCCACCTTAGTGGGGGCTTTAAAACACCAAATGGCTTTCCAAGGGAACCAAGGCTCCGCATACCCAATGACCTCCTATAGAAAGAGCAAACCTCAGAGTAGTTTGGATATTAGAGAACATAGTTTTAATGGTTCCTATTCTTACATGTCTGCTAATACACACCATCCATAGTTTTCCCTTTTTTTCTTTTTTCTATGTACTTATTATGCAATTTCGTTTTAGAGATAAATGGTATTAATTTATTCAAGTAGATAGTTTGAGATAATAAGATCATATGATGCTATTTTTTTTGTCATTTATTAATGAATGTTTTATTTTAGACTTTACTATTGTGTAAACTTTTATATAAATCAATTTATGGTTTTAGTGGTTCCTATTCTTATATTTTCTCTAATATCCAAAATTAATAAATTGCATAGTTTTTGACAAATGACATTCATTGTGATAATTATATATAGATTCAGATGAATTTCATTCCAATGACAAATTTGATGAAATAGTGACAAATGCATTATTGAGTGTCGTAGTTTGTGTTGCAATTAATTACTAAAAAACTTATATGGTAAAAGAACCATGCCAAAGATTCAAGTTATATAGGACATCAATTTGTAATGGAGACGGAAATCCTACACAATGTCATGAATTATTTCATATGAAAAACGTGTATTTATACAACTTTGTCAAGAGCTTGCTAGATCACCAATTGCTCCGAAAGCTTAAGTTGTTTGTGAATGGACCTAACAATGTATATCAAGCTCCCACACCCTCCCTCACGTGCAACTTCTGCTAGGATCCCCAACCAGACACCCTCTGAGAAGACCCAATGAGTGCCATCCTCCTTCAAAGCGAAAGAATGGATATGGAGTGACTCCCCCTCCAAACATCAATCTTCGACACTGCTCTCCTATCCCAAAGGACCACGACATCCCCCAAGGCTTTTTTTCTTTGGATGACAAAAATGGTGATAATATGGTTCAATTTTTGTATCAAATGTAATGTAAGGTAAAGATTGAATGTAAGGATATAATTGTAAACTTGAAGTTATTTAGTAGCACAAGGATTTCGGTCATTTTGTCACCAAGCATTGCATGTGAGTATAATGATTTCTTCAGATAAAAGGAATTCCCAAAAGTGATGTTCACCAAACGCCATCTATTATTATTATTATTTTCTAAATCCCTTTCAATGAAGTCATTCTTGTAAGACCTTTTTAATGAAAGCACTTTTCGCATTAGGAAGCTCCTCCAAATGCTACCTTAAATTGTAAACAAGCAAGGCTCACAACCAATATTGTATCTAGTTTACTAAAAACCAACTTAGTGTATGCAAAAATTCAGAAAGCGCCTTCTTTTCTGCTTTAAGAACCGAAAAACAGGAAGGGTGTAACTAAAATCAGAATCAGGTCAAGCTAATCTTTAGCTGACATGGTTTCAAGCTTTTCATGGAGGGAAGAAAAGACATTGGTAGCCCACACGAGAAAATACCAAACAGCAACAAAACCAAATTGGTTGGCATGATTTCAGGCTTCACACATACACACGCAGAAGAAGAAAAGAAAGAGGAAACCAACATTGCTAGCCCACTAGAGAGAATACCAGCTACAAAAATACTATATTATATCTGTTGTTTGGACAAGGGAGAAAACTATTTATTATTTCCACATATTAAGAATCCCAGAGCTCATCCATCCATTCTCCCAGGTTTTCATGTAAGCCAAAACTTAACCCGGTATATCTACATAAAGAATATGGAATATGGCGATGACATGATGTAAATATTAAAAATTTCAAAGAACAGAAACTATATCTCGTACACAAGAATTGATTGATGAAAAATACATTAAGATCTATAAAGAAAATCATGCAAACACATCAAACGGAAACCCCAATAATTATCAATAGGCAATAGGGTCAACATACCTATAATTTCTTCAATAGCAGTTGCAAGGGTAGTCGAATCCAATTCATCTTCTGTTATAACCCTTGAACCTGCTAAATCTGCCATTAAAGATGCATTTCTGAATTGATGTCCTTCAGCAACATTTGGTGATGGTATCTAAAAAGTTCAAAGAAAGCTAATAATTTAAACAAATGAGACAGTCAACCCCATTATAGATTCTAAAGATGCAAATAGCTGGAATTTTAGTTGGCATGCGTGGCGATCTCATATAATTTAGAGCTAAATACAAGAATAAGAGATAACTCAAGTCTGAAGCAAGAATATTACAATATAAATGACTGCACATTACTTTGTTTGCAATGTGGGACTCATGCAATAGTTATTTTTTCTTTTTTAATCTTTTTTGCAGTTTTATCTAATCATCATCTCTAATGCTGCATATACAGACCCTTTGAAACAACAAAAAAACTTTCCCAGCACATAAGGCACATAATATTACATAGTCTCCTCAATTATCATTTTAAGTCATGGAAAGCGAGCTCTAGCCACAAAGGCATGGCTTATGGATTCCAAGAAATATTAAGAAGTCGTGACAGTCATATGTTATTTATAGACAATATTGACGCAAGAACACTATTATAGAATAGAAAATTTGAAAAGGCTGCCATATTTGCACTTTCTCATCTTCTTATTGCTTTGGCATGAAAAATTTTTAGAGTCAACAAATGGACATTTCAAGGTCTTTCTAATCTTCAAGATGTACTGTTGAAAGTAAAGAATGAAGAAAAATCTGAAGGGGAAAGACCTCTGTTTCTAGATTTGAAGGGTTATGTCCTCTGATACCAAGGCTGTTTAGATAGAGCATGAATGAGACAGATATATAATGGAGAGAAACAACTCAGTCTTAGACAGTAGGTCGGTCCAGCTCCTCAAAAAAGAGATTCCACCAAAGGGCTTGTAGCCCAATGGTATAACCTCCCCATCCTCAAAGAGTAGAGGAGGAGTTCGAGCCCCGGCGTGGGCAAAAATGTGTGTGAGTCCCAACTAGGGAAAAAAAAAAAGAGATTCCATCTATATCACAAGTAGGAATTTCTTATTCGCTGAAAAAGTTGATTCATTTGAGTCGGGACGTTGTCCCTTTGGGTTATTTTCCCGTTGGGGTTTTCCACGTGAATTTGGTGTGTGTGTGTGATTGTGTTATCTTGCTTTATTATCTTTTCAAATTTGAATAATCAATTGGATACAAAAAACGGACATTTAAAATCAAGGGGTTTAAACTAATAATCGGTTTAATTAATATTAAATTCAAAAATCGGTTATATTGTTGGAAAGGAAAATATTCGGTTGAGATTTATTGCTGATCTCTAGGGATTGCCTAGCTGTATTTTATGTTTAAATATAGGAGATATATTGCTGATCTCTAGGAGGAAAATCAGGTGTATAGTTATTCTGTTCCTTTTTTAATGCCTTGTATAGCCTATAAGTAGTATACGTGTATATCATTCTCAGCATCAATGAAATACAATTTCACTAAAACAATTCTCTTCCAATTCCTTGTTGTTCAGATGGTATCAGAGCCGAAACTTTATTTCTGACTCTTTTCTGCATTCGGAAAAAATTACTAGGACTTTATTCCTTGGTAAACTCCACATTTTTTTCCCCTCTCAAATCAAAACCCTAGCTTCTCACGATGTCTGAAGCCTCTTCTAAGCCTACTGAAAACCGTGGTCCCAGTTTTGATTCGCACTTTGTTCATATAACCACTATACGCCTTAATGGAGACAATTTTCTGCGTTGGTCTCAATCAGTGCGTATGTATATTCGAGGGAGAGGAAAGATTGGGTACCTAACTGGTGATACAAAGGAGCCTAATTTGAAGGATACAACTTATGCCACTTGGGATGCAGAAAATTCCATGGTTATGGCCTGGCTTGTTAATTCCATGGATGAAGACATTGCCTCTAACTATATGTGCTATCCAACTGCCAAGGAGCTCTGGGATAATATTCACCAAATGTATTCTGACCTAGGCAATCAATCCCAAGTGTACAAATTGCAACTACAGCTTGGAGAAATTCGACAAGGGGGAGACAACGTCACCAAATACTTCAATATTTTGAAAAGGTTATGGCAGGATCTGAATATTTTCAATGACTATGAATGGAAATCTCCATATGATTGCAATCACCACAAGAAGACAGTGGAAAATGATCGCATCTACAAATTTCTCACTGGCCTTAACGTAGAATTTGATGAAGTAAGGGGAAGGATCACTGGTCGTGGTCCTCTTCCTTCACTTGGAGATGTATTTGCTGAAGTTCGGAGGGAGGAAAGCCGCCGTAGTGTTATGCTAAGAAAAAGGGGGGTTGGGACATCGATTGCAAATTCTGCCCTAGTCGCTGCCGATGCAAATGCGAGCAGAACTTCCAATAGCCAACACAGAGCTGAGGACAAGCCGAGGATATGGTGTGATTTCTATAACAAACCCCGTCATACACGTGAGACATGCTGGAAGATTCATGGCAAACACGCCAACTGGAAGAGCAACAAGCCTGGAGACAAATCTGCTCGTGCAAATGAGGCTGATGCTGGTCCCTTTAGTAAAGAGCAGATGGATCATCTTTTGAAGCTGCTGAAATCCAATCCAGAGTCTGGTATTCCTAATATTTCTCTGGCTCAAACATGTAGCAACTCTAGTGCTTTCTCTTGTCATTCTAGTCCTATACCTTGGATCATTGATTCGGGTGCTTCTGATCACATGACAAATCTCTCATGTATTTCATTCTTATTCGCCTTGTTTTGGTGATAAAAAAGTTAGAATTGCAGATGGAAAATTTTCATCTATTCCAGGAAAAGGTTCTATCAAAATATCTGGAAAAATCACCCTAAAATCTGTCCTTCATGTCCCTAATCTTGGCTGTAATCTATTATCTGTGAGATAACTCTCTAAAGATTCTAATTGTTGTGTTACCTTTTTTTACTCTCACTGTGATTTTTAGGATCTGAGCACGGGGATGATGATTGGTAGTGCTAGAATGGTGGACGGTCTCCACTACTTTGATGACAACTTCTTCCGTACTAAACAAGCTCAAGGCTAAAGTACTAGTATGAGTTCTCTCTCTGTCCGTGAACAAATAATGATTTGGCATCTTAGACTAGGACATCCTAGTTTTTCTTATTTGAAGTATCTATTTCCTGTTCTATTTAAAAATGTGGATTGTTCATCTTTTTAATTTGAAAGTTGTCATTTATCAAAGAGCCATTGTACTCTTACAGTTCAAAACCATATTGTGCCTTGTTAGAGAGTTTGGGTTATTGGGCTTCTTGTATTAAGGGTGTTTTTGTCTTCTTACTGTTTCTCTATTATTGAAGAGAGTATAAAGTGTTTTGTATTAGGTCTGAGAAATACATGTGAATACACAGTGACTTCTCTTCTCCTTCTTTTTCTTCTTCTTCTTCTTCTCCTCGCATAAACCCTAACACACAATTAAATCAATCTCAACTTGCCTCAAAACCATTTTACTTGATTCATAGTGACGTTTGGGGTCCTTCGAAAATTACCACATTCTCTGGAAAAAAATGGTTTTTAACTTTCATAGATGATCACACTCGGCTATGTTGGGTATATTTGATGAATGATAAATCTGAAGTTGAAAATTTGTTCAATTTTTTTTTTAATATGGTTGAAAACCAATTTCAAACAAAAATAAGAATACTTCATTCTGATAATGGAACTGAGTATTTCAATCAATTTTTGGAAAAATTTTTAAAGGAAAAGGGGATTCAACAACAATCTACTTGTTGTGATACTCCTCAACAAAATGGTATTGCCGAGAAAAAAAACAGACATTTAATTGAAGTTGAACTTGCCATTATGTTCTCAATGCTTGTGCCAAGATATCTATGGGGAGATGCTATTTTGACAGCATCTTATTTTATAAATAGAATGCCTACTCGTATTTTAAAATATATTACACCTTTAGAGTGTTTCAAAAACTTTTTCCTTGAATGTCGACTTTTCTCTGACTTACCCTTCAAAATTTTTGGGTACACTGTGTTTGTTCACATACCTAGTAAGCTTCAATCCAAACTTGATCCTAGGGCAGAAAAATGTGTGTTTATCGGTTATGCGCCAATTAAAAGGGGATACAAGTGTTATAATCCTAAAATATAAAAAAAAATTGTAAGTACGGATGTATCGTTTGTGAAAAGTTAGTCTTACTTTGGACAAAATTGTCTTCAGGGGGAGATAGAGAATAATGAAGCTCAGTTTTGGGAAACAACTTTTCCCTCTGCCTAATACCTTTTTTCCCGTACCTGTTCTTGATCCTTCCACCTCTAATAGTCAAGAAATTGGTAGTCAAATAATGAAAAAAAGGGAAATACCAGCCTACCATTGCCAAACTTAGATGACTCAAAAACAAGGGGAGAAATACTAAGACAGGATCACATTAATCCTACCTTAGATCTCCATGTTTACACTAGGAGTACTCATCAAAAAAATAAAGACTTGCCTACAACTCTAGCACAAGACCAACCACTGTCTCCGAGCAATGGTCCATCTACTACTCCAAGTAACTCTAATCCTTCTTTGTCAAATTCTACTCCTACTGCTTCCGATCTTGATGTACCTATAGCACTTAGAAAGGGAGTCCGAACCTGTACAAAACATCTTATTGCTAAATGTGTGTCTTACCATAGGCTTTCTAAGTCTCATAAAGCTTTTACCTCAACAATCTCTCACCTGTTTTGAGAACCATTCAGGAAGCCTTAGATAATTCGGATTGGAAATTGCAGTTTTGGAAGAGATGAACGCACTAAAAAAGAATAGGACTTGGGAGATAGTTAACTTACCAAGGGAGAAGAAAACGGTAGGATGCAAATGGGTGTTTACAATGAAGTGTAGAGCTGATGAAAGTATAGAAAAGTACAAGGCGCGTTTAGTGGTAAAAGGATTTACACATACACACGGTATTGATTACCAGGAGACTTTTTCTCCAGTTGCAAAGATTAATTTAATCCATGTCTTACTATCTTTAGCACGGTATTGATTACCAGGAGACTTTTGCTCCAGTCGCAAAGATTAATTCAATCCGTGTCTTACTATCCTTAGCAATTAGTCTTGACTGGCCCTTACACCAGCTAGATGTAAAAAACGCATTCTTAAATGGGGATTTGGAACGTCTTGGTGAAGGGAAAGTGTGTAGACTAAGAAAATCCCTGTATAGCCTCAAACAATCTCCCAGAGCATGATTTGAGCGATTTAGGAAAGCTGTAAAGGTTCACGGATATACACAAAGTCAAGCAAATCACACTATGTTCTATAAGCACTCAAAAGAAGGAAAGATTGCTATTTTGATTGTTTATGTTGATAATATAATATTAACAGGTGGATGATCATGTTGAGCTTAAAAGACTCAAGAGAGTTCTTGCTGATGACTTTGAGATCAAGGACTTGGGAGCCTTAAAGTATTTTCTTCGAATGGAGTTTGCCAGGTCAAAAAGGGGCATCTTTGTTTCTTAACGAAAATATGTGCTGGATCTTCTTAGAGAGACAGGTCTACTCGGTTGCAAGGTAGCAAAGACACCAATTAAACCTAATTTGAAGCTCCAATCTGCTAAACCCAAAGATGTGAAGAACATGGAACAATTTCAGAGGCTGGTTGGTAGACTGATTTATCTGTCGCATACCCACCCAGATATAGCTTTTACAGCGAGCATGGTAAGTCAATTTATGCACTCACCAGGTCCAGAACACTTTGAGGCTGTGTACAGAATCCTAAGGTACTTAAAGGGATCACCAGGGAAGGGCCTGCTGTTTGAAAAGCACTGTCACCTACAAATTGAAGTATATACAGATGCAGACTGGGCTGGGAGTATAACTAATATAAGGTCAACCTCTGGCTACTGTACTTTTGTTGGAGGAAACCTTGTTACTTGGCGTTGTAAAAAGCAAAATGTGGTGGCAAAAAGCAGTGCTGAAGCCGAATTTAGATCAGTTGCCCACGGAATTTGTGAGGTGTTGTGGGTTAAGAGAATCTTAGACGAACTGAAGGTCTCAAGTCCCTCTCAGATAAAGGCATACTGTGATAACAAAGCAGCAATCTCAATAGCACATAATCCTATTCTTCATGACAGAACCAAGCATGTTGAGGTAGACAAGCACTTCATCAAGGAGAAAATAGAGAACGGGCAAATTTGTATGACCTATATACCAACTGATGAACAGATTGCAAATGTTCTTACAAAGGGCCTGTTCAAGAAACAATTTGAGAAACTGACGGGCAAGCTGGCTATGGAAGATATCTTCAAACCAGCTTGAGGGGGAGTATTAGAAAGGAGAATATTCGGTTGAGATTTATTGCTGATCTCTAGGGATTGCCTAGCTATATTTTATGTTTAAATATAGGAGATTTATTGTTGATCTCTAGGAAGAAAATTAGGTGTATAGTTATGTTCCTTTTTAGTGCCTTGTATAGCCTATAAGTAGTATACGTGTATATCATTCTCGGCATCAATGATATACAATTTCACTAAAACAATTCTCTCCTAATTCCTTGTTGTTCAGATATATACAGTTAGGGTTTTGAAAAATCTACAATGAGCTATTCACCTCCCCCCCCCCCCCCCCCCTCTCTCTCGGTCGAGTTGGGCCTTGCACATCTCCATCAGAGCCTCAAGTTTTGGTCCTATGATTTATCACCTCCATTACTAAAACCAGCATATTCACTATCCATCACCATTACTTGCTATTATATTTTTTTCACTCTCTCTAATTTCTCTCTTTACCACATCCTCGTTATCTTGAAAGAAGAAAAACAACAAAAGAACAGAAATTGAAGAAGGGTATGCACAGCCCACCTTGGAGAAAACTTGGTACTTTAAAGCCAAATGGCTTTATCCCTACATGCGAATGACACCAAGACTAGAGCCAAAAATTCATCAAATCAACTTCATAAAACTGCTCACAAGTTGGAGACAACATCTAAACAATTCACAAATTGGAGTCAGAATCGTGACTGGTTTAGAATTGGTTGTTGAAGACGAAATTGATGATGTTATCGTTGTAGTGGCATCATAACAAGGGAGGAGGCGGGCTGGTGCAACTTAGCATCAAACTAATGCATAGAAATGTGGTTTAGCTTTGCAGGCAAGACAAGGAACTGTTAACAATTGTAATTCAAAATTCCAATAGCATCGCTGAACCGTAGCTCGCTAAGATTGAAGATCCCATTCGATCAAGATCCACTTCAAGAGTTCAAACTAAGCAAAAGAAAACCTTTCGCTTCCTTTGCAAACACCAAAGTTGCAGAAAAACCTCAATAATGAGTTGATCCAAAGAGAATTGTGGGAGAGAACGAGAGATATATAGCATCAAAACTCAAAAGTGTTCATAAATATATATGTATATATGATCAGAGGAGGGATGATACTGATGTTGGCATTACTTATTTTGAGTTGATAAAATGTATAATGTACTAGGGTTTAAAAATGTAGAAGCGGCAAAGAAGAAGAAGATAGGGGGCACATCTTTAATGTGGATCTTTTGATTTTCATTTCATTTACTTTTTAAAAATACAGGACACATGGCATGATTTTATTGGGTGATAAAGCATCAAAATAGAACTTATCAAAACTATGTGTTTAGTGAAAGGGAAATTAATGATTTTCCACAACAAATTACTGTGAGAATGGTCTAATTTGAAATTTTTTGATAGTTCAGTGGGGGAGGTTATTTACAAAACTGTGTAGTACAGGGTTTTTTTTTTTTTGCCAGTTTGCCCAAATAACTATCCTACTCAATCTCTCAAATCAGACATAAGAAGATAATAATCTCACACATAATTCAAATTAAATCATTATGAACTATCGCTGCTACCTAGTGCTTATTAGTCGAATTCTAGTAATGGGGATTGAACCAGTGTGAGGTTGAATTGAGTCATTCTGAAATAGTTATGGTAATGAAAACATGTCTCATTAGATAGTTTAACTACCAGAATAGAAGGTTTCAAAAAATGTAGTTTAACTACCAGAATAGAAGGTTTCCCAGTGGCCAAGATCTCGTAGCAAGTCATTGCCCCAGCTCTTGAAACAACAAGATCTGCAGCTGGATATGCCAAATTCATGGAATGCAA
The DNA here is from genome assembly GCA_026545225.1 of Cornus controversa. Lineage (NCBI taxonomy): Eukaryota > Viridiplantae > Streptophyta > Magnoliopsida > Cornales > Cornaceae > Cornus > Cornus controversa. The sequence continues at coordinate 44,945,666 of CM048845.1, read as the reverse complement.
GAACCTTCAAGATGTTAGAACAAAATCAGATTAAAAAGAAGAAAAAAAATAGACATTAAAAAATCAAATGCAAATATAACATTCGAGAACTAAATATTTTCCTCAATCAGCAAAGAGCACAAAGAAAAATTAAGCTAAAACTTCCCACTTTCAAAGTTCAACAACTTAGTTTAACTTTAAAATGTAATATAAAACTTTGTGATAAAATATGTTGCGCAAACAAGCTCTGCCACCAGTTTGTTGCGTGGTTGTGACAACACAAGATCATATACAAGCTGTAAATAATCAAACCACAAGCCCACAAAAGACTACAAGATTTAACATGATTTGGCAATCTGCTTACATCTACAGAGGAGAGGAAACCAAGAATCAACTATTGCAAATATTATAAGGTGTTACAAGAGCACTCAAACACTCAATTCAGAACTCTCAACCCCATTACAAACTCTCTAAATTTTCTCTTCTTTTTCTTCTTAATTTTTAATGCTCTACAAGGGTTTTGTAGCAAATATAGCAAATATTGGAATAGGAAACAAACTCTTGCAGCACTCTAACATAGCCTGATTGGTAGGATAAACCTTCAAATCAGTTTGATGCTTACTCGAGGAGACTTGACCATTTGACCCTGCATCAATCACTCAAGCACCTACAGGTGCTGCCACGACCGGTCACCAATCCAAACTTTCTAAACTTGGCTTGATTGATCTAGATTTACCTAGATAATCAGAGATCTCATCTGATACTAGTTTGAACCAGAAATATTTTCAAACTCATTGCTACTTCTATAGGCCAGCCAACCAAATATAAGACATCTATCTACAACAAAGATCGCCATTACTTTGGAAATTGAAAACATTGCAGACATAACACATTGATAAAAATAAAATAAATAAGCATAAGATCTGAATCCAAAAATTAAAGTGAAAATTGACATACATTGTTGCGCCCCAAAATCCGAGTCACTGGAATCCCGTCTCCGGGCCCGAATTCTGAGGGTGAATCCATCCATTAAATCCCAATGGACCCAACCATACTTTCATTACCGCGGAAGCCTAATCATATACATACAATTATATACGTATAACTTTATAACCACTCATCTCAATGGGCCCCACACTTGATCATGCACACACCTTAATTCAACTTTTAAATTGTTCTATGCAACTGAGGATTACAATCCATCGTAACATGGGTTTCGATGCATCATAATCTACGATACATCGTAGAAGTATCGCAACATCCATCGTAACACGCGGGTTTTTAACACCTTTTCCTCACCAACTTATGATCCATCGTAATGGAGGTTACGATACATCGTAGAACTACAATCCATCATAATTATGATTACGATGAATCGTATACTCTCGACAGGAAATTCAACAGAATTCTCCAAATATTCAAAACCTGTATAATTCATCTCCAAAAGTAGACTATGGCCTCATACCTTCTTATGCCACTTTAAAACATACATAAAACTTGATAGAACCATATATCTCATACATTTGGTCCAAAAACCTACCTTTCATTCATACATTTCCCAAAATCCTTAACATGTTAAACATAGATTACACATATGAGAATCCCAATATAAAAGTTCATTCATGGTTACAACTTCCAAAAATTTATTAACATGCCACAAGCCGGCATGGACATCAATATATACAATATCCAAAATAACCCAAAAATACATCCAAATGCTCCTCACAAGCTATTTAAGTCTCATTCACCGCTAGTGCCTTATCTGTAAAAATGTTTGGGGGAGAGGGGTGAGCAAAACAACTAGCTCAGTAGGAATGCCCCAACCCACCTAGGTATCGACCCGACACCGACCTACATGATATGCAATCATGTTCGCTACTTTACATTACATGTTCAAAACTTGCAAGTCAAACCAACTCAATACAATTCGTATATACATTTATCATATTCACCATGCTTAAGAGTTAAACACATAAGCATCTTTAGATTTATATCTTTTTCAGTTATAATCCGATACTTATACATGATTGGTTAACTTCGAAGGTCATGTAGTGTTGATCAACTCCGACGACACTCGTATGTTGGGCAACTCCGAAGATCATACATTCTTGGCAATATATTGGTCTTGCCAGTGTGATTGGACAACTTCGACGATCACATGATTTTAGACTACTTCGATTTCTAGGCATTAGCCTCGGTATGATTGGACAACTTCGACGGCCATACCTTAGTGGATAATTTACCACTTCCATAACATGGTTAGACATCTCTGAACCCCATGTATGGTTTACTTGGGAAAAACTTCGACATATATATGCACATTGAGCAATATACCACATATAGCATATTTCTCATGCTCTCCTACATACATTCATGCTTTATATAATTCCTAGCATGTATCATATTCTCACGTACCACATATATACACCTATATGTCTACATTATACATATCTCATACATGTATACAAATTCCTATATTTCAATCATATGCTCACAATCCATACATATTACATGTAGAAACTCACAACCATCATATATCACAAATGTGAACAATGAGGAAATGTATCAATGAGGAAATATCTGATTTCATGATATTTATAGCCCTTAAGGCGCGAAATGACTAAAATACCCCTAGGCCACTTAACGTACCCTCCCGACCTCCGTTTTTGATTCTAAAAGCGACTCTGGCTCCGAAATCACTTCTTTAACTCTTTTAACATTTCATTTGGCCTAAAACCAAAAATAATATTTTTCGAAAAAATATCTGGTCTCCCAGGCCCACTTGACCTGTGTCCCAGGCCCCACCGGCCTGAAAATCTCAAAATGAGTCAATTGGCTCAAAAACCTCCCTGGACCTCCAAACGAGTCCTCAACCATGCATTTCATATTTAAAACACATGTAACATCATTTATATAGCAATAAATGGAAATAAAAGAAAATCGGTCAAAATTGGACCCGATCTCTACATACACATTGAAGGTTATGAGATGGCTCAAGTGTGCTTCACACCCATACTTCCGATCTCATTAGAAGTGTGTTTAAAATCCGAGGTGATTTAATAGGGCTTGATAAAATCCATTCAATTGCCTTAGGGTTCTTATATACCAATCACATTCAAAACACGTGGTGGCAAAGCCAATATAGAAACTGAGTTCGAATCATCAAAGGGGCAACCTACAGTGAGAAAAACTTGAACTCGGGAAGGAGGAAAACAAAAACCATCATATACATTTCCATTTCTAGAAACCTTTTCCATTCCTGAGTTCTTCCATTGGTGGAAATACTTAAAGTGGTTGTGCCTCTCTTCCCCATGATTGTGTTGGGATTACATGCCCATTCATAGCACCATTTGGGATATATAGACATTATGTTTATGAATCTATGTTTAAAATACTATACATATATTGTGAATGTTGTGTGTTGATTGGTTCAGGACCCGAATCGAGGTTATGCCTTTGATTATGTAGTGATTTACGGAGATTATATAAATCACGGTCCACATACATAATCATAAATGGTTCTATCCGAGACTTGCCATTTGGGATGCTTTATCCGAGACTTGCCAGAATTGTGTTGGATAGACAGATTACGGTCGCTGCTATCATCTTGATGGCGGACGACTGGTTTGGGATATTCAGTTTGAGAGACTTTTGCAAGATTGGGAGGTGGAGGAGATGATACAGTTTTTGGCCTTTCTTTATAGATAGGCCTATCCTGGGGTAGGGTGTGATGAGCTGATATGGACCGGATCGAGTCATGGGAGATTTGAGGTTCGATCTTTTTATCGGAGTTTGGTGAATTCTCACGGGCCTTTCTTTCCTTGGAAAGGAATCTGGCGTTCTAGAGCCCCTTTGAAGGTGGCTTTCTTTGTGTGGAAGGCATTCATGGGGAGGATTTTGACCATGGATAATCTAAGGAACAGAGGACACATCTTGGCAAATTGGTGTTGTATGTGCAAGCGAGCGGAGGAAATAGTTAATCATCTTCTTCTTCATTGCCCTAGAGCGAGGGAGAGATGGGATTTACTTTGTGCTATTTTTAGAGTTCAATGGGTCATACCTAAGTCAGTGGCGAGTTGCATTATAGCTTGGAATGGTTTTCGGGTGCAGCGTGACATTAGACATTCTTGGAGGGTTGCCCCACATTGCTTGCGGTGGGCTTTATGGAATGAGTGGAACAAGAGATCTTTTGAAGATTCTGAACATCCTTAGGGTGTTTTTAGATACTCTGTGCTTAATTTTCTTTTCGTTTGGTTGGAGGGTTCCTTTTGTACTTCTTCGGAGTCCCTTTTGACTTTTGTAGATAGCTTAAGACCTTGACTTTGGTGTTGTGTTTGGGACGCGTCCCCCGTTTGGGCGCCTTTCTATGACAATTTTACTTATCAAAAAAATAAATGGTTCTAATTCGGTGATAGAGGATGGACTCTCTGTCAAGGTTAAGAATGGAACCAAATCGATGACGAGTGAAAGAAATTGCAATAGTCGTCATAGCAATTACTCCTTATTAGTGTCACGGCGATATAACTCTTAAGCATGAGATTGAAATGAGCCTTGGTAATGGTTAATGCATGTTTTGATTTATTTCGGTGGGCCTTAGGGTCTAAGATTCGGGTATTTTAGGTATTCATGAATTATTGACTTTGGTACATACCTTCAAGATTGCATCTACGCTAGCTAATTTGTTATAGCTTGATTAGTTTGATCACGGGAAACCAAGGCCTCGGTATGTTCTAATGATGGTGATTAATATATATGTTGCGAATACATATTCTAAACTTTTTATCGAAATGGGATTTGTGATCCTTTGGGCAATAATCAAGTGGCTTAACGAATGTCAATTGTTGTATTGGATTAGTGGTATTTTATCTAACCCAATTGTGCGTAGAGGGGTAATTTCGTATAATTAACACAATGGTTATTACATTTCTCAAATTGGAATGCAGCCAACCATTCATTTATAGTGGTACTATGTTTGGTTAATGAATTAACTGAATTGTGGTCTTGGATGACCGAGTCAATTATTAATCCATTGGAGCCAAGGAGAGATTGGCCCCAAATAAGATTCTCACATATAGCCCACATAGATGGAAGTATAAGCCCAAAGAAGTGGAAGAAATAAATAAATTATAGGGATTGATTTAAGCACTCTCATTATTTATTTATTAGGTGTTAGGGCCACTCCTAAATGGTTGGGATTGCTAAGTACACCTATATGCCAGGGGCACACCCTTTTTGGTGGAAGTGCTGCATTAGAGAATTAAATTAGGATGCTAGGAGCACCCATTTTTTATGGGATTGCTAAGGGCATCTAATTGGAAGTCTATATATTGTTGTCTTGTGAAGACAATAATAAGGGATTGAAAAATAGAAAGAAGAGAGAGAGAGAGATACAATTTATATTGTAGTCACTTCATCTTCTTCCTTGAGAAACCCTAATTTCTCAAGCTCTCTTTACCGGTGATTTGTCTTCCTTAAGTTCCCACAAGCTATGGTTTAAAGATTCCATCACTAGGATCATATAGGTGATTCTTTGGGGCATTCTTGAAGGAAGAAATAAGGAGGAAAGCTTGGAGATCTAGATCAAGGGATTTCCATTGTCAAGATTTGGATGTTACGAGGATATACATACTCCTAGGAGGTGAATTCTTACTCCCTTGTGTGCATCTTCATGCATATTTATTTTTTGAATTCCATGGATTAACACACTACAATTTGCACATCATGCTTCTGACTTAAAGAACTATTTCCAACAGATTGTGCATAGTGCCATTATATATATTATCCGCTTACTCTTATACTCGTCAATGGACAGCTCTGTTGTCCATAATTAATCTTCTTTCCTTCTATTCTTCTTTCCTTATTTCACCTTTACTTAATTTACGTAGGCTTGTACAGTTAGCATATTGACAAAATATATAGTTTCCATATAAAGCTAGACTGCTAGAATCACTCGGCAATTAGTTTCTTTCCATGTATATCTCTCTTGTAAAGGTTATATATAATAAATAGATCACTCAAAGGCTAATTGATTCGGCCATTCAAACAGATTCTGACTTATTTTGACATGGTATCAGAGCCAAGTTGAATTTTTTTCCTCTCGGTTTGGTTGTCGCCGCCGTGATTTTTTTTTCTCCTCTCGATGTTCGTGTGTTGGCGTCTTCTGGATTATTCCTGGTTTGAGTTTTTTTTTGGCAGCCTTTGTTCAGGTCTCGGCAGGAGTTCTCTTCTGGTGAGCCTCTCGACGCGTCTGTTTCTGGTCTCCATAGTTTCTCGGCAGTTTCTATTTTCATCTAGGTAGTCGCATCCTTCTAGTGAATTAGTTTCTTTGTGATGGACTTTGCACCTATGTGTGTCAAGTTTACGGGCACAAACTACTCTACTTGGGCTTTTCAGTTTGAACTTTTCCTTAAAGGAAAAGATCTTTGGGGTCATATTGATGGCACGGATGTCGCTCCAAAATCCGCTACTGACAAATCCAAAGATCTCGGAGCTTCTCCCTCATGGGCTGTCCTTGATGCTCGGATTATGTCTTCGCTTCTTGGTTCAGTGGAGCCACATATTGTTACCAACTTGCGGCCTCATCGCTCTGCTCAATCCATGTGGAATTACTTGAAGAAGGTTTATCATCAAGCTAATGATGCTCGTCGCTTTCAGTTGGAACATGCAATTGCCATGTTTCAACATTGTAGTCTTTCCATCCAAGACTACTACTTGGCCTTTCTGACTCTTTGGCACGAATATACTGATTTGGTTACAGCAAATGTTCCTGCTGGTGCTCTTTCGACTATCCAGATTCTTCATGAGACTAGCCGGCGTGATCAATTTCTTATAAAATTACGTCCGGAATATGAATCTGTTCGCTCCTCTCTACTAAACCGATCTCATGTTCTTTCTCTTGATATTTGTTTTGGTGAGTTACTTCGCAAAGAACAACGTCTTAGTACTCAAGCTATTCTGGAGCAATCTCATGGCAGTTCGGGCCCGGCACCTGTGGCTTATGTTGCCCAAGGCCGAGAATCACCTATGCCTTCTAAACATTTGCAGTGTTTCTGCTGCAAGGAATATGGGCATATTACTGCTAATTGTCCTAAGAAATATTGTTCTTATTGCAAGAAGAAGAGTCACATTATCAAAGAATGTTGTCTCCGTCCCCAGAATCGTCAAGCCCAAGCATTTCAAACTTCTGTTATTGTTCCTCCCGCAGCGACTTCTGTAGCACATGGCTCTTCCTCAGGTGCTTCCTCTGATCTTGCACCTCCTGCATCAAATTACTGCAAACCAGAAATGGTGCAACAAATGCTAATTTCGGCATTATTTGCAATGGGGTTTCAAGGTAAAGATTCTACTAAACTTTGGTACGTAGACTCGGGAGCTTCTAATCACACGACGAATACTCCCACCGCTCTGTGTCATGTTCGGCCCTATGCTGGTCAATCTACCATTCAGACTGCCAATGGTAGTTCTTTGCCCATAGCTGCTGTAGGAGATGCCTCTTCTAAATTTACTGATGTGTTTCTTGCTCCTCAGCTTTCCACGAGTCTTATCTCTGTTATCATAAAGAGTTTTGTTCGTTCGTCAATAGTGGGTAAACTCCCTATTGATAAAAAACAGAACTAGATCACCAACAAGTTAATATCAAAATAATTGTGAGGCCATCATTACAATTACTACTTGTCAGTGTTATGGTGAATGTTATCCTCAAGCATGAGAGAGTGATGGACCCTACCGATGGTTGGTTAACACTTTGATATATGTGATGGGCCCAAATTTTAAGATCCAAATATGTTGGATGTTGGTTGATCATTGACTTTGGAACATGCTCCCAAGATTTGCAATTATGCTAGCTAATTTATTATGGCTTAATTAGTTTAATTAATAGTAAATCCAAGCGCTTGATTTGGCATGAAATGGGTATGCACCTTGGCAAAGTGCATAAATTTCATTAAAAGTGTTTTTATTAAACGGGGATATAAGCTTAATAAATATTCAACTGTTGATTTGGATTGATTGGCATTTATACGTCCATATAACACGGTGTTGAGGCAACACATGATTTAACCATTCTTAAATTGGAGTCCAACCACACTTATATAGTGGAGTTAAGTTGTGGTTAATGGATTATTGAAATTAGGGTCATGGTATGACTGGGCCAATTTATAAGCCAGTAAAGCTAATGAAAGTTTGGGCTCTCAATAAGATCCTCAATGCTAGCCTACTGGATCAATTTAAAACCAACTAGGTTGTTTACGTGAATTTATTAATTAATTAATTGTGCTAGGGGCGTTTATTAATTTATTTAAATGTTAAGTGCACAATTAGGATTATATATATATATATATATACATATATATATATATACATATATTGGATATTTATATTATATAAATAATATCTTTATTTCTGTAGGGAAAATAAAAGATATGGGAGTATATATATATTTTCCTTTTATATGAAGATATGATGAATCATATCTTGCATATATAGAAAGAAAATTTTGACTTGGAAGAGACTCCTCTGTATATATGTCTCATTCTCTCCCATAATGATAGATACAATACACAAAAGAGAGAATTAATTCACAAAATCTAGAAGTTCTTCCATAAGAACTAGGTTTTTAGATAATCAACCTCAACTCCGCGAGGGTCATAGTGGGCGGGCCAAAGGACTAGGTTCTGCATAAGTTATACCTGCCCTTGTATGGTTTGCCTTTAAATGTAATATGTTCAGCTGATATATTAGTAATATTTATCTCTAATGATACGAGAAAATCGACAATTGTTGGCTGTCAACTTGTTAGAACTTCATCACAGTGATGCTGAAATGGCATATTAATCCATCATGGGTTAACCTACTATCTCATCAAGCTTTGCAGAGAATAAACATAAAATTTTCTGCCACGCCTCAATTTCAGTATTATTATCAACGTGTTTACTTTTCCATGTATCTATATACTCAGTACCACAGTCAAATGCTAATGAAAATGTGGTCAAATTAATCACCTTTAATTTATGCAAGAGGATGTTATAAGATAATCAATGTATCAACAGCTTCGAGATGAAAAGCTCAACACATAAGAGATCACACGCAGGGCAGAGAAGAACACTTACGGCATAAGAATCAACCGTGGATGTCTTTTGACGAGGCTATCCATCTCATCAAATGCTTCTACCCCGGTCTGCCAAATAATGAACAAGTCCTTGTGCTCCAATAACATCTGATGGTACAAATTCAAGAGGGCAATATTGATGGCATTAGCCCCCAAAGACCCTCCAAGAACTAACACAACCTTGGCTTCCGAGTCCCCTGTTTTGGCCAACCTCGGAAAGAAATGCATCCTCGCCACGGCCTTCGACTCATACTGCCTCAGCGATGACCGAACCGGATTCCCACAAACCACACAATTGTTTCTCGGGAAAGACTCAATAGTTGAACTATACGCAACAAAAACCATATCAGCGAAAAATGAAAGCACCCAATTCGCAATTCCGGGTACTGAATTCTGCTCTTGGATCACGAGTTTCAGTCCTTTGAGGGCAGCGGCGAGGCAGATTGGGAATGAAACGTAGCCACCCGTCCCAACGACGATTTGGGGGTTGAAATCACGCAGTTGGTGCCAACTTTCCATGACAGATTTGATGAGACGGTAGGGAAGGACAAAGAGGTTGCTGGGCGAGAAGAGTGGGCGGGCCAAAGGAGCGGCAGGGACCGAGGCAAAGTCGTAGCCGGCCGAAGGTATTGCGGTGCTTTCCATTCCGGTTGGGGTTCCGATAAAGAGTATTTGGGCGTTAGGGTTTATGATTTTGAGTTCGTCCGCAATGGCGACGGCTGGGTAGATGTGGCCGCCGGTGCCACCAGCGGCAAATATGATTCGGAGATCGCTGTTGTTAGCATTATTGGCATTTTGATTACTAGTTTGATTTATGGATAGACAGCATATGAAGTTGAAGTTCCTGAATGAGATGAAAAGAGAGAGAGCTTAGAGAGAGAGAATACATATACATATATTAAACATGGAGAGAGAGAGGAGACTGAAGGAACTACTAATGATCTTTTTGTGTAGTTAGGAATGTAGAGAGTTTAGAGAGAGAATAGCGTGTGTGTGAAAAGTTTGAGAGAGAAAGGGGCGAGAGAGGAGAGAGAAATTACCTTGATTTGGGAGGTGGGAAAGTGAAGGTGGAAAGAGATGGGTGGCTCTGCAGATTTCCTGGGAACTTCAGAGCAAGTGATGTGTGATAGAAGGCGGCCATTAAAGCTGAAGGTGGAGATGCAGCTTCTTCGGCTTAAACATTTGTGACATTGGGCTCCCTGTTTTGAGAAAACCAACTCAAACCACACATGCATTGAAAATTTACATTACTCGGCGCCAGAGGCGCTTAGATTTTTCCTCTGCCGGCTTGGCGGGGAACAAAACTCAAAAAAAATAACTACGAAAATCAGGTGGTATTATTTATTTTAGAATAAATTACACTTACTTGCAAGTACACAAAATAACATTGACATTCCTTGTTTTCAAAAATAACAATACATTCTCTCCCAGTGTTGTCAGATTAATTTAAAGTCCGTTTGGTAAATGGTTATGTTTAGTATTTATTGTTTATAAAAATAAATTTTTAGAATAAACATATTTAATTATTTTTGTTTTGTTTATAAATTATCAAAACACTTTTAAAACAACACTGTAGATAGACATTCAAATCCTAAATACCAAAATGATGTTTTAGTGTTTATGTTTATTATATAAAAAAAATATATCTAAAATGGTGATTATATTATTTTAATTAAAAATTAAAACTAAAAGTGAAAAAATGAAAAGAAAAAAAAATTCTGATCTTCAACATAAGCAAGTGCAAGCTGCATTCACTGGACCAATGAATCTTCCACAAGGTAATACTTACAATCCAACATATAGGAATCATCCTGATTTTTTCTACATTAACCAAGGGGCAGCAATGCAACCTACATATCAGCTTAGGAATTTTATATCTCAACAGCAGTTCTAAACACAAGTTCCTATGACACAAAAAAATTCTGCTATTGAAGACAAGCTGACACTTGCCCTAACAAAGTTTGAGAAGCTTGATTCCATTATAGAGACAATGCAAGCTACTGCAGCAACAGTACAGTCTACAGCTTAGCTAGTACACCCTCATTCTCAATCTATTACCAAATTAGAATCTCAGTTTGGGCAGCTTACTAATACATGGAGTAGAAGAGAAGAAGGGAAGCTCCCTAGTCAACCAGTTACTAATCTAAGAGAGATGCAAGCTTCCACAAGCAACCCACACCATAAGCAGGTTCAAGCCATTACCACTTTGAGAAGTAAAAAAATAATTGATAACAAGGTGGGAGAAAAGAAAGAAGAAGAAAAAGTGACCACAAGTCCAAGTGCTGAAAATTCTTATAAGCCTAAGGCTCCTTTCCCATAACGTTTCCTTGAAGCATCTAAGTTGGGGAAGCAAGGGAACAAGTTGCATGACATGATGGAAGTATTTCGACAAGTGAACGAACCATTTTAACCTTTAGCTCTTGTGTAAGCTTAATCAACTACATATACTGGTGTGTATACAACATATATCAATGGGCCTCCAACATACACCCTCCAAATGATTCCCTCACACAAGCACGGATACATAACTTTTTGTAAGTTTATCATCATAGGCTGAAAATAAAATCATTGGAAAGAGGGTTTCAAAATACTCAATTTCAAAAAAAGAATCACTTGATTCGAGTTTGAAACGACCAAGTTATGCCTATTTCAAAATTTAAAAATATGCATTAGTCGACTTATAGAAAGGAGTAAGTCGACTTATTCAACTTGGAAGTGAATCAGTCGACTTATTGAATGGATAAATCAACTTATTTGTTTCTCTAGAAAGCTCTAAAATGCACTGTCCAAATCAGTCGACTTATAGAAAGAAGTAAGTCGACTTATTTAACCTAAAAACCCCCTTTTTCACCTTTTTGACCAAAATTCACCCCAAAACTCATATCTAAACCTTTCCAACACCTAAGACTCATCCAATAGCATTCAAATAATTTAGAAATGCTATATCACCATACCCATTTATCAAATCACGTATTTGAATCACAAAGATCTCACAATCCGTATTCTTTCTCATCAAGATTACACATATCTTTACATATGTCCACAAACTCTCATAAACCAACCTCATCTTTATACTTACAAGATTCAAATGAAAAACACAAGTTACATATAGGATAATGTAACTACAACATTTATATAATACCAAAAACATTCATTGGGTCCAAAACATACATCCCAAATCCAAATGGCTTCCAAGTTTATAGTCATTACAAGAATTTCATGCATAAGGTCAAAAAATGCTAAAAATTCAACCATGACTATAATTTCATTATCAACGTGCCACAAGCCGGCATGGATAGCCACAAAAATATACAATATCCCAAAATGTATCAAAATGCTACTAGAGTTCCACTTGGACACTCAAGTCCCATCCGTCATTGGCGCCTTATCTGTAAAAGAGTTTAGAATAAATGGGTGAGCATCACTGCAGCTCAGTAAAGGTTCCCCAACCCTCCTAAGTGCCGACCCGACACGACCCACATGAATGCATGTCACTATATTACATGTATCATCCAACATATACCATGTTCATTCACAAGCAATGCATATATATATAAGAATGCATTGAACACATATCATGCTTCACAATTTGAATTGAAAGTATTATCACACACGTGTTTCTCTCTCGGACTCAACCCGATACCCTAGCATGATTCTTGACCAACCATACGACCTGGGCTATTTTTCACACAAATTTTAGAATTTTTATCACCGAGAACATCGGTCCTACCAGGTAATGAAACTGTTTCAGTATGCACTACCGAGAACATCGATCCTACCAGGTGATTAGATCATTTCAATACACACCACCGAGAACATCGGTCCTACCAGGTGATGAGATCATTTTCGGAATGCACTAATGAGAACATCGGTCCTACCAAGTGATGAGATATTTTTGGAATGCACCACTAAGAACATCGGTCCTACCAAGTGATGAGACCCTTTCAAGATTTTGACCGAGAACTCCTACCTCTAATGTGGTTTAACCACTCCAACGCCCTTACCGAGTATTGACCTACTCTAGGCAATTCGACCACTTTTCCCCATTTCCTCACAACGGCCCCATATATGCATTTCGAACATATTGTACTCAAGCACTCAATATTCATGCTTCACAATGCATTATCTAGGTATGAAGGAACATAGCATGTATTTCATCTCCACAAAATCACACATAGCACATATATGTATAACACATGCATATAACCTCTCATATACATACAACTTCAAAATTAGCATACTTTACTCATGCTATACTCAATGCATAATTTTAGCACATAGAACTAACATGCGTTCAACCACCACATATTCCACATATAATCACATATATGACACAAGGTTACACATTTGCACATAAACTCCAAATTAAGCACATAATACATATATACCTAATTTCTCCCACTCACATACTTTAATCCACATGCTAAAACTAACACAAGGAACACCAAATGTGCAAAGATAGGACTCAAGAGAAGTAGAAAATATGACTTCCCACCCCTCTCACTCTCCTAAAACATGTGATACACAACCTACACCTCTCCTCTTCACCTGAAACCCTAAAATTGACAATTAGGAGAGAAGAAGACCCTACCTCGAAAATGAAGACCTTCCAAGCACTTCACCAATTTTCCAATGATGCCTACCTTGCTGAATCACAACTTTTTTTGGTTCAAATGGAAGCCCTAACCGTCCCCTACGTATCTCCCTTATTCGGCGGATCACGAATCACACCCGAAGGCCTCCAAAACTTAGAGAGAAGGAAAATGGAGAAAGAAGAGAGAGAAAGGAGCCATGGCCGGCTGCTGGAACATTAGAGATATAAAATATCTCTGCCACATCTGATATTTAAAGTCCCTAGGCCACAAAAAGACCAAAATACCCCACAGTCCACTTAACGCACCTTCTTGGACTCTGTTTTCGATTTTGAAAACCTTACGGCCTCGAAATCACTTCCTCTACTCTCTAAATATTTTATCTCTGCCATTCCCAAAAATGAATATTTTCAAGAATTTTTTGAATTCCCGGGCCCACTTAAGTCACATCCTAGGCCCCGGTTTGACCAAAAAGTCAAACTTCTCTAAATATCTCAAAAATTTCCAAAAACCTCAAATTAATCTTCTAAACATGTTTCCCACTCCCAAAACATCCATAGCATCATTCAAAATGCATTTATAGCGAAAATGATAAAAAATCAGTAAATCGGCCAAAATTGGTTAGAGTCTCTACATTGATAAGGCTCTTCTTGATTTGGGTGCAAGTAGAGTAGTTAAGCAGATGGCCCCTACCAATCGAAGATAGTCCATGACTTAGCCTTAATCATATGTTATCTTCTTGACGGATGAAAGTGAGCTTGTAGCCATTGACACCACTTATGCATGATATAATTCCCCATAGTTAATTCAATTGACCATTGATTGTGATGTTAGTGGTGAAGTAAATAACCCTAGATTTATCTCATATTATCTACACTCTTTATTTACTTTTGTTTTATTTTATTTGTTTCTTTAATTAATTTAAATATAAAAATTAGAATTCTTTTCTTTTAAATTTAATTAGAATTAATTCTGTACCAACTCATTCAAACCAAAATCCCTAAGGTTTGACACACCTTTCGATAGCCCTATTCTACAAGGAATTCGTTCTATTGCGAAGTGTGATAATTTTAATTGATACACTCATAACACATGATCAATTTTTGGCGCTGTTGTCGGGGATTATCTATTTGATTGATTGGATTTTACAGAATTAATTTTAATTGGATTTTTAGTTTAGGAAATTTTTATATTTTGTTTTTAATTTTGTTTTTGTTTTCTTTTTAGGTATTTTTTGTTAATATATACAAGGTCGTCGTTCTGTGGCTAATCCTTTGATACCTCTTGATTTTGAGCCTGAACGTACTCTTAGACAACAGAGGATCTGTTGAAACCATTGTGCAAGAGGAAGAATTCACTGAAGACATGGCAAAAGAAAGGAATAACAACATTGTTCCTAATGTTGTTGGGGAGAGGGCTAGATTGCTTAAGGACTATTATATTCTTGAGACATACACTTCACCAACCGATTTCCAACTATCCAATGTCATAGCACAGAATTATGAGATCAAGTCCAGTATTATTCAGATGCTACCATCCTATTTTGGGCTGACTCAAGAGGACCCTTACAAGCATATAGATGAATTCATTGAAGTGTGCTCAACTACCAAAATCCATAACTTCTCTGAAGATGCTTTCAGAATGAGACTTTTTTCATTCTCCCTAAAGGATAAAGCAAAATATTGGTTCAATTCTCTACCGACAGATTCTATCACGACTTGGACTCAGATGCAATATGAGTTCCTTAAGAAGTATTTTTCAATAAGGAAGACTAATCAGTTCAAACGTGCTATCACTAGTTTCTCCCAACATGAGGGGGAATAATTTTATAAGACATGGGAAAGATTCAAGGACATTCTTAGGAAGCGTCCTCATCATCAAGTTTCTAAGTGGCAATTAGTGCAGAGTTGTCATGAAGGGCTGACAGAAGCCAACAGACAGATGGTTGATGCATCCTGTGGAGGTACTTTTATGTTGAAGAGTGAAGAAGAGGTATGGACCTTATTTGAAAATCTTAGTAACAACTCTCTACAATATGTATCCTCTACTCATTCTAGCAGGCCTGCCACTATAAGAAAGGTTGATGGAATTTATGAGGTTGGTGCTACAGAAGCTATGCCAACCGACATTGATGTAATTACATAGAAGGTAGCAGCTATTATGGCTACCAATCAAGCTCCTTCTACTTCAAATCCTTCATTGCTAGGCCCTTGTGAATTTTACTCTAGTCCTATGCATAATGTGAACAATTGTCCTTCTGTTGGGTAATTTTTTGATCTTCAACATGAGCAAGTCTAAGCTGCATTCACTGGACTAATGAATCCTCCACGAGGTAATACTTACAATCCAACATGGAGGAATCATCCTGGTTTTTCCTACAGTAACCAAGGGGCAGCAATGCAACCTACATATCAGCCTAAGAATTTTATATCTCAACATCAGTTCTAAACACAAGTTCCTATGGCACAAAAAATTTCTGCTATTGAAGACAAGCTAGAAAAGTTTGAGAAGCTTGATTCCATTATAAAGACAGTGCAAGCTACTACAGTAACATTGTAGTCTACAACTCAGCTAGTACACTCTCATTCTTAATCTATTGCCAAACTGGAATCTCAGTTTGGGCAGCTTACTAATACATTGAGTAGAAAAAAAGAAGGGAAGCTCCCTAGTCAACCAGTTTCTAATCTAAGAGGGATGCAAGCTTCCACACGTAACCCACACCATGAGCAGGTTCAAACCATTACCACTTTGAGAAGTGAAAAATAATTGATAACAAGGTGGAGGAAAAGAAATAAGAAGAAAAAGTGACCACAAGTCCAAGTGCTGAAAATTCTTATAAGCTTAAGGCTCTTTTTCCACAACGTTTCCTTGAAGCATCTAAGTTGGGGAAGTAAGGGGATAAGCTACATGACATGATGGAAGTATTTTGACAAGTGAATATTAAGTTGCCACTCCTTGATGCCATCAAGCAAATTCCTCCTTATGCCAAATTCTTGAAGGACCTGTGCACTCAGAAGAGAGGTTCTAAAAGTCATGTGCGAAAAAAGGTGATGCTGCCACAACAAGTGAGTTTTATAATTTAGTAGTGCACTCCTCCCAAGTACAAAGATTCTGGTGCTCCAACTATCTCATGCATCATTGGGGAGCACCATATTGATAAGGTTTTTTCTTGATTTGTGTGCAAGTGTGAATTTGCTGCCCTATTCAGTCTACTTACAGTTGGGCTTAGGATAATTGAAGCCTACCTCGGTGGTGTTATAATTTACAGATAGATCAACAAAAAAACCCTGTGGAATCATTGAAGATGTGCTCATTAAAGTAGACAAGTTCTACTTTCTAGTTGATTTCATTGTACTTGACACTGAGCCAGTTCATAATCAAAAGAGGCACATTCCAGTCGTCCTTGGTCGACCTTTCCTGGCTACTGCAGATGCTCGAATTAATTGTAGATAAGGGATCATGGATATATCATTTGGCAACATGAAGGTAAAATTGAATATTTTTAATGCCAGTGAATATCCTTCAGATGAGAGTGAGTGTTTCTTTATGGATGAAATTGATGATTGTGTGGAAGAAATTACTCCGTTTGCTCTATCTCTAAATGTTGTGAAGTCCATCACAGGGGTGAATGATATGCTTGATTTAGTGGCCATGAAAGATAAACCATCTTGGAGGATTTCGATTGACCCATTTTCTTCTCTTTCTAGCACTCCTCTAGTGCCATCATTTGAGTCTCTTCCACGGTTTGAATTGAATTCAAGATTGGGGTATGTATTTTTAGAAGCCAGTGGGACCCTTCTGATTACTTTGAGTTTGACACAAGGAGGTGAGGATTATATAAAAGGGGTGAAGTTAAACCTCTTTGAGCAATGTGGCATTGGGTGAACCTTGAGTTGAAATCATTGATCATCGCCTATGGACGTTAAATTGTCAGATTTGTATGTATTTCTATCTTTTAATATTTTTAGTTTTCTTTGATTTAAATTTTTAGTTTATATTTTCTTAATTTTTCTTTCAATTTTAGTTGCATTTTGATGTGTTTTCTTTGAGTTTTGATGTATAAGTTGCTTCCGGAGGATGGCAAGAGGTGTACCGAGGTATTTAGACTCAAGATGGGTGAAAAAATGAGCTCTCGGTTAACCTTGGTTGATCACTAGGCCAAAAATACACGTCCCGATCGACTTTGGACCATAGAGGCTCCAACAGGCATCAGCAGGGGGGATCGATCGCCCCCATTTTTTCTCAGCTTAGGAGGATAACCAGCTGGGCGATCGATCACCCAGCCCTAGGGGGATCGATCGCCCAAGCCATAAATATGGCTGGCCAATTTTTTTTTGATATATATGACCCCCTCTCTAACTATATTGCTTATACTTGCTTCCTTGAAGACTTTGTGATCCAAATTGACTCCTACTGTCATGCCTCAATTTTTGTTCCTCAGAAACCAAGGGTGACTTGATTCTCATCTCGCCACATCACCACATCAATCACTAATGAACTCTCCATAATCTTAATTACTACGGAAGCTTAACTCTTCTTGCACAAGAAGGTGATAACTCAACCTCAACCACAACAAACCCCAAAGAGCCTCATACCAAGCTATAATAGCATAAATCCAAAATTTCCAGAACTCAACTCCCCATGTGACTGGAACTTAGTGTTGAAACCCTCACCATTAGATAGAGAATTTCAAAATACTTAATTTCATAAAAAGAATCATTTGATTCGGGTTTGAAACGACTAAGTTATGCTTATTTTAAGATTTTGAAAATCTGCATTAGTCGACTTATAGAAAGGAGTAAGTCGACTTATAAGTGAATAAGTCGACTTATTTGCTACTCTAGAAAACTCTAAAACACACTGTCCAAATCAGTCAACTTATAGAAAGGAATTAGTCGACTTATTCAACTTGAAAACTCCATTTTTCACATTTTTTACCAAAATTTACCCCAATACTCATATATAACCACTTTTACAATACAAAACTAATCCAACCCCATTTTAATCATCATTTAAAAGACGTTTCAACCTAATAAAAACAAAACTTCATTCAATCATATCCATAAACATATGCAATGGAATTCAACCCAACATTCTTCCATTCAAAACCCACAAATCCCATATGATCTACATACGAACCCATTACATTTGAAACCAAAGTACACCAACATGAATCACATGTAAATACAAAGCTTTCAATCTAGTCCACATGCCACAAGCCGGCGTGGACATCTATCTACATGTCAAAAGGTCAAAAGTCCAAAAATGGAACTCAACAAGATCCATTGAGCTATTCATGCTTCATCCTCCATTGGGGCCTTATCTGAAAAATTTATATAAATAAGGGGTGAGTACCACTGCGGCTTAGTAGGAATGATCCACCCAACTCCGCTCTAACTCAGGCGGCCATACATGGATGCATATGAAATCATTACAATCTATATAACAAATATCTATACTTTTTACCCTCAAAACAAACAAGTTTTGGAAATCATGCATGATATATATATATATATATATATATAACCCATGCCACATAAATTCGAAAATCAATTCAACTGAGGACTTCGCTTATCACAATCTATAGTAAGGGTCGTTTTGGGACCACATACTCTGCTCACACTTTTTGGGTTACTAACCCGATGGAAGCGACACCCGCTTGACCAAGTTTTGGGTCTTGCACCCTAGAGTTCAATACCCTTATTAATTATCACACATGCCCCAAAAATCTCGCTTTTCACATAATGTACACTTATCAAATAAATCCACATAGTGCAATGCTTTTATCAAAACAATGCATTTTTCCTTCTCATCCCAAGCTTGTCACAATGCTAATGCACTTATATCATGAAAATCATCATGCTTATGCATTTTTCAATAAAATTATATCTTTCATGCACAATTCCAAATAGAAACTCAGATTTTTCCATGCTTCCACCAATGCACACAATTTCATCAAAAGCATTCATAGTCTCAACTTCACATATGCAACATATATAAGTCCTAACTAACATGTTAGACATATCGATATTCATAAATCACATTTTCATATATATATATATACATATACACCAAACCCTAAACTCAAAAAATCTCAACCTATCTTTAATGTCACAAATATGTGACCTATAGAATCAAAGTAAAGATGAGTCTAGCACCCCTACCTCAAATCCTATGCTTTGAATCCAACTTTAAGAAATCTCAGATTTCTCAATTTCATGAAATGGAAACTTTGATCGGTTCAAACCGAAGCCTTCAACGCCTTCCACACACTTTCCTTTTTCGGGATCTTCCAAATCACACCTCAAGTGACCTAAAATCTAGAGAGAAGGGAGAGAGATGAAGTGGGAGAGGTAGAGAGAGAAGGAGATCTGTAAAATGAAATATCTCAGACCCCTTTTTGATATTTATCTCAACCCTAGGAGCACGAAATGACCATTTTACCCTCGGGCCACTTAATTCCGACCTTAAATTAATTCTCAAAAACTCCGTTGGTCTCAAAATCACTCTCTCAACACTCTAAATATGTTGTTTAAGCCATTCTCCAAAATAAATATTTTTGAAAAATTTTTGAATTCCTGGGTCCACTTAAGTCGCATCCTAGGCCCTGGTTGGACCAAAAAGTCAAACTTATTCAAATCTTTCAAAAACTTACCAAAACCTTTAAAACACTTTTCAATAATGTTTTCCACATTCAAAACATGTTAAATATCATTTAAAATGTGTTTAAAGTAATAAATGACAAAAATTAAAAAATTGGCCAAAATTGGGCACGGTCTCTACACCTACAGCAACTGGGACTATAATTTCTTCAATTGGTGATTCTTATACAAGTATTTATCATTGATAATCATCAACAACAACATCAAAACTAGATTGATCATCACTAGTTCTCAAGAAAACTCTTTCTAAAGTTTTTCATCTAAGTAAGTAGAGTTTTTATTTTGCAAAATTGTGCCAATATTTTTTAGGGCTTTTGAAGAGCAAGTTTGGGGGACATTATTGGTGAATTGAATTGTTCAAATTGGGGTAAAAAAGTTACCGAAAGAAAAGGTTGAAGGAGATACTCTAATTGTGCACGCTAAGCATTTGTTTAAATTTCTCAACCAAACTTTTTCTATTTCTATGGCACCAAAGAGAGCAAGTAACCAAGGCACTTCAAGCTCGCGCAATCCTCACCGAGCAAGACATGATCCGACTTCGGGTTCCTTAAGATCTCACCGAGATGGGATACATGAGCGATGGCACCTAAGAGACTTAAATTTTGAAGCGACGTTTGATATTGTCGAGCTTTATATGCTATGTTTCTCGAGACACGATGGGGTATTTCTGACGTCCGTCATTGTCGGACTACTTCAATTTATGTTCCATCCTCTACCACTATATACCTGAGGCTCGTCAAAATCTTTTATCAGAATTTAATGCCAAAACCTGACGAGCAGGGTACACTTATTTCTTCAGTAGATGGAATACAAGTTCGGGTAGATATGTTATCCATTGCTATTGCCATGGGCTGTCCTCGTGAATGTCCGGATGATTTTACCAATATCTACACTCTTTTACTTGATGATTTGTCAGTGGGTAATTTTGTTGCATGGTTGTGTGCTAACCAGTTCTTCAGGCCAAAGCATAATGCAGCTTCAAAGTCCTCTATGCCAAGTCATCTATGGTTCCTTGATGCCATTTTATAAGAATGTGTGTCCCATTGGGCACAAAATTGAGAGGAGTCAAGAGTTCCTTCGAGCTTTATATGCCATACACTTTGGGCATTGGTTGTCATTCCCGTAGATCGTCTGGGGCCAAATTGAGAAGTTTTATGCAAAAGTCATGGCCAAGGCACCAAATAATGCAAGTGACTAAGAATTTTCACTCCCTACTATTATTCACCAATTACTCAATGCATAGGGATATGAAGTCAATGAGGACGAGCTTGCTTTTCCATGAGATATTCACTATAGCACACATGACTGGAACATGAGCTGTAAGGACCGTGACCATTTTTGGCCAGTTTTTCTTTAATTTCATTTATTGTCATAATGATGGTTTAAATGATTGTTTATGTGCTTTAAAAGTATAATACATGTTTAGATGACTTATTTAAAGTTTGGAAAAAATTTTGGACATTCGCCCAAAGTTGACTTTTTCGGGTTCGGTTGACCTAACTGCGCAAGCCCCGTTGACCCAAAAAATCCGAAGTTGTCAGAATGACTTCAAATTTGGAAGGTAGCTTAAATGAAATATTTGACGGGCAATGGAATTGATTTCGTGTCAATTGGAGTTACGAAACTCCAAAAATGAGCCCAGGAAGGTTTAAGGAAAATGTGATGGCATTTTTATAAAAAGGGCTAGGTCTTGTTGCTATAAATAGCAAAGTGAGTGATCCTCATTCATTCTCTTCTTCATCAGCCGTGAGAGGCTCTCCCATATATACATATATGTATCTTCATCACCTACCTTCTTTTTCATTATATTAGAGGGTCTTAAGGTGAGAATTAGAAGGAGTCGAAGAAGAGAGAAACGATCTACACATCAAGGTCTTGAGATTAGTCTGATCAAAATTATCTTTGGACAAAGTTGAGTTTTTGGGAGATTTTAGCTTGGAATTGAGGTAGGGATATTCTCTCCATCTTATCATCGATTCATTAGGAATTGATGTGGATTATATTGTCTAGCATGTTTAAAGTTGCTAGGATGTGAGTCTTGCACTTTTAATTGGGTCAAATTATGCTAATGATGATATTGTTAAATTCATGAGTATTGAATTGTGTTTATGGGTTTAAGCCTTGTTAGTTGTTGAATAATGTTGCCTTATAACATGATTTATAGTGTAGAAACTATATTGTATAAATGCATGTTATGTGTTTGATAATATGCATGAGAATGATTATTTCTTCCAAATATTGCATTGTGATATGCATGAAATTACATGTTTTAGCATATGGATTAAGGAACTTATGATGCACTTGAAATTATATGTGTTACCATACTTGAAACCTATGTGACTGGTTGTTGATTTTGGGAGTAAGTCAGAAATGAAAAAGGGCTCTGAGCCCAGAACTTGGCCAAGGGGTTTTGTCTAGACCTTCGGGTTAGTAGCCCAAGAAGTAGAATATTTGGGTTTTGTCTAGACACTCAGGTTTTAGCCTGTAAAGTAGAATATTTGAGTTTTGTCTAGACTCTCGGGTTTTAGCCTGTAAAGTAGAATATTTGGAAAAAATTGCTCAAAAAGCTTTTGACCCGCAATCTACGACTACTCCCACCCTTGTATGATTTTGAAACTTATGTAATTTGATGTTATACCTCGTTATAAAATTATGACGTTCATATTTATGCTTATGTGGCCTTTAATTTCAATCAACCCTTATTGAGCATATGTTTCATTGAATGTTGAATTAAGATTACCTTGAGGGTGCATATTGTTATATACCATGTAGTATAGGAATGCCATGACAATATTTCATATGCATTAGAAATTATGCCACGTAGCATTGGAATGCCATGCTTGCATTCATGTAGGTCGCGTCGAGTCGATGCATAGGATGGTTTGGGTATTTCTATTGAGCCACCATGGTGCTCACCCCCTTCCCCCAACCATTTTTACAAATAAGGCACCAGTTGTGGATGAAGCTTGAGGAGTTTATATTTTGCCATTATTATTATGTTATATTTTTGTATGCCATGTTAGGGCATATTTTTTTTGAAACTTGTATTTGGATTTAAGTATTGGGATGGATATATATGAGCCACGTTTGGCACTTGAAATGCATCGAGGACAATGGATGAAATTATGTTCAAGTTGGATTATTCTCCTTTGTACCTTAAGATTTCTTTTGTTTGTGTAAAAAATGTGAATTTTGGAATGAGGGTTAATGAAATGTACGTTTAGCATCGAATGTATGAATTCTAGCATTTTATTCATGTTTCGATGTTGTATGAGGTGAATTGATGATTTGGAAATCAATCTGAGTATGAGTTGTATGCATGGTGAGTATTTAGGGTAAATGCAGTAGGAAATTCAGGCCCAGGTATTTTTAGCTTGCTGAAAGTCGACTTTGAGCTTGCTGAAAGTCCACTTTTAGGCGACTGAAAGAGACAGAATGAAACAAGCATTTCTAGAGCACTTCTTCAGTCGACTAAAACTTTATTTTCAGTCGACTGAAAGAAGGAGATGGTGGTTATAGCCTTAGTTAACTTGAGAAAATGAATGGATAAGGTTAGGTGTGTGCGTGACCATGTGTGGATACATTGAGATAAGCATTGCAGGGCTATACACACTTAATATCGTGATTAAGGTAGTTTTCTATGATTTTGAGTTGGGTTTGTGGCTTAATCACCCCCAATTTTGAGAGTTGGAAATTGGGGCATGACATGAGCCGATCTCATATGCATCAATGAGTCGTTGCTACACTAGGTGAAGTATCTAGATTGGCTTAGGCAGGGGAAGCTGTAGACATACCACCACCGGTGGAAGATCTTGAGGAGATGGAAGTAGAAGAAGAGAATGTCCATACACAAGATGGCGGACATGATTATGATTATTTAGAGGGGCAGATTACTGGGTTGATTGCCTAATTTGGTACCTTACAGACTGAGGTCTTTGCGTAGTTTGGAACTATGCGGATAGAGATGGCGGATCACTTTCGTGAGACTCGCCAAGATTAGCGAGAGATGAGGCGGATGCTGCGTGCTTTGATGCGCTAGGCGAACCTAGATCCAGATGCTCAGTCACCACCACATCCTTGATTGGGAGGTAACTATCTTGTGTATTTTTACTTTCTATTTTTATTTTTGTTTTTATTCTTATTTTAATTTTTCTTTTTGTTTTAGTTTTTTTTTATTATAATTTTTTTTTCATTTTTCTATTTCATATTTATTTTCACCCATGCTATTTCACTTGGTTGGTGGGCTATAGTGGTTTGTTTTGACAGGTTGTAACATACTAGTTTGGAGGAGTGCTTGCATTTCCTTTATACCATTGGTTTGCTATCTTTTCGGACCACTACTACTATGAGTTCCTGATAATATTGTTCTTACCCTTCTCTATTCTTCTATTTGATGTACATTGAGGACAATGTACAATTTAAGTTTGAGGGTGAGGCGATGCCTTATTTATGTACTTTATTGCATTATGGGGGAAATTTTTATGAATTCTTCTTGTTTAAGGATTTTTGTTTATTTTATTTTCTTAGTTTTTTTCATTTTATTTTTGTTTTGTTTTTAGAAAGAATGTTTTGACGTTATTCAAGGGATTAATACCTTATGTAGGTGCGTAACTTGCAGTTCTTGAGTATGTTTAAATTTTTTGAAAACTATGGTTTGAATTAAGTGGTTTTAATGATGGTGTGCATTGATATGCTTTGGGGTAATTGGTTTTAGTTTTCTCACATGTACAAACACACTATCATAATCTTATAAGGTATAAACTTATGCTCTGAGTTATTGCATTACATATGCTTGATATTAATTAGTATCTCTTGAGAATGAGTACCGATGATGAGTTTACTTGACTTCAATGAAAAAAAAAGAAAAAAGGAGAAAAAGAAATATATGTTGAATAGCAAATCAATTTGATCCTTTTCATGAGTAACCAGGCCTCTATGCCTCAGGAAGCACGAGTGTTCACGTCAAAAGTGAAAGGGTGAGAAAAGATGAGCGTTGGTTGTCTTGCTTTGTAGCCTGACTGATTCGAGTAATTAGGTTCTTCGGGGTGTCTTAACGCTTAGTGCCCTAAAGCCATTTGGTTTGGGAGTCACTGACTGAAAGCTTGCTACATGAATCTTAACTTGTGTATTTTGTTTTCTTAGTGATAGATTATGCTGTAATTTTACTTCATTTTAGTGTTCTATGTATTTTTAGGGCCTTAATGATTATTTTAGTTAAAATCATGATTTTGGGCTTTTAAAGATGACATCTAGGAGAGTTAGATGAAGCCTACAGCAAAAGGGATCCATTCAATTCTATATTTTAATTCAAATCAGCCCAAGGAAGAGATCCAAGAGAATTACAGTTGCTTAAGAAGGTTACGGGTCTGAAATTCAATTCTGCGTTTAATACAGTTTTAATCCTATTTTGGAAAATGGATCAGAAGTCTTATTTTTGGGCCTCAAATTGACTTAATTTCTTATTAGGTTGAACGAAATTTGATTCTGGACACTTTTGTATTTTACAAAAATTCTGTGAATCGGACTTCTAGTGGGTCAAAAGTTGGGCCGAACGTCAGTAGAAAAACCCACCTGTTTAGTGCTGCGGGAAAACCTAATTAATTCCTAATTGGATTAGGACTTTGGTGGATTCTCTTGGTGCATAAAGTGGCGAATTGAAGGTTGTTTTGAGAGAGTCTAAGAGAGCTTTTGGACATAATTGAAGACGTACTTTGCAGAGCTTTAGAGTGGAGAACCATTGGAGAACAAAGTCTTACGCGTAATTCATGAAGATGATGCCTGCTTCCTCAACCGTTGAAGCTTCTTCTTCTACCATGAGCGGCTAGTTCATCCACTAGGGTTTTGATGTAGCCCTAACTAAGTATCAATGGTTTGATTATTTTAATTATTGGGGACCTTTATATACATGCATAGATTGTGTAATTTAGAGGATTCTTATTATTGAATTGAGTTATAAAAGTCTTATAAATTCAGTTTCAATGATTTCTTATCATGTCTTAGATATTTAGTTGTTGTTATTGAACTCAATCTCTCTTATTTTAAGTGATTATGATAGCGATTATTACACAATGGTAATCACTAAATATATCATTATACACTTTGATGGAGTATGCCTAGAGAAGATGAACCATACTGCATCTTAAAGTAGAGTAGTTAGGCAGATGGCCCATGCCAATCAAAGATAGTCCATGACTTAGCCTTAATCATATGTTATCTTCTTGATGGATGAAGGTGAGCTTGTAGTTATCGACACCACTTATGCATGATATAATTCCCCATAGTTAATTCAATTGACCATTGGTTATGACATTAGTGGTGAAGTTAATTACCCTAGATTTATCTCCTATTATCTACACTCTATTTTCCTTTATATTAATTTAATTGCTTTTTAATTAGTTTAAATATTAAAATCAGAATTCTTTTTTTTCTAAATTTAATTAGAGTTAATTCTGTATACCAACTCATTCAGACCATAATCCCTGAGGTTCGACACCCCTTTCGATAGCCCTATTCTGTAAGGAATTCATTCTATTGCGAAGTGTGGTAATTTTAATTGATACACTCACAACACACAATCAATGCCCTTTGGGTTATGTAATGCTCCGGCAACATTCTAGGGGTGTATAATGGCTATCTTTTCTGTGTTCATGGATGACTTCTCTGTTTTTGAATCATCCTTTGAAGACTGTCTAAGCAATTTATCACTTGTGCTTCAAAGGTGCCGGAACCGAAATTTGGTACTTAGCTGGGAGAAGAGCCATTTCATGGTGAAGGAGGGCATTGTGTTGGGGCATATTGTGTCAAAGAGAGGCATTGAAGTTGATAAAACAAAGATCGACCTGATTGCTACTCTGCCTCCTCAAACTTTGGTGAAGCAAGTTCATTCTTTCTTAGGCCATGCTGGATTCTATAGAAGATTCATCAACGATTTCAATAAAATTGCTTGGCCTTTGTGCCACTTGTTATCTAAAGATGTTCCATTTTCCTTTGATGAAGAGTGTGTGCAAGCTTTTGAGAGGCTTCAGTCTTTATTATCCTCTGCATCGATCATGTATTCTCTAAAATGGGCTCTACCTTTTGAAATTATGTGTGATGCTTCTGACTATGCAGTAGGAGCAGTGTTGGGACAAAGAGAAGATAAATGACCCTATGTCATCTATTACGCTAGTAAGACTCTTTCTGATGCTCAGCTTAATTATACAACCACAAAGAAAGAGCTTCTAGCTGTAGTATTTGCCTTGGACAAGTTTCATTCTTATCTATTAGGGTCCAAGGTGGTTGTCTACTTTGATCATGCAACATTGAGACACTTATTGGCCAAGAAAGAAACCAAGCCGTACTTTATTCAATGGATTTTATTATTGTAAGAATTCAATTTGGAGATAAGAGATAAGAGGGGAACAGAGAATGTAGTTGCAGACCATTTATCCCGGATTGTGTCTGAGGCCGTGTTCAATGCATTACCTATTTGCGACTCATTTCTAGATGAGCAATTGTTTGGGAATTTTGATAAAGAGTATAATGGGCAAAGGTTGAAGCATTGTGTAGAAGGATTTGTGCCAACAAGAGACGTGAAATTCGTCGACTTGACGGATCTCGTCTATCCTACTTAATCCATTCGAAGAGTTGATCATCGCCTATGGGTGTTAAATTGTAGGACTTGTATGTATTTCTATCTTTTAATATTTTTAGTTTTCTTTGATTTCAATTTTTAGTTTATGTTTTCTTAATTTTTCTTTCAATTTTAGTTACATTTTAATGCATTTTCTTTGAGTTTTTGATGTATAAGTTGCTTCCGGAGGATGCCAAGAGGTGTACCGAGATATTTAGACTCAAGATGGGTGAAAAAATGAGCTCTCGGTCGACCTTGGACCTTAAATTATAGGATTTGTATGTATTTCTATCTTTTAATATTTTTAGTTTTCTTTGATTTTAATTTTTAGTTTATGTTTTCTTAATTTTTCTTTCAATTTTAGTTACGTTTTAATGTGTTTTCTTTGAGTTTTTAATGTATAAGTTGCTTCCAGAGGATGCCAAGAGGTGTACTGAGATATTTAGACTCAAGATGGGTGAAAAAAGAGCTCTCGGTCGACCTTGGGCGATCACAACGCCAAAAATACACGTCTCGGTCGACCTTGGGCGATAGAGGCTCCAACAAGCATCAGCAGGGGGATCGATCGCCCATTTGAAGGGGGATCGATCACCCCCATTTTTTCTCAACATGGGGTGTACATCCGCTGGGCGATTTTGAGGCCTATATAGACCCCCTCTCCAACTAAGATGTTTATACTTGCTTCCTTGAAGACTTTGTGATTCAATTTGCCTCCTACATCAACTGGGACTATAATTTTTTCAATTGGTGATTCTCATACAAGTATTTATAATTGATCATCATCATCAACATATCAAAACCGAATTAATCATCACTAGTTCTCAAGAAAACTCTTACTTTCTCAAGTTCTTCATCAAAGTAAGTAGAGTTTTTATTTTGCAAAATTGTGTCAATCTTTTGAGGGCTTTTGAAGATCAAGTTTGAGGGACATTATTGGTGGAGTGAATTATTCAAGTTGGGGTGGAAAAGTTGCCAAAAGAAAAGGTTGAAGAAGGTACTATAATTGTGCACGCCAAGTGTTTGTTTAAATTCCTCAACCAAACTTTTTCTATTTCAGTGGCACCAAAAAGAGGAAGTAACCAAGGCGCTTCAAACTCGCACAATCCTCATTGACCAAGACATGATCCGACTTTGGATTCCTCAAGATCTTGCCGAGATGGGATACATGAGAGATGACATCCAAGAGCCTTAAATTTTGAAACAATATTCGACATTGTCGAGCTTTATGCTATGTTTCCCGAGACACGATGGGGGATTTCTGACATCCGTCATCGTTAGGCTGCTTCGATTTTTGTTCCATCCTCTACCATTATATACCCGAGGCTCATCAAAGTCTTTTATCATAATTTAATGCCAAAACCTGACAAGCGGGGCACACTTATTTCTTCGGTGGATGGAACACAAGTTCGGGTAGATATGACATCCATTGCTATTGCCATGAGCTGTCCTCATGAATGCCTACATGATTTGACCAATAACTACACTCCTTTACCCGATGATTTGTCGGTGCGTAATTTGGTTGCACGGTTGTGTGCTAACCAATTCTCCAGGCCAAAGCATAATGCGGCTTCAAAGTCCTCTATGCCAAGTCATTTATGGTTCCTTGATGTTGTTTTGTATAAGAATGTGTGTTCTATTGGGCACAAAACTGAGAGGCATCAAGAGTTCCTTCTAGCTTTATATGCCATACACTTTGGGCATTGGTTATCATTCCCACATATTGTCTAGGGCAAAATTGAGAAGTTTTATTCAAAGGTCGTGGTCAAGGCACCAGACAGTGCAAGTGACTGGGAGTTTCCATTCCCTACTATTATTCATCAGTTACTCATTGCACATGGATATACAGTTGAGGAGAATGAGCTTATTTTTCCATGAGATATTCACTATAGCACACATGACTGGAACATGAGCCAATCTCATATGCATCAATGAGTCATTGCTGCACCAAGTGAGGTATCTAGATTGGCCCAGGGAGGGGAAGTTGTAGATGTACCACCACTGGTGGAGGATCCAAAGGAGATGGAAGCAGTAGAAGAGAATATCCATGCAAAAGCTGGCAGACATGATTATGGTTATCTAGAGGGGTAGATTGTTGGGTTGACTACCCAGTTTGTCACCTTATAGACTGAGGTCTCTACGCAGTTTGGAGCTATGCGGATAGAGATGACGAATCACTGTCGTAAGACTCACTAGGATCAGAGAGAGATGAGGCGGATGCTGCGTGCTTTGATGCGCTAGGCGAACCTGGATCCAGATACTCAATCACCACCACATCCTTAATTGGGAGGTAACTATCTTATATATTTTTACTTTCTATTTTTGTTTTTATTTTTGTTTTTATTTGAAGTATTTTTTTGTATTTATTATTATAAAAAAAAAGATTTTTCTTTTTTTTGTTTCTTATTTATTTTCACACATGCTATTTCACTTGGTCCGGAGGGGTATAGTGGTTTGTTTTGACAGGTTGACGCATCTAAGTTTGGGGGTGTGCCTGCATTGCCTTCATACTACTGATTTGTGCTATTTTCTTGCCACTAATTCTCGGAATTCTTGATAATATCGTTCTTATTCTTCTCTATGCTTTTATTGGGTGTACATTGAGGATAATGTACAGTTTAAGTTTGGGGGTGAGGCGATGCCTTTTATGTGCTTTATTGCAATATGGGGGAATTTTTTTGTGAAATTCTTCTTGTTTTGAGGATTTTTTGTTTATTTTCTTTTCTTATTTTTTTTATTATTTATTTTATTTTCTTTTATTTTTAGATAGAATGTTTTGACATTATTCAAGGGATTAGTACCTTATGTAGGTGCGTAACTTGTAATTCCTGAGTATGTTTTAAAATTTTGGAAAATATGGTTTAAATTAATTGGTTTAATCATGGTTTGCATTGACATGCCTTGGGGTGATTTGTTTTAGTTCCCTCACATGCGCAAACACACTAGCATAATCTTGTGAGGTATAAACTGTGGCTCTGAGTTATTGTGTTACATATGCTTGATATTAATTAGTATCTCTTGAGAATGAGTACCGATGATATGTTTTACTTGACTTCAATGAAAAAAAAAAGATGAAAAAAATATGTGATGAATAGCAAATCAATTTGATCCTTTTTATGAGTAACCGAGCCTCTATGCCTCAGGAAGCACGAAGTGTTCGTGTCAAAAGTGAAAGGGTGACAAAAGATGAGCATTGGTTATCTTGATTTGTAGCCTAACTGATTCGAGTAATTAGGTTATTCGGGGTGTCTTAACGCCTAGTGCCCTAAAGTCATCTGGTTTGGGAGGCACTGATTAAAAGCTTGTTGCATAGATCTTTCAAAAAGCTTAATAGATCAAGACATTGCACAACCAATAAAGCAAATGAAAAAAAAAGAATGATAAAAAAATAAAAAAGTCATGTATTCATGTTTGGAGTATGATTGTAATAAAGGGAGCTAATGAGTTGAAGGGGTATGTGCCTTAATATATTTAGAGCTGAGTTATGCTATATAAGAGGACTGTTAGTTCACTTTACACGAGGGAGCTAGAATTGGTTGCTTTGAGATATGTTGATGTGAATTGTGTATGGGGATTATTGCTTTGAATTGTGGAATTTGAAAGTTTGAAATTATTCTTGAATGCAAGTTTGTAACTATATATTGTAATCTTCTTCTTGATTAATGTTGAAACAGAAATTTTGAATGTTTTTGGATAACATTTCTAGAAACCCTTACGAGACTTTACTCATCCACTAGGGGGAACCTAGGGGTTTAAAGGCTTGTTGCATATGCTAAATGCAATCGTTTCTCCCACGAAAGTGGAGTTGGGTTGTTTAGTTAGTGTTAATTAGTTTCATTTGTTTTAGTTTTATTTTATTCTATTGCTAAGGGACTAGCAATATGTAAGTTTGGGGGTGTGATCGGCGTTGAATGTTACGCATTCTAGCCTCTTAACATGTATAATTTATTCTCTTAGTGATAGATTATTTTATGATTTTACTTCGTTTTAATGTTTTCTGTATTTTCAGGGCCTTAATGATTATTTTAGTTAAAATCATGATTTTGGGCTTTTAAAGATGAGATCCAGAGGGTTAGATGAAGCCTACATCAAAGGGATCTATTTAACTCCATATTTTAATTCAAATAAGCCCAAGGAAGAGGTCCAAGAGAATTACAGTTGCTTAAGAAGGTTACAGGTCTAAAAGCCTAATTTTACGCTTAAATAGTTTTAATCCTATTTTGGAAAACAAACAAGAAGTGTTATTTTTGAGCCTCAAATTGACTTAATTTTCATGCACATTAAACGAAATTCAATTCTGGACACTTTTGTATTTCACAAAAATTTCGTAAATCGAATTTATAGTGGGTCAAAAGTTGGACCAAACATCAGTAGAAAAACCCACTTGTTTAGTGTTGTGGTAAAACCAAATTAATTCCTAATTGGATTAGGATTTTGGTGCCTTTTCTTGGTGCATAAAGTGACAAATTGAAGGCTATTTTGGGGGAGTCTTAGAGAGCTTTTGGACAAAATTGAAGACATATTTTGCAAAGCTTTTGGAGTGGAGAATCATTGGAGAACGAAGTCTTGCGTGTAATTCATGACGATGATGCCTTCTTCCTCAACCGTTGAAACTTCTTCTTCTACCATGAGCGGCTAGTTCATCCACTAGGGTTTTGATGTAGCCCTAACTAAGCATCAATGGTTTGATTGTTTTAATTATTGGGAATTTTTATATTCATGCATAGATTGTGTAATTTAGAGGATTCTTATTATAAAATTGAGCTATAAAAGTCTTATAGATTCAGTTTCAATGATTTCTTATCTTATCTTAGATATTTAATTATTGTTATTGAACTCAATCTCTCTTATTTTCTGTGATTATGAGAGCGATTATTACACAATGGTAATCACTGAATATATCATTATATGCTTTGATGGAGTATGCGTAGAGAAGATGGACCATACTGTACCCTAGAGTAGAGTAGTTAGGCAGATTGCCCTTGTAAATTGAAGATAGTCCATGATTTAGCCTTAATCATATGTTATCTTCTTGACGGATGAAGGTGAGCTTGCAGCCACCAACACCACTTATGCATGATATAATTCTCCATAGTTAATTCAATTGACCCTGGATTGTGACGTTAGTGGTGAAGTCAATAACCCTAGATTTATCTCATATTATCTAAACTCTTTATTTACTTTTGTTTTATTTTATTTGTTTCTTTAATTAGTTTAAATATAAAAATCAAAATTATTTTCTTTTAAATTTAATTAGAATTAATTATGTACCAACTCATTCAGACCATAATCCCTGAGGTTTAACACCCATTTCGATAGCCCTATTCTACAAGGAATTCGTTCTATTGCGAAGTGTGGTAATTTTAATTGATACACTCACAACACAAGATCTAATAAAACTCTAACGAGCTCTCTTCATTGGGATAAGCCTCGGATGGTGATGAGCTCCTCTCTACGGATTAACCTCCCCAAAGCAAAGAGTTCCTTGCTACGGATAAATTTCGCGGCATTCCGAGGTCCTATGGGGGTAGGAGCTCATATCACTATCTTATGGGAACTAAGGGTTTGGGTTCTGTGGTTGGAGTATTGGGTACACTAAATTACTGGTGGACACCATCTCTGGCTAGGATGGGGTCCCTTCACTACTAATTGGCTTGTCATAGAGGAAGAAGAGATCCTTGTGAGATAAGCGAACCTCTTTTTTAATCATGAAATCTCGGCCGTTTTATAAATTTTTGCTTTATCTCATAAATTTTGATGAGAGATATTTTTTACCTATAAATAGAGGAGGAAAATAAGAAAATAAGGGGGAGAATATGAGAACCATAGACAAAACAGACAAAGATTAACTTTTTTTCACAAGACAAATATTTGTTTTTTTTAAAACCTGAAATTCCTCCAGACTCTTCTGATAATATATACAGAACAGACCCCCCCTCCATGACAGCTTGGACTCCCACCTGGACTGAGATTCTCTGGTGACCATTGTAGTTAAAAATTTGACCTTATTTTTCAGAACCTACTACAAAAAATTGGTGACTTCACTAGGGAGGTCATTTTTTATATTATGAGTTTATGAAGCCAGCGATCAAGTCGGATACAAATGCTGGAATGAGAAATCCCACCAGAACATAGTGCGAGCAGTGTCCCAAGGGCTCAAGATCGACCAGTGAGAACTGCGTCGAGGAGTTCTCAAGGGATGAATATCGAGCTATTCCATCGTATGGACTAGCTCGAACAGAATCAAGCGCAGATTATGAAAGCACTTCAAAACATGGCCGCTAATGGGTATCATTTTGAGGAAGGACAGGGCCCATCCTCGCCAGTATCTTCGAATGTATACATAGGCTGGCCGAGGCGCTCAAGGTTCGCCGAGCCTGAGACGTCTTTTTGAGGCCCTCAAGGAGCCCTAGTGCCTAGGCGACCCCTAACATGCTGTGCGTTGTTTGCTACCCCACTCAACACAGGTCGCCCACATGAGCAAAACTTTCAGCGGCCCGTAGAAAGAGTGGCCCATCCCCCAGGCAGAGCAAAATTATTCCATCCGCCAATTCCTTATGCTACAATAGCGGACGTACAAGCTCTCCTAAACACCAAGCGGGGCAATCAAGTGATGGACTTCAAGGCTAAGCCACCGTATTCAAGGGCCATATGTAGAGACCGTGACCAATTTTGGCCAGTTTTGCATTTTTGCATCATAATTGTCATAAATACATTTTGAGTGATTTTTAACATATTTTTAGTGTGGGGAACATGTTTGGAAATTATTTTAAGAGTTTTGGTAAGTTTTTGAGATATTTAGAGAAATTTGACTTTTTGGTCAAACTAGGGCTCGAGCTGCGGTTTAAGTCGGTCCGAGAATTTGAAAAATTTTTGAAAATATTTATTTTTGGGAATGACTTAGATAGAATATTTAGATAGTTAACGAAGTGATTACAAGGCTGTAGGAGTTTTCAGAATCAAAAACGGAGGTCGGGAGGGTGCGTTAAGTGGCCCAAGGGTGCTTTAGTCATTTCTCGTGCCCTAGGTATTTTAAATATCTATGGCTGAGACTCCCAGCCAGATCTCACACCCCTTGCTCTCTCTCTAAAATTCTCCATCTTTATAGCTCTCACTTTTGTCTACATTTCAGACTAGTTCGACGTGGATTCAAGTCTCGCTGAAGAAGGGAGATACATAGGAGATGACTAAGGCTTCCATTTGAACTGAACATCTTCACGGTTTGGCAAGGTAGGACTCGGCCAGAATATTGGATAGTGCTTGGGAAGCTTTCAAAATTGAGGTAGGGGTTCTC
The DNA here is from genome assembly GCA_026545225.1 of Cornus controversa. Taxonomy (NCBI): domain Eukaryota; kingdom Viridiplantae; phylum Streptophyta; class Magnoliopsida; order Cornales; family Cornaceae; genus Cornus; species Cornus controversa. Next base: position 44,910,424 of record CM048845.1, on the reverse strand, counting down.
ATTCTCATTTATTTGTTGATTCTAGGGTTTCGGGTGAAGCGGTGAGAGCTAGATGATCCATTGGACATAATAGATGAAGTAACCTCTAGTTCTCTGGGAGTAAGAAATCGAGGCGTTATAGAATGGTATCAGAGCATTAGGTTCAAAAACCTAAGGATGAAGGGTGAAACTTGATTTAGTGATCACTTGAGGTTAAGGATCAGAACGTAAGGGTTTGGACTTAGGGTTTACAAATTGTTTACGTGTGACATGATTATATGTTTGTGCTTTCATAACATGCCTTTATGGATTAAATTGACATGCCATGTGTAAGCATGGTGAAAATGGTGTAAGAATGTGAATTCATGGTCTTAAAATTTCTCTTGTTGTGCATATAGCAAAATACCTCCAAGAAGGGCGTGAGACATAGTTGCTGATGCTCCTCAAGAGCCAATTGATGGAACGCAGTTTATGTATACATGCATGATAGGCGTTGAATGTTACGCATTCTAGCCTCTTAACTTATGTATTTTATTCTCTTAGTGATAGATTATTTTGTGATTTTACTTTGTTTTAGTGTTTTCTGTATTTTCAGGGCCTTAATGATTATTTCAGTTAAAACCAGAATTTTGGGCTTTTAAAGAAGACATCCAAGATGGTGAGATGAAGCCTACATCAAGGAGATTCACTCAACCATTTATTTCAACTCAAATCAAGCCCAAGAAAGAGGTCCAAGAGAATTACAGCTGCTTAAGAAGGTTTCGGGCCTGAAGCCCAAATCTGTGCATAATGCAGTCTTAATCCCGTTTTGGAAAACGGACCAGAAGTATTATTTCCGAGCCTCAAATCGACATTATTTTCGATTGGGGTTGAACGAAATTTGATTCTGCACACTTTTGTATTTCACGAAAATTCCGTAAATCGGACTTCTAGTGGGTCAAAAGTTGGGCCGAAGTCAGCATGAAAAACCCACCTGATTAGTGCTGTGGGAAACCCTAATTAATTTCTAATTGGATTAGGACTTTGGTATATTCTCTTGGAGAATAAAGTGAAGACTTGGAGGCTGAATTGGGAGAGCTTACACAGAGATTGGAGAGTCTGAGAGGGCTGAAGAGAACAGAAACATATTTGCAGAGCCATTGGAGAACGAAGTCATACGCGTAATTCAGAAAGATGATGTCTTCTTCCTCAACAGTTGAAGCTTCTTCTTCTACCATGAGCGGCTAGTTCATCCACTAGGGTTTTGATGTAGCCCTAACAAAGCATCAATGGTTTGATTGTTTTAATTATTGGGAACCTTTATATACATGCATAGATTGTGTAATTGTGAGGATTCTTATTAAGGAATTGAGCAATAAAAGTCTTGTAAATTCAATCTCAATGATTTCTTATCTTGTCTTAGATATTTAGTTGTTGTTATTGAACTTAATCTCTTTTGTTTTCTGTGATCATGAGAGAGATTATTACACAATGGTAATCACTGAATATATTGTTATGAGCTTTGATGGATTATGCCTAGAGAAGATGAACCATACTGCACCCTAGATTAGAGTAGTTAGGCAGATGGCCCATGCCAATCCAAGATAGTCCATGGCTTAGCCTTAATCATATGTTATCTTCTTGACGGATGAAGGTGAGCTTGTAGCCACCGACACCACTTATACATGATGTAATTCCCCTATAGTTGATTCAATTGACCATTGATTGTGGAGTTAGTGGTGAAGTCAAACACCCTAGATTTCTCTCCTATTATCTTCACTATCTTGTTTACTTTGATTTATTTTATTTTATCTTTTTAATTAGTTTAAAAATCAGAATTCTTTTCTTCTAAATTTAATTAGAATTAGTTCCGTATTCCAACTCATCAGACCATAATCCCTGAGGTACGATACCCCTTTCGATAGCCCTATTCTGCAAGGAATTCGTTCTATTGCGAAGTGTGAAAAATTTTAATTGGTATACTTTTTGAGTCACACTCACACACGAATCAATTTTTGGCGCCGTTGCCGGGGATTATCTATTTGATTGATTGGATTTTATAGAATTAGTTTTAATTGGATTTTTAGTTTAGGAAATTTTTATATTTTATTTTTAATTTTGTTTTTGTTTCTTTTCAGGTGCTTTCGGTAAATATATGCAAGGTCGTCGTTCTGTGGCTGATCCTTTGATAGCTCTTGATCCTGAGCCTGAACGTACTCTTAGACAACAGAGGAACATCCCTGTTGACACCATTGTGCAAGAGGAAGAATTAATTGAAGACATGGCAGAAGAGAGGAATAACAACCTTGTTCCTAATGCTGATGGAGAAAGAGCTAGATTGCTTAGGGACTACTATGTTCCTGAGACATATACCTCGCCAGCAGGTTTTCAACTGCCCAATGTTATAGCACAGAATTATGAGATCAAGTCCAGCATTATTCAGATGCTACCATCTTATTTTGGGCTGACTCAAGAAGACCCTTACAAGCATCTGGATGACTTCATTGAAGTGTGCTCAACTACAAAAATTCACAACTTCTCTGAAGATGCTTTCAGAATGAGACTTTTTCCATTCTCTCTGAAAGACAAAGCAAAGTATTGGTTCAACTCTGTACCGGCTGGTTCTATCACGACTAGGACTCAGATGCAACATGAGTTTCTCAAGAAGTATTTTCCGATAGGGAAGACCAATCAGTTCAGACGTGCTATCACTGGTTTCTCCCAACATGAGGGGGAACAATTTTATGAGACATGGGAAAGATTCAAAGACCTTCTTAGGAAGTGTCCCCATCATCAAGTTCCAAAGTGGCAACTAGTGCAGAGTTTTCATGAAGGGCTCACAGAAGCCAACAAACAGATGGTTGATGCGTCGTGTGGAGGTACTTTTATGTTAAAGAGTGAAGAAGAGGCATGGACCTTATTTGAAAATCTTAGTGACAACTCTCTGCAACATGTGTCCTCTACTCGTTCTAGCAGACCTGCCACTACCAGGAAGACTGATGGGATTTATGAGGTTGGTGCTTCAGAAGCTATGCCAACTGATATTGATTTAATTGCACAGAAGGTAGCAGCAATTATGGCTGCCAATCAAACTCCTTCTGCTTCAAATTCTACATTGCTAGGCCCTTGTGAATTTTGCTCTAGTCCTATGTATAATGTGAGCAATTGTCCTTCAATGGGACAATTTTCTGATATTCAACATGAGCAAGTTCAAGCTACTTTCACTGGACCAATGAATCCTCCACGAGGTAATACTTACAATCCCACATGGAGGAATCATCCTGGTTTTTCTTACAGTAACTAAGGGGCAGCAATGCAACCATCATATCAACCTAGGACTTTTGTGCCTCAGCAGCAATATCAAACACAAAGTCCTATGGCCCAAAGAATTTCTGCTATTGAAGACAAGCTGACTCTTACCTTATCTAAATTTGACAAGCTTGATTCTCTTATAGAGATAGTGCAAGCTACTGCAGCAACAGTACAATCTACAGTTCAGCTAGTGCACTCGCATTCTCAATCCATTGCCAAACTGGAATCTCAGTTTGGATAGCTTGCTACTTCATTGAGTAGAAGAGAAGAAAGGAAGCTCCCTAGTCAACCAATTGCTAATCCAAGAGGGATGCAAGCTTCCACAAGCAACCCACACCATGAGCAAGTTCAAGCCATTACCACTTTGAGAAGTGGGAAAATAATTGACAATAAGGTGGGTGAAAAGAAAGAAGAAGAAAAAGTGACCACAAGTCCAAGTGCTGAAATTCCTTATGAGCCCAAGGCTCCTTTCCCACAACGTTTTCTTGAAGCATCTAAGTTGGGGAAGCAAGGGGACAAGCTGCATGACATGATGGAGGTGTTTCGCCAAGTGAAGATTAATTTGCCACTCCTTGATGCCATCAAGCAAATTCCTCCTTATGCAAAATTTTTAAAGGACTTGTGCACTCAGAAAAGGCGTTCTAAAAGCCATGTGCCAAAGAAAGTAATGCTGCCACAACAAGTAAGTTCAATAATTCAGCAGTGTACTCCTCCCAAGTACAAAGATCCTGGTGCTCCAACTATCTCATGCATTATTGGGGAGCACCATGTGGATAAAGCTCTTCTTGATTTGGGTGCAAGTGTGAATTTGCTACCCTATTAAGTTTACTTACAATTGGGCTTGGGAGAATTGAAGCCTACCTCGGTGGTATTACAATTTACAGACAGATCAACAAAGCAACCCCGAGGAATCATAGAAGATGTGCTTATTAAAGTGGACAAGTTCTACTTTCCTGTTGATTTCATTGTACTTGACACTGAGCCGGTTCACAATCCGAAGAGGCACATTCCTGTGATCCTTGGTCGACCTTTCTTAGCTACTGCTGATGCTTGCATAAATTGTAGGTCGGGGATCATGGATATTTCCTTTGGCAACATGAATGTCAAGCTCAATGTGTTCAATGCTATCCAACACCCCCCAGATCAGAGTGATGTGTTCTGCATGGATGATATTGATGAATGTGTGGAGGAATTTGTTTCATCCTCTATATCTCGAAACTTCCTAGAGGTATGTAAGTCTTTTTATGACTTTGAGAACATTAATGATGAAGGGTTGTGTGAAGAAGTGCATGCTATGCTGGAAGTGGATGCTATTCAGAATACTCCACCATGGAGAATTCCAATTGAGCCACTACCTTTTCTCTCTAGCACTCCCTTAGTGCCTTCATTGGAGTCCCCTCCAGAATTAGAGTTGAAGCCTTTGCCTGACAAATTGAAGTATGTATTCTTGGGGGCACAGAAAACTCTTCCTGTTATAATTGCCTCTGATCTGACAGAAATTCAAGAGAAGAGCTTAGTAGAGGTTTTATACCAACATCGTGAAGCAATTGGATGGAGTGTTGCTGATCTTAAGGGCATTGATCCCTCAGTTTGCATGCATAAAATCCATTTGGAAGAAGGATGTAAGCCAACTAGAGAGGCACAGAGGCGATTGAACCCCAACATGAAGGAGGTGGTAAAGAAAGAGGTTGTCAAGTTACTTGATGCAGGAATCATTTATCCAATTTCTGACAGCACATGGGTGAGTCCGACACAAGTGGTTCCAAAGAAATCTGGTCTTACCATTGTCCCTAACTCCATGGGAGAGCTTGTTCCACAACGTACTGCCACAGGTTGGCGTGTTTGCATTGATTACAGAAAGCTCAATTCTATGACAAGGAAGGATCACTTCCCTCTTCCATTCATTGATCAAATACTTGAAAGGTTAGCTGGTCAGAGCTATTATTGCTTTCTGGATGGCTACTCTGGTTATAACCAAGTAGCTATGGATCCAGAAGATCAAGAGAAGACCACTTTCACTTGTCCCTTTGGTACTTTTGCGTATCGTCGTATGCCTTTTGGATTATGTAATGCTCCGGCTACATTCCAAAGGTGTATGATGGCCATCTTTTCTGACATGGTGGAAAAATTCTTGGAGATGTTTATGGATGACTTCTCTGTTTTTGGATCATCTTTTGAACATTGTTTGAGCAATTTATCACTTGTGCTTCAAAGGTGCCGAGAACGGAATCTGGTACTTAGTTGGGAGAAGAGCCATTTTATGGTGAAAGAAGGTATTGTATTGGGCCATATTGTTTCAGAGAGGGGCATTGAAGTTGATAAAGCAAAGATCGACCTAATTGCAACTCTGCCTCATCCAACTTCGGTAAGGCAAGTTCGATCTTTCTTAGGCCATGCCGGGTTCTATAGAAGATTCATCAAGGATTTCAGTAAAGTGGCTCGACCATTGTGCCATTTGTTATCTAAAGATGTTCCCTTTATCTTTGATGAAGATTGTGTGAAAGCTTTTGAAAAGCTGCGGTCTCTGTTATCCTCTGCACCAATTATGCAGTCTCCAAAATGGGCTATACCTTTTGAAATCATGTGTGATGCCTCTGATTATGCAGTGGGAGCCGTGTTGGGACAGAGAGAAGAGAAACGACCACATGTCATCTACTACGCTAGTAAGACTCTCTCTGATGCCCAACTCAATTATACAACCACAGAGAAAGAGCTTCTAGCTGTAGTGTTTGCCTTGGACAAGTTTCGTTCTTATTTATTGGGGTCCAAGGTGGTTGTTTACTCTGATCATGCAGCATTGAGACACTTATTGGCAAAGAAAGAAACCAAATCGCGTCTTATTCGGTGGATTTTATTGCTGCAAGAATTTGATTTGGAGATAAAAGACAAAAAGGGGACGGAGAATGTGGTTGCGGATCATTTATCTCGAATCGAGTTTGAGCCGGTGATCGATACACTACCTATTCGAGACTCATTCCCGGATGAGCAATTGTTTGAAATCAATTTGATGAAGGTTAATGGCCAAAGGTTGAAACATTGTGTGGAAGGATGTGTGCCAAGAAGAGACGTGGAGTCCGTCGACTTGACGGATCCCGTCTATCTAACTTAATCCCTTCGGAGAGTCAATCGTCTCCTACGGACGTTAAATTGTAGGTTCTGTATGTATTTCTATCCTTTAATTTCTTTAGTTTTCTTTGATTCTAAGTTTTAGTTTTAGTTTTCTTACTTTTTCTTTCAATTCTAGTTGCGTTTTAATATTTTTTCTTTGAGTTTTTGATGTATAAGTTGCTTCCGGAGGATGCCAAGAGGTGTACCGAGGTATTTGGACTGAAGACGGGTGAAAAATCATGCTCTCGGTCGACCTTGGGTGATGAGACTCAAAATTATCAAGGTTCGGTCGACCTTGGGCGATGGAGGGTCCAACAGGCATCCAGGGGGGGGGGATCGATCGCCCCATTTGAGGGGGATCGATCGCCCCATGATATTTCTTGAAGATCACCACCATCAGGTGGGCGATCGATCGCCCATCCTTGGGGGGATCGATCGCCCAAGGCTAAATGTGGGCTGCCCGAATTTTCTTGGTATTTAAAGCTTCCTTATCCTCCTATGTTGCTACCACTTGCATCCTAGACCTCTTTGAACTCCAATTCAAGTCCTACATCATCCGAAAAACTAATTTCTTCAATTAGTGATTATTATACAAGAATTCAACATTGATCAACATCAACTTCAACATCAAATTGGATCAAAAATCACTAGTTCTCAAAGGAAGCTCACACTTTTTCAAGTTCAACATCAAAGTAAGTAAAGTTTTTCCTTGAAGAAATTGTTCAAATCTTTTTGAGGGCTTTTGAAGACCAAGTTTGGGGGATCAATTTGGTGCAATTACTTGTTCGATTTGGGTGGAAAAATTGCCGAAAAAAGGAGGTTGAAGGATACAAAAGAATTGTGCACACCAAGTGTTCGATTTAATTCCTCAACCACACTTTTTCTACTTCTATGGCACCAAAGAGAGCAAGTCACCAAGATGCTTCAAGTTCACGTAATCCTCGCCGAGCGAGGCATGATCCGACCACATGTTCTTCACGATCTCGCCGAGACGGTATTCAAGAGAGATGGCATCCAAGGGCGTTGAATTATGAAACAACGTTTGACATAGCCGAGCTTTATGGTATGTTTCCCGAGACAAGGTGGGGGATTTCCGACATCCGTCGTCGTCGGTCGGCATCCATTTTTGTTCCACTCTCATCTACCATTTACCTGAGGCTTGTCAAGGTATTTTATCAGAACTTAATGCCGAAACCTGATGAGCGGGATGTGCTTACTTCTTCCGTAGATGGAACAATAGTTCGAGTGGACATGTCATCCATTGCCATTGCCATAGGTTGTCCTCATGAATGCCCAGCTGATTTATCTCATATCTATACTCCTTTACCCGACGAGTTGTCGGTGGGCAATGTGGTTGCACGATTGTGTGCCAACCAATTTTCCAGGCCGAAAAGGAATGCAGCTTCAAAGTCTTCAATGCCAAATCATTTATGGTTCCTTGACGCTGTGCTACTCAAGAATGTATGTCCAATTAGACATAAAACCGAAAGACGTCAAGAGTTCCTCAGAGCCTTATATGCTATACATTTTGGGCATTGGCTGTCATTCCCACAGATTGTCTGGGGCCAGATGGAGAAATTCTATTCCAAAGTTGTGGCCAAGGCACCAGACAGTGCAAGTGACTGGGAGTTTCCATTCCCTACTATTATTCACCAGTTGCTTGTAGCACAGGGGTATGCAGTCCATGAGGATGAGCTTGCCTTTCCACGTGATCTTCATTATGGCACGCATGACTGGAACCTGAGTCGATCTCATATGCACCAGAGAGTCATAGCGGCGCCTGGTGAGGTATCTCGGTTGGCCCAGGGAGGAGAGCATGTAGATATACCACTATCGGTGGAAGGTCCAGAAGAGATGGAGGCAGAGGAAGAGGAAGTGCATGCATAGGCTGGTGGCCATGATTATCAATATTTAGAAGGGCAGATTGCTGGGTTGACAGCCCAGTTTGGCACCTTACAGACAGAGGTCTCCACACAGTTTGGTGCAATGAGAGCAGAGATGGTGGATCACTTTCGTGACACTCGCCAAGAGCAACTAGAGATGAGGAGGATGATACGTGCACTGATGCGCCAAGCAAACTTGGATCCAGATGCTCAGTCACCACCACATCCTTGACAGGAAGGTAACCATCTTTTGTATTTTATTTTATTCTTCTCTTTATTTTTCTTTTTGTAGTTAGATTTTTATTCAATCTCAAAAAAAAAAAAAAAAAATGAAAAAATGAAAAAATATTTTATTTTAGGATTTTTCTGTTTCATATTTATTTTCACCCATACTATTTTCACTTGATCTTTGGGGTATAGTGGTTTGTTTTGACAGGTTTTAACATCCAAGTTTGGGGGTGTGCTTGCATTGCCTTCGTACTAGTGATGTGCTCTATTTTCTTTCCACTACTCCATGATCCCGGTAACATCGTTCTTACTCTTCTCTATGCTTTGATTGGTAGTACATTGAGGACAATGTACAGTTTAAGTTTGGGGGTGAGGCGATGCCTATTTATGTGCTTTATTGCATATGGGGGAAATTTGTGTGAAATTCTTTTGTATTAGGATTTTATTTTATTTTATTTTCTTAGTTTGTTTATTTTATTTTATTTTGTTTTGTTTTTAGATAGAATGTTTTGACATGATTCAAAGGATTAATACCTTATGTAGGTGCATAACTTGCAATTTTTGAGTATGTTTTAAATCTTTGAAAACTATGGTTTGAATTATGTGGTTTTAATCATGGTTTGCAATAACATGCTTTGGAGTGATTAATTTTAGTTTCCTTAAATGCACAGACACAATAGCATAATCTTATGGGGTATTGACTGTGGTTTTGAGTTATTGAGTTACATGTGCTTGATATTAATTAGTATCTCTTGAGAATGAGTACCGATGATGTGTTATACTTGACTTCAATGAAAAAAGAAAAAAAAGAGAAAGAAAAAAATGATGAATAAGCAATCAATTTGATCCTTTTCATGAGTAACCGGGCCTCTATGCCTCAGGAAGCACGGAGTGTTCGCGTCAAAAGTGAAAAGGTGAGAAAAGATGAGCATTGGTTGTCTTGATTTGTAGCCTGACTGATTCGAGTAATTAGGTCTTCGGGGTATCTCAAAGCCTAGTGCCCTAAAGCCATCTGGTTTGGGAGTCACTGACTGAAAGCTTGCTACATGGATCTTTCAGAAAGCTTAATAGATCAAGACATTGCACAACCAATAAAGCAATGAAAAAAAAGGAATGATGAAAAAAAAATGAAAAGTCATGTATTCATGTTTGGAAGTATGATTTCAATAAGGGGAGCTAGTGAGTTGAAGGGGTATGTGCCTTAATATATTCAGAGCTTGGTTATGCCACATGAGATGACTGCTAGTTTACTTTACACGAGGGAGCTAGAGTTGATTATTTTAAGATATGTTGATGTGAATTATGCATGGGGACCATTGATTTGAATTGTGGAATTTGAAAGTTTGAAATTATTCTTGAATGCAAGCTTGTAACTATGTATTGTAATCTTCTTCTTGAATTAATGTTGAAACAGAATTTTGAATGTTTGTGGGTAACATTTCTGGAAACCCTCACGAGACTATACTCGTCCACTAGGGGGAACCTAGGGGTTTAAAGGCTTATTGCATATGCTAAATGCAATCGTTTCTCCCACGAAAGTGGAGTTTGGATAGTTTAGTTAGTATTTGTTAGTTTCTTTTGTTTTAGTTTTGTTTTAATCTATTGCTAAGGGACTAGCAATATGTAAGTTTGGGGGTGTGATAGGCGTTGAATGTTACGCATTCTAGCCTCTTAACTTATGTATAATTTTGTGATTTTACTTTGTTTTAGTGTTTTCTGTATTTTCAGGGCCTTAATGATTATTTCAGTTAAAACCAGGATTTTGGGCTTTTAAAGAAGACATCCAAGATGGTGAGATGAAGCCTACATCAAGGAGATTCACTCAACCATTTATTTCAACTCAAATCAGCCCAAGAAAGAGGTCCAAGAGAATTACAGCTGCTTAAGAAGGTTTCGGGCCTGAAGCCCAAATCTGTGCATAATGCAGTCTTAATCCCGTTTTGGAAAACGGACCAGAAGTATTATTTTCGAGCCTCAAATCGACATTATTTCCAAGTGGGGTTGAATGAAATTTGATTCTGCACACTTTTGTATTTCACGAAAATTCCGTAAATCGGACTTCTAGTGGGTCAAAAGTTGGGCCGAAGTCAGCATGAAAAACCCACCTGATTAGTGCTGCGGGAAACCCTAATTAATTTCTAATTGGATTAGGACTTTGGTATATTCTCTTGGAGAATAAAGTGAAGACTTGGAGGCTGAATTGGGAGAGCTTACACAGAGATTGGAGAGTCTGAGAGGGCTGAAGAGAACAGAAACATATTTGCAGAGCCATTGGAGAACGAAGTCATACGCGTAATTCAGAAAGATGATGTCTTCTTCCTCAACAGTTGAAGCTTCTTCTTCTACCATGAGCGGCTAGTTCATCCACTAGGGTTTTGATGTAGCCCTAACAAAGCATCAATGGTTTGATTGTTTTAATTATTGGGGACTGATGTGGTCGGAACTAAATTATATTGTAAGCTTAATTTTGCCCTTTTTATCAAAATATAATTTAACCACTCGCAAGAGCACGAATCTTTGTAGATAAGGTTCTATATGGAGGGTATCGATCCCACGAGGACTAGTCGCAATTGTATTACGGGAAGATTAATTCTACTTTAATTCTAAAAACAGATTTTTGGTTTTGTGTTTAAAAACTATTGCATGAATGAAATGACAAGAAAATTAAAGAGTATAAAGTTGGGAGAGAGAGAACTAGGGTTGGTTTCCACCACTAGCCATTCACATGTTCATAAGTGTAGCAAGCATGAGATTTATTAATTAAATGCCTAACAATGTCATTAGGCTTGTGACCTCAATGACATATCAAAAGATCAATGTGTGTGCTAACCTATCATAATCCATCTTCAACAAGCATAGCTCTTCAACCTAACTAACTACCTAATTACTCTACTCTCTAAGTGAACACTACATGCATCCAAACTACCTTGTCTTGGCATGGTCTATACAAATTAACATCACACATTCAATTAAATACCATTATCTAGCCATCATTTGCACTTCTTGTGGAATATGCAAATGTTGTTCATTCAAGTGACAAAATCTACTCTAAGACAAGAATAAATTCCATATCAAATGAATATATAAAAGAGATGTATTTGTGTACATAATCACTAGGCTAAATAATCCACATTTAAGTATAAATCCCAAGAGCTACAAAGATGAACAAGTTTACATGGCTAGGGGTTGAAACCAACACCCTAGTAGAAGAGTTAGTTGCTCATGGTTGCCTTGCACCCTTCCATTGATGAAAAGAATGAAGCTTCTTGGTCTGGTTTAGCTCTTTCTCTTCCTCTCCCGAAGGTCTCTCCTCTTCTTTTTGTTCCTCCTCTTTTGAGATATCTTAGATATGGCCCTTTTTGTGTGCTTTTTGGCTTCTTTTTCAACCTTGGGCCCACCATATATATATATATCATTATATATATCTCTTGTATCAAGAAGGCCCCCAAAAGTCTTGTTCAAGTCAGACAATCCCCCTAAGTCGTGCAAAAAGGGGGATTTTGTTGCAAGTGGGAAAGCAGGTGAGCAAATGGCCAAGTGGGCTCTGCAGAATTTCGATTGATCGAAATTGAATTTCGATTGATCGAGATTTCGATCAATCGAAATGAGATCTCGATCAATCGAGATTTCGATTAATCGAAATCAACATCTCGATTGATCGAGATGCCTTGGCTGCATTTCCTGATTTCTTCTCTTGATTGCAGAAAGTTTCCAATTTTTGCTACATTTACTCCAATACCTGCAAAACATCAAAAACACCAAAATACCGTAAACATAACTCGATAAACGCAAAAACGGAACCAACGTATGCAATAAAGAGGGTTCAAATGCATAGAATTGAACACTTATCACACCCCCAAACTTACATATTGCTAGTCCCTTAGCAATACAATACAAAAATGAAATCAACTATCTTACACAAAAGTTTAATCATGCTCAGTCATCAACTAGATAAAGGCCGCTCATCCGTTCATTTCACATTTGGCAAATGCAACAAGTATTACAGAACTATGTGGTCATTAGCAAAAATGGACTTTCACAAGCTATAAATGAACGACAGTCCCCACATAATGGCCAGCCCAAACAACTATAACCATTCCAGCCCCAAAATCCTCTTTGAAAAGTGAACATGCATTCTAACGTGCGGCTTTTGTCATATTTGGAGAAGAAAAACGAACAAATCTGTTTTTAAGAGAAAAACTCATTGAAAATGCTCGACTCGGCTGTTCATTATCACAAAACATTCATGATTGCTCATGCGCGGATGACCGTGCAATGCTTAGCTCTTTTTGCTTTCTTGCAAGCCCATGTAGCGGAGTTGGGCCAATGACTCCCAAACCAATTGGTTTTAGGGCATTAGGTGAAGAAGCACCCCTCGGACTCAATGACCGAGCTTACAAGGCGATGAGCGTAAGCAAGCCACCCGCTTATTATTGCTCAACCTTACACACTTATATGCGAATATTCCCTGCTTTGAGGCATAGAAATCCAGTTTATTGAGTGAGAAGGCTTATTGCATATTTTTCTCTTTTTCTTTCTTTTTCTTTTTCTTTTTTTTTTTTTTACAACAACCAGAAGAACTTATTCTTTAAGTTGTTCAGATAAAAACAGAAATTTTCAAAAATTCTCCCTTAGACTTATACCCCACAATTTAAAATGCATGTGTGCGAATTTGTGCGGTTAAGGACAAATTTAGGGCAAGAACCGTACGTGCTCGAATTTGGACAAAAATGTAGACCGTTCTAGCCTACTATAAAGCTTGCAAAAGTGCGGGTATTTACAATGTTAAAGTTCTTAACTACCTGCTGCATTTACCTCGGACATTTATTCGAATGACTTCCTTTAAAAAGCATGACATCATGGCAAGCATCCAAAAATATCAAGAAGAAGAAAAACTGCTCTACAATGACACTCAAAATAATAACCGAACATTGCATGCGTATGCAAGTGGTATAGCATACCGCACCCCCAAACTTATATGTAACATTGTCCTCAATGTTTGGACAAGAAGAACAAGGAAAGAAGTTACCGGGATGGCAGAATGCGAGAAAAATGGTATTCCACAGCAGCGGGCATCGTGTAAATACGGAAAACCTGCATAGAACACCCACTGGATACCACGAGCATTAAAAGGAACAAAAAGTAGATAAATAGAACATAATGAAATAATTATGCACAAACTGACAAGGCAAATATCACTGTATATCTAAGGGTCTGAACTGGTGTTTCCCAATTGTCTAAGAGGTCTATGCGACAAGATATTGACTATCCAGGCACGCTAACGTATAGCACGCAAAGGGGCTGCCTTTCTTTATTACCGCCATACTGTGTTGAAGCAATCTCAACAGTATTGGGAATTAAAACCAGGCGGTAATAAACGGAAATCATCAACTGAATTGCATATAACAATTAGACAAGTGGTACTACATACATAGTCAAAGTATAGAGAACAAGTAGATTGACGGAAAGCAAAAATAAACACAGTAAAGATAATACATGGCAGAAAAGAAAATATAAATGTATTCCATATAAATGAAAATGAGTTTCAGGACAAGTGTACATGCAGGTGGAATACTCAAAAAGAAACTAAACATGGCCAACATGGCCTATGAAAAATAAAGAAAGGAAAATACAGAAAATAAAGCAGAAAAGAGGAATAAAATGCAGCTACTCGAGGGCGGGTGGTGGTGGTGGCTGCTCGGTGGGAGCAGAAGTGGAGGTGGAGGCTCGACCTGCGAACAAGAACTGCAGATCCTGCCGGAAGGCTCGGAACTCGTCTAAGATCGCTCTCTGGCCCTGTACCAGAGAAGAAATGTCCGTCCGAATACCTGCCAGCTGACTCTGCGTCACCTGGACGTGCTCGTCAAAACTCTGCTGGAGCCGCTCTACGTCAGCCGCCAGGCAGGAATAGCCCGTCGCTAAGATATCATGCCGCTCTGCAGCGACATCCATCTCCTCCTCCTCCATCTCCTCGTCCTCTGACTCAGCCTCTGTTGGCTCGCCCTCATCCGCCTCCACCGGGGCATCCATATCGACATCGTCTGGTGGAGCCCCCTGGTGGTCCTGTCGCTCTAAGTGTCGCCTCACCCGCTCCCACTGAGTAGATGTGAAGCGGGTGGGCGGTGCCAACCGGACATCAGTCTGACTGACCGGAATACTGGCACTGCTGAGAAAAGCGGCGATCAGGAAAGGGAAGGGAAGTCGCCAACTCGCTGCTCTCCTCTTCCTCTTGTTGACGAGGCCATCCCAGACTTTGTGCATCTGCCCCCAGATCAGCGATGGGACAGAAAACCAAGCGCCCGTGTGGAAAGCATAGAGGCAACGGAGGAGGTCGCCCCTGCGCTCAGCCACGTGCTGCAGCGGACACGCGTTCTTGAGGAGAACGGTGTCCAGGAACCAATATCTGCTCGGGCACATCGATTTGGACGTGCAGTTGTGACTGGACGTGGTAAACGCCCCGCCACACATGTCCATCACGATCGAGAACAGCGTCGTGTCTGCTGGGAGTGCGGCACTGTAAAGTGGTTGACCGCCCGGGCCAACCATGTCCGGCGGCTGCTGGTGAGGGATGCCGAGCATATGCGCAATCCGGCTCGGCGTAATCGTGATCGTGACGGTGCCCACGACCGTCTCTAGTGTATCTGGCGCTGTGCAGGAGTAGGTCATGCGCTCATAGAAGACCTGCACTAAGCGCTCGTGTGCCACGTCAGTAGGAGGCACACATAGTCGGTCAAGGCGACGCCTCCTAAGCTCGGCAACAGTCCACGCAGTGTCGGGACGCGTCTCAAATGCGGCTAAGTCAAAAATCTGCTCTGGGTGAAACTTCCGAGACCGGAAGGCTCGCCCGGGCACGTCGCGAACAGAACCGACGACGTTCTTCACCCTCGCCATAGCCTCGGAACAGTCTGCACTTGATTCCAAAAATTACGTAAATAAAAGATAATTAAGAAGATAGCTAAACTACGAGTAAACTGAAAGAATAAAAATAAAAATGAAGTCCTAGTCCATGGTACTGACAAGAATGCAAAAAGTCGCTCTCGAAGAGACAATGTGAACGGGTGCAACCGAAACGAAGGTGCCGCGGTTACACACCATACACTAAGCGTTTGAAACAAAGAGAATGCCAAATCTCACTCCTACATGAATTCCTATCCCCCCAAAACCACAAAATCTCTCTACCGATATCGCAATCGCAATCGCACCCATCCACCCCAACATGATCTAACTATGTTTATTACGCCGTAAAACTATCAAAAATGGCGAGAAAGTAAACAAAAAGTAACCATGCATCACTTACCTCGTGAGGAAGAAGATGAACGGCTCAACCGAAGAAAACTCCACGCACAGCCGCGAAGAGAAGATCGCGTACGTGCTAGCGGCGGCTTCGGACTGCGTCGGATGGCGGCGGATGATCGGGAATGGTAGATCGAGTGCTCGGGAGTGCTTGGAGAAGGCTTGGATCGCACGGAGGGAGAGAAGAATTCGGATGGTCTTTTAAAATGGGAGGGAAGCCCAACGGTTTAAATAGATTTTCGGCTCACGTGCAGGCTCCGTGTGCATCTCGATTGATCGAGATGTGCATTTCGATCAATCAAAATTTCGATTGATCGAAATCTTGCTTCGATCAATCGAAACCAGCTTCGATGGATCGAGATTGTCTCTTTGATCCATCGAGAATTCCTTCACTGAATCACCCTCTTACTTCGATCAATCGAACATTTAATTCATTCAATCGAAATTTTATTTTGATCAATCGAAATCCCATTTCGATCGATCGAAATGTTCGATGGATCGAAAACCTATCGAAGTGCAATCGAAGAATACTACCTCTCGGGACTTTGGACTTGGCAAATCTCTGCAATTTTTCGATCAATCAAAAATGAGATCTCGATCAATCAAAATTTTGATTGATCAAGATCTTTGTTTCGATCAATCGAAATGCTCAAAAACAGTCAGCTTAAAGTATGCTTCAGGGACTTGGATATTTGGGAATTAGATACTACATTGCTTAGATACAACCCTACTTTGGATTAAAGGGACATCATGGAAGAGTGATAGCTACCATGGCTTCGCCACCTTACACGTCTATGGCGCGACGTCCGGATCGGCTCACGAGTCAAAATACACGGGATCCGTCAAAGTGACGACATCCACGTATTCGGTGGTGACTTGGTCATCCACGCACACTTTTAAGCGTTGCCCGTTCACTTTGAACAACGAGCCATCTTTCAAGTCCTTCAATTCCACCGCTCCGTGGGGAGCGACGGAGTTAACCAAAAATGGACCATCCCAACGGGAGCGAAGTTTTCCGGGAAACAAATGGAGGCGTGAGTTGTACAACCATACTTTTTGGCCCGGTGAAAATGTTTTGACTCAAATATTATGATCATGAAAGGCTTTGGACTTTGCTTTATAGATTTTCGCATTCTCATACGCGTCATGTCGCAATTCTTCCAATTCATTTAATTGAAGCTTTCGATTTGAACCGGCCTTTTTCATGTCAAAATTGAAAGTTTTGGTGGCCCACATAGCTTTATGCTCCAATTCAACCGGAAGATGGCACGCCTTGCCATAAACCAACTGATAAGGTGACATTCTAATGGGAGTTTTATATGCCGTTCGGTTTGCCCATAATGCATCGTTTAGTCGCAATGACCAATCCTTCCGGTCGGGCCGAACAGTTTTCTGAAGAATGTTCTTAATCTCCCTATTGGATACCTCTACTTGGCCACTAGTTTGAGGATGGTATGGGGTGGCTACTTTGTGTGTGACAGAGTATTTGATAAGCAAGGTCCGAAGGAACCGGTTACAGAAATGTTTACCTCCGTCACTGATGATGGCCCGAGGCGTACCAAACCGGCTAAAAATGTTAGCTTGAATGAATTTAACCACGACTGCGTGATCATTGGTTTTGGTAGCAACGGCCTCTATCCACTTAGATACGTAGTCCACCGCCACAAGTATGTACTCATGACCAGTAGAGGGTGGAAATGGTCCCATGAAGTCAATGCCCCACACATCAAATATTTCAATGATAAGAATAGGGTTAAGAGGCATCATGTCCTTCCGAGACATCGCGCCAAGGCGCTGACATCGCTCACAAGAGCGGCAGAATGAATATGCATCCCGATGAAGTGTCGGCCAGAAAAATCCGCATTGGAGAATTTTTGCTGCGGTTTTCTTAGCACTAAAGTGTCCCCCACAAGCGAGTGTATGACCAAACTTGAGAATGCTTTGGAATTCACTGTTGGGCACACACCTTCGAATTATTTGATCGGGGCAATATTTGAACAATTGAGGATCGTCCCAATAATATGATCGTGATTGGGAGAGAAAACGATCCTTCTCTTGCTTGGTCCAAGAAGATGGTATTTTACCGGTTGCCAAGTAATTAACCACATCCGCATACCAAGGGATACTCTCTTGAGAGATGACAAAGAGTTGTTCATCCGCGAAGGATTCACAAACTGGAATGGAATTATGGAGGGATTCAACAAGAATTCTAGACAGGTGGTCAGCTACCACATTTTCAGTTCCTTTTTTGTCTCTAATCTCAAAATTGAACTCCTGCAATAAGAGTATCCATCGGATCAACCTAGGCTTGGTGTCCTTTTTGGCCAAAAGATGCCGGAGGGCAGCATGGTCCGAATAGACAATGACCTTTGAACCCAATAAATAAGCTCGAAATTTGTCCAATGCAAATACTACCACAAGCAATTCCTTTTCCGTGGTGGTATAATTGATTTGAGCCTCAGAAAGGGTTTTACTTGCGTAGTAGATTACATGTGGCAGTTTGTCTATTCGTTGCCCTAAGACAGCACCCATGGCATAATCGGATGCATCACACATAATCTCAAATGGGAGAGCCCAATTTGGAGGGATGAGAATTGGAGCGGTTGTGAGCATGGTGCGGAGTTCTTCAAAAGCGTTAAGGCACGCTTCATCAAAGGCAAAGCAAGACTCTTTTTCAAGAAGTCGACACAAAGGCCGAGAGATTTTGCTAAAGTCTTTGATAAAACGGCGATAAAAGCCCGCATGCCCAAGGAATGAACGAATCTCTCTCACCGTTGATGGTGGAGGAAGTTTGGAAATGAGTTCAACCTTGGCTTTGTCAACCTCTATTCCTCTCTTAGACACAATGTGCCCTAGGACAATACCCTCTTGAACCATAAAATGGCTCTTTTCCCAACTAAGGATTAGGTT
Organism: Cornus controversa; assembly: GCA_026545225.1. Classification (NCBI taxonomy): domain Eukaryota; kingdom Viridiplantae; phylum Streptophyta; class Magnoliopsida; order Cornales; family Cornaceae; genus Cornus; species Cornus controversa. The sequence continues at coordinate 44,891,732 of CM048845.1, read as the reverse complement.
GGTCTCTTGACATCGTTTGAGAACACAAGCTAGATTTTGGAGGCATGATTCAAATGAAGGCCCAAAAATGAAAAAATCATCCATAAACACTTCCAAGAATTTTTCCACCATGTCCGAGAAGATAGACATCATACACCGTTGAAAAGTCGCCGGTGCATTGCACAACCCAAAGGGCATGCGTCTATAAGCAATTGTGCCGAAGGGACATGTAAAGGTGGTTTTTTCTTGGTCCCTCGGGTCTATAGCAACCTGATTATAGCCGAAATATCCATCCAAAAAGCAATAAAAACTTTGCCCGGCTAATCTCTCCAATATCTGATCAATGAATGGGAGGGGGAAGTGATCTTTCCGAGTGGCTGAATTTAATTTCCTATAGTCTATGCACACTCTCCAACCTGTGGTGGTGCGTTGGGGAACTAATTCACCCTTATCATTAGGTTGCACCGTAATACCAGACTTCTTTGGAACCACTTGAGTGGGACTAACCCACTTGCTATCAGAGATGGGGTATATGATTCCCGCATCTAGTAACTTCACCACCTCCTTCATGACAACGTCCTTCATATTTGGATTTAATCGACGTTGTGCCTCCCTTGAGGTCTTAGCATCCTCTTCCAAGTGTATGCGGTGCATACAAATAGAAGGATCTATTCCCTTGAGATCTGCCACATTCCAGCCTATTGCTTCTTTGTGCTCTTTGAGCACCTTAATAAGTTCCATCTCTTGATCATTGGTAAGATTGGAAGCAATAATGACTGGAAGGGTCTCATTAGCGCCCAAGAAAATATACTTGAGTGTAGCCGGTAGGGGCTTGAGCTCAAGTTGTGGTGGGGAAATTAAAGAAGGAGTTTGGGAGGTTTTGGACAAAGGGGGCAAGGGTTCTCTCGGAACTCTCCACTTAGGCAAATCCATGACAGTATTAACATCGAGCATGGAATTGACTTCACATATGGATTGCTTAATGTCAAAATCATCACAGTTGAAGTGATTTAGGCATGCCTCTAAAGGGTCCTTGAAAAGAATAGAAGGTAGTGCTTCTTGAACAAGGTCTTCCACTACATTGACACAAAAACATTCACTTTCGTTATCGGATGTGTGGTGAGAAGCATTGAAGATGTTCAAGCGGACTTTCATATTCCCAAAAGAGATGTCCATCACTCCGGTACGGCAATTAACGCAAGCGTTTGCCGTGGCCAAGAATAGACGACCTAGAATGATAGGAATATGATGATTCGGATTTTGGACCGGTTCCGTGTCAAGGACTATGAAGTCCACCAGAAAATAGAATTTGTCCACTTGAATGATGACATCCTCAATGATGCCACGTGGTTGCCTCACCGAACGGTTGGCAAGTTGTAACACAACCGTGGTATGCTTGAGTTCCCCCAAACCTAGTTGTTGGTAAACTGAGAATGGAAGCACATTGACACTAGCCCCTAAATCAAGAAGTGCTTTTTCAAAAGATTGATTTCCGATGGTGCACGAAATGGTCGGAGCACCCGGATCTTTGAATTTAGGAAGGGCATGGTGTTGGAAAATGGAGCTTATGTGCTCAGTTAAGAGGACTTTCTTAGGAACATTATTCCTAGATTTGCGCTTTTGAGTGCACAAGTCCTTCAAGAATTTTGCATAGGAGGGAATTTGTCGAATAGCATCAAGGAGAGGGAGATTGATCTTTACTTGTTTGAAGATCTCCATCATGTCTTGGATTTTCTCTCCTTGCTTCCCGAAATGAGAAGGTTCCTTCAATCTTTGAGGAAAAGGAACCGGAGGTTCATAAGAGGTGTCAAGATTTGGAATCGATGACGACACAACTTCACTTGCCTTTCCTTTTGGATTTGAAGGGGTATTTTGCAAATTTGGATTTAACGGAAACGATTTTGGATTTAATTGGGATTCTTTTGGATTTTTAGGTTGCTCTTGGAATTCCTTTCTCTCTTCCTCCCCTACCTTGGAGTTAATGATTTTGCCACTTCTCAAGGTTGTGATTGATTGAACTTGCTCCGGAGGAGCATTACAAGTTGAAGATGATGGATCTTCAATCATATGCACACCTTTGGGGTTCGCCACCGGTTGACTAGGCAACTTACCTTCCTCTCTTCTATTTAAGGCATTAGCTAGTTGCCCGATTTGAGCTTCTAACCTAGCCATAGATTGAGCATTGGCTTCAAGCTTAGAGATTGATTGAGAGTGAGTTTGCAATAAGCGGGTATTGGCCTCAAGATTGCTTATCACTCTTTCTTCAAAGCTTTGGCTTCTCGGAGGAGGTGGTGGTTGTTGGTAATTAGATCTTTGATTGTAAGGTTGAGGGTTTGGCCTATAATGAGGCTGTTGAGATTGGGAATTAAAAGAACTTTGCCCTTGGAACGAGGGACTTGATTCTTGATTCTTCCATGAAAAAGCCGGATGGTTCTTGTAACCAGGATTGTACGTGTTTGAATATGGATCATTCATTTGTTTAGCGTACAAGGCATTCGCTTGCTCTTGAGCATAATCGGGAGATTGCCCGGCAATAGGACAATCTCGTACAAAATGCGAAGTGCTATAGCAAAACGAACACCCCTCCTGATTTTGGATAGATTGGTTTGGAGTAGGCAGCCCATTTTTCATGATTAAATCCATTTTTCGGGACAAGGCTTCTACTTGCATGGCTACCTCATCTACCCGTGAAATCTCATGCACGCCTCTACAAGGTTGGGTGGCCTTCCCTTTCCTAGTGGAGGAGCGTTGAGCTGAATTGTTGCTTAGGGTTTGAAAAAGTTTCCATGCCTCATCGGGGCTTTTCGAAAGATATCCACCCCCACACGCGGAGTCTATCATTTGTCTATGTTGCTCACTCACCCCATCATAAAAACTTTGCACTAGCTGCCATTTTGGGACAGCATGATGCGGACAAGATTTTAAAAGATCTTTTAACCTCTCCCACGTCTCATGGAATTGTTCTTGGTCAATTTGGGTGAATCCGGTGATTGCTCACCGAATATCACTTGTCTTACCCATTGGGAAGTATTTTTTTAAGAACTCTATTTGCATCTCCGCCCAAGAATGGATTGAGTTGGGTTCTAGTGAATTGAACCAACTTCTAGCCTTATCTTTTAGGGAAAAGGGGAACATACATAGCTTTAGATCATCCTCCGTAAAGTGTGGTACACGAATGGTGGAACACACAGAAAGGAAGTAATCTAAGTGTCGGTATGGATCCTCATTAGGGAGACCGTGGAAGCTATCAAGAAGATTGATGGTGGAGGACTTTATTTCGAATTGATTTGCCGCTACATCCGGAAATTGAATACATGAAGGTACTTCAAATGTAGTCGGAAGGTAAAAGTCCATAAGCAACTCTCCTTGAGGAGGTGGTGGTGGAGGTGGTTGTTCATGATTAAAAGGAGGTAGACCGGGAGGTTGTCTCTCATTTGGATCCATGTTTTCAGTCCTAGGCAAAATAGGGTCCCTAGAGGTTCCTCTACGTTGTCTAAGTGTTCGTTCAAGTTCACTATTACAAGGAAGCAAAGGAAGTGACAATGACCGTCTACCTAGCATGCATTAACAATTGAACAACACCTCCATACACAAAGTAGCAATAATATATACAGAAGAATGTGAATGAACTCAAACCACCAATTTTTGAAGTTATACTCACAAAGGGTTCCAATTTGAATTCTTCTAGATGCCCGCTATGTGGTATACCTAAAATCAAGAAGTTTGAGATATAAGAACAAGATATATACAAAAAGAATGAAAGAATTTCTAGCCTAAGAATTAAACCAGATTTAATCTTCCAATGGCGACAATTAAAACCGTAGTCCCCGGCAACGGCGCCAAAATTTTGATGTGGTCGGAACTAAATTATATTGTAAGCTTAATTTTGCCCTTTTTATCAAAATATAATTTAACCACTCGCAAGAGCACGAATCTTTGTAGATAAGGTTCTATATGGAGGGTATCGATCCCACGAGGACTAGTCGCAATTGTCTTACGGGAAGATATATTCTACTTTAATTCTAAAAATAGATTTTTGGTTTTGTGTTTAAAAACTATTGCATGAATGAAATGACAAGAAAATTAAAGAGTATAAAGTTGGGAGAGAGAGAACTAGGGTTGGTTTCCACCACTAGCCATTCACATGTTCATAAGTGTAGCAAGCATGGGATTTATTAATTAAATGCCTAACAATGTCATTAGGCTTGTGACCTCAATGACATATCAAAAGATCAATGTGTGTGCTAACCTATCATAATCCATCTTCAACAAGCATAGCTCTTCAACCTAACTAACTACCTAATTACTCTACTCTCTAAGTGAACACTACATGCATCCAAACTACCTTGTCTTGGCATGGTCTATACAAATTAACATCACACATTCAATTAAATACCATTATCTAGCCATCATTTGCACTTCTTGTGGAATATGCAAATGTTGTTCATTCAAGTGACAAAATCTACTCTAAGACAAGAATAAATTCCATATCAAATGAATATATAAAAGAGATGTATTTGTGTACATAATCACTAGGCTAAATAATCCACATTTAAGTATAAATCCCAAGAGCTACAAAGATGAACAAGTTTACATGGCTAGGGGTTGAAACCAACACCCTAGTAGAAGAGTTAGTTGCTCATGGTTGCCTTGCACCCTTCCATTGATGAAAAGAATGAAGCTTCTTGGTCTGGTTCAGCTCTTTCTCTTCCTCTCCCGAAGGTCTCTCCTCTTCTTTTTGTTCCTCCTCTTTTGAGATATCTTAGATATGGCCCTTTTTGTGTGCTTTTTGGCTTCTTTTTCAACCTTGGGCCCACCATATATATATATATCATTATATATATCTCTTGTATCAAGAAGGCCCCCAAAAGTCTTGTTCAAGTCAGACAATCCCCCTAAGTCATGCAAAAAGGGGGATTTTGTTGCAAGTGGGAAAGCAGGTGAGCAAGTGGCCAAGTGGGTCTGCAGAATTTTGATTGATCGAAATTGAATTTCGATTGATCGAAATGAGATCTCGATCAATCGAGATTTCGATTAATCAAAATCAACATCTCGATTGATCGAGATGCCTTGGCTGCATTTTCTGATTTCTTCTCTTGATTGCAGAAAGCTTCCAATTTTTGCTCCATTTACTCCAATACCTGTAAAACATCAAAAACACCAAAATACCGTAAACATATCTCGGTAAACACAAAAACGGAACCAACGTATGCAATAAAGAGGGTTCAAATGCATAGAATTGAACACTTATCAGGGACCTTTATATACATGCATAGATTGTGTAATTGTGAGGATTCTTATTAAGGAATTGAGCAATAAAAGTCTTGTAAATTCAATCTCAATGATTTCTTATCTTGTCTTAGATATTTAGTTGTTGTTATTGAACTCAATCTCTTTTGTTTTCTGTGATCATGAGAGAGATTATTACACAATGGTAATCACTGAATATATTGTTATGAGCTTTGATGGATTATGCCTAGAGAAGATGAACCATACTGCACCCTAGATTAGAGTAGTTAGGCAGATGGCCCATGCCAATCGAAGATAGTCCATGGCTTAGCCTTAATCATATGTTATCTTCTTGACGGATGAAGGTGAGATTGTAACCACCGACACCACTTATGCATGATGTAATTCCCCTATAGTTGATTCAATTGACCATTGATTGTGGAGTTAGTGGTGAAGTCAAACACCCTAGATTTCTCTCCTATTATCTTCACTATCTTGTTTACTTTGATCTATTTTATTTTATCTTTTTAATTAGTTTAAAAATCAGAATTCTTTTCTTCTAAATTTAATTAGAATTAGTTCCGTATTCCAACTCATCAGACCATAATCCCTGAGGTACGATACCCCTTTCGATAGCCCTATTCTGCAAGGAATTCGTTCTATTGCGAAGTGTGGAAAATTTTAATTGGTATACTTTTTGAGTCACACTCACACACGAATCAATGCATGATAGACGCTATGAGAAGAATGGCTAGGGAAGCCAGAGAAGAAGAGGTTCAGGCATTACCTAGGGTTGCCTTGAGCCGACAGATGGTGGCTATGAAATAGTATGTGAAATTTAAGTCGCCTACCTTTGATAGGGCACATGACCCATTAATGGCAGAGAGTTGGATTGATCAGACTCATAAGCTCATGGTTGCCATTGCAATCGACAAGGATCTAAAAGTTAGTGTGGCAATGCTTCATTTGTTAGGAGAAGCGGATCGATGGTGGCAATTCATTGGGAATGTCCACAACATCGAGACCATGGATTGGAAAATCTTTAAAGGGTTATTTTTCGACAAGTTCTTTATGGCTTCGATGAGGGATCGGATGAGACAGGAGTTTATGGACCTAATTTGTAGAGACCGTGCCCAATTTTGGTCAATTTTTTAATTTTTGTCATTTATTGCTTTAAACGTATTTTAAATGATATTTAATATGTTTTAAATTTGGGGAACATGTTTAGAAGGTTAGAATGTTGTTTCGGAAAGTTTTGACAACTTTTGGAAAAGTTTGACTTTTTGGTCAGCGGGAACCCTGGTATGAGGTTAAGTGGGTCCGGGAAAGTTAGAAAATTTTACTTTTGGTTATGAACTAAATAAAATGTTTAGAGTGTTAAGGAAGTGATTTCGAGTCCAAATGAGTTTTCGAGAATTAATTTCGAGGTCGGGAGGGTACATTAAGTGGCCCGGGGGCAAAACAGTCTTTTTGCACTCCTAAGAGTGATATAAATTTCAATTAGTTCTGAGATATTTCATATTTATAGATCTCTTTCTCTCTCTACCTCTCCCACTTCATCTTTCTCCCTTCTCTCTAGATTCTAGGTCACTTGAAGTGTGATTTGGAAGATCCCGAAGAAGGAAAGTGTGTAGAGGGCGTTGAGGGCTTCGGTTTGTACGGATCAAAGTCTCCATTTTGTAAAGTTGAGAAAGATGAAATTTCTCAAAGTTGGATTCAAAGCATAGGATTTGAGGTAGGGGTGCTAGACTCATCTTTACTTTGATTCTGTAGGACACATATTTGTGACATGAAAGTTAGGTTGACATTTCTTGAGTTTAGGGTTCTGTGAATATGTATATATATATATGAAAATGTGATTTATGCACATGGATATGTCTAACATGTTAGTTAGGACTTATGTATGTTGCATATGTGAAGTTGGGACTATGAATGCTTTTGATGAAATTGTGTGCATTTGGTGGAAGCATTGAAAATCTAAGTTTCTATTTAGAATTATGCATGAAAGATATAATTTTCTTAAAAAATGCATAAGTATGATGATTTTCATGATATGAATGTGTTGACATTGTGACAAACTTGGGATGAGAAGGAAAAATGCATTGTTTTGATAAAAGTATTGCATTGTGTGGATTTTGTGCATTTATTTGATAAGTGTACATTATGTGAAAAGTCAGGTTTTTGGGGCATGTGTGAGAATTAATAAGGGTATTGAACTCTAGGGTGTAAGACCCAAAACTTGGCCAAGCGAGTGTTGCTTCCGTTGGGTTAGTAGCCCGAAAAGCGTGAGCAGAGTATGTGGTCCCAAAGTGACCCTTACTACAGATTGTGATAAGTGAAGTCCTCAATTGAATTGATTTCTGGATTTATGTGGCGTGAGTTATATATATGAAATGTGACTTGTTCAAGTTGATGTTTATATATATGTATACCTTGAAATGTAAAGCATCACGCATAATTTCCAAAACTTGTTTGTTTTGAGGGTAAAAATAATGGATATTTGTCATGTAAATTGTAATAATTTCATGTGCATCCATGCATGGTTGCCTGAGTTAGAGTAGAGTTGGGTGGATTATTCCTACTGAGCCGCAGTGGTGCTCACCCCCTACTTATATAAACTTTTTCAGATAAGGCATCGATGGAGGACAAAGCATGATTAGCTCAATGGACCTTGTTGGGTTCCTTTTTGAATTTTTGACCTTTTGAGATGTAGATAAATGTCCATGCTGGCTTGTGGCATGTTGACCATTGTTGTAGTATTGCCTTTTCATTTGTATCTTCTTTTGTATATGAACTCCAAATGTAAATGCCACACTTGTAGGAAAGAAACTTTTGAGAAAAACATATATAATGGCTTCCTTTATTTGAGATTTGATGAATGTATGTTTAAAGGACTATTTGATTTCTTATCTGTATGATTTTATTGGAATAATTTTTGGAAAATAAGGATGGTTTATTCACTTGAGTTTTAGGTGCATTGTGAACCTATGAATTTTTTATGATTATGAAAGATTTGAGATTCAAACGTATATGTTGGTGTGTGTGTATGATGGTTATATCATTTGTTGTTGATTTTTTACGTTGAATGAAGGATCTAAGGTGGTTTGGTTGAGATTTGGGTTCAAAACGGACCATGTAGGGAGTTATTGGAAGTCCTGGGAAGGGCATTTCGATCGTGCGAAATGCCCATTTCGCACAATCGAAACCCTCATTTCGATTGTGCGAAGGGGTGGTGATTTATGATGATTTTTAAGGTGCAGACAAGGGCAATCTCACACAATCAAAACCCCCATTTCGATCGTACGAGATAATGCAGGTCTGGGGTCCCGAGAGGGTGAAATTTTTGCACAATCGAACTTTTTTTCGCACAATCGAGATGCCAGTTTCGTACAATCGAGATTACTATTCACAACATTTTTCCAAACTTCGTTTCAATGTAATTTCTTCGTTTTAGATCAGAATTGAGTGTGATTTTTTTTAAATTAAGTATTTTTGGATGATCTATCCAATGGTGTAAGTTTTAATTTTAGATTCTAAAGACAGTAAGTTTTGAGGGTTGAAAGTGTGGGAAAGTAAATGTCCAATAAGATGATAGGAGTTGATGCAGGGCTCATTGGGATTGTATGAATGTGGTATAGTTCACTCATGGGGTTAAGTGCATGAGTTCACACTCGAGATTTGGGGCCGGTCCGGCGGAGTCTTGGCGGTCCAAATTTCTGGGGCGTGACATAGTTCAAGGGGATCTAGATGTCATGGGGTACGAGATCAAGTTTACATCATTGGCTCGTTTTACCTCGGAGATGGTGATGAATGAGGAATTGAAATTGAAGAAGTTCATGAAAGGGCTGAAAACCTCTATAAAAAAGAAAGTATCCATTCTAGGTTTGAGAACTTACAATGAGGTTGTTGATAGAGCCTTGGTGGCTGAAGAGGATAAAAGAGACACCCAGAGGATATGTGACTTTAAACAACAAATGAAGCGTGCTAGGGCATCTTTGGGTGGTCATGGAAGAAAGAGGCATAGGGAGGGCAGGTCAGGTTTTTAGGAGCAGTAGTAGGCTCGCTCGGTACCTTCATTTGCCTTGCCTACTGGATCTTTACGGTCGTCTGTGATATACTATACTTGCCAGCAGACTGGCCATTACAGTAGGGAGTGCCCGTAGGGACAAGCAACGACACCAGTGCCAGCAGGAATAATGAGGGAAAGGGTATGCTTCTATTACAAGTAGCCCGGGTATATGAAAGTTAATTTCCCACATAAGCAGAGGACTCAGAGTGGTTCAGTATCTCAGTAGAGGTTGGTACAGACAGTTGCAATTCAGTCTGGCTTTAGGGCACTACCACTGCTTCAACCAGTATAGGGATTGCAGGTAGCGAGGGGTTCCACTCCTGCTTCTAGTCAGCAATTAGGCTTACAGGAGATTGGCCAGCAGGGTTAGTAGATATGGGGCCATGTGTTTACGCTTGCTCTGACAGAGGTTGTGCCATGACCTGATTCGTGTATGAGTGTGACTCAAAAAGTATATCAATTAAAAATTACCATACTTCGCAATAGAACGAATTCCTTGCAGAATAGGGCTATCGAAAGGGGTATCGTACCTCAGGGACTGTGGTCTGACTAAGTTGAATATAAGGAATTAATTCTAATTAAATTTAAAAGAAATAAATTATGATTTTTAATTCTAAATTAACTAATGAAGCAATTGAACAAAAGCAAGAAAAACTAAGGAGTGTAGAGAATATAAGATAAGTCTAGGGTTATTGATTTTACCACTAACTTCACAATCAATGGTCAATTAAACTAACTATGGGGCATCATATCATGCATAAGTGGTGTCGGTGGCTACAAGCTCACCTTTATCCGCCAAGAAGATAACATATGATTAAGGCTAAGTCATGGATTATCTTCGATTGGCATGGGCCATCTGCCTAACTACTCTAATCTAAGGTGCAGTATGGTTCATCTTCTCTAGGCATAATCCATCAAAGCTTTTAATGATATATTCAATGAAAACCATTGTGTAATAATCACTCTCATGATCACAGAAAATAAGAGGGACGAGTTCAATAACAACAATTAAATATCTAAGACAAGATAAGAAATCATTGAAACTGAATTTATAAGACTTTTATTGCTCAATTCTATAATAAGAATCCTCTAAATTACACAATCTATGAATGAATACAAAAATCTCCAATAATTAGAACAATCAAACCAGTGATGTTTAGTTAGGGCTACATCAAAACCCTGGTGGCTGAACTAGCCGCTCATGATACGCCTTGTTCTCCAATGATTCTCCATTCCAAAAGCTCTTCAAAGCTGCTGCCAAGCCTCCCCATACAGCCCCAATTTGTCACTTTAAATAACCAATAGAATACATCAAAGTCCTAATCCAATTAGGAATAAATTAGGGTTTCCCGCAGCACTAATCAGGTGGGTTTTTCCTGCTGACTTCGGCCCAACTTTTGACCCACTAGAAGTCCGATTTACAGAATTTTTGTGAAATACAAAAGTGTGCAGAATCAAATTTCGTTCAACCCTTTGAAAGAATTAAGTCATTTTGAAGCTTGTAAATAAGACTTCTGGTCCGTTTTCCAAAACGGGATTAAGACTATATTATGCGCAGATTTGGGCTTCAGGCCCGAAACCTTCTTAAGCAGCTGTAATTCTCTTGGACCTCTTCCTTGGGCTGATTTGAGTTAAAATATGGAGTTCAATGGATCCCTTTGATGTAGGTTTCATCTAACCATCTTGGATGTCTTCTTTAAAAGCCCAAAATCCTGGTTTTAACTAAAATAATCATTAAGGCCCTGAAAATACAGAAAACACTAAAACAAAGTAAAATAACAAAATAATCTATCACAAAGAGAATAAAATACATAAGTTAAGAGGTTAGAATGCGCAACATTCGATGCCGATCATGACCGTCAGTGGTTAGAGGTATTTTCTGGTTTCTAACTCATAGGCTAGGGTGTTGATAGATTCACGAGCATAGCATTCATTCATATCTGTTGCATTTACTTGTGCCTTATGTTTGAGGGTGTCATCACTGGAGTCACCATTGTCCATTGATACGTCTGTTGGGGGTAGGGTTATCCTGGATAGAGTATGTCAGTTTTGTGAGATCGAGGTTTCAGGGCGTCGATTAGTGTTTGACTTTGTGTTACTAGACATGACTACTTTTGATGTCATTCTAGGTATGGATTGGCTATCTTCATTTAGAGCCACAATGGTTTGTCTCCGTAGGAGAGTGACAGTGTGCACGCTTGAGGGTGATTACTTTTACTTTGTGGGAAAGTGGGATGATTTCTACGTTCCATCTTTGATTAGTTCTGGTGTATGGGACGGGGTTGGATATTTCCTAGCTAGCTTATTAGCCGAGGAGGATGAGATTGTGACTAGTGGAGGATTTCCACTGGTGGTTAGTGAGTTTTTGGATGTGTTTCTAGGGGACTTGATAGAGTTGTCTCAAATGAGAGATGTGGTATTTAGCATTGATCTTGCTTTTGGTATCGCGCCTATGTCTATGGCACCGTACCAGATGGTATCGGCAGAGTTGAAGGAGCTAAAAGATCAGTTGCAAGAGTTGTTGGATAAGGGATTTGTACAACCTAGTACATCACCTTGGGGAGCTCCGGTCCTATTTGCTAAAAAGAAGGATTGATCTTTACGATTATGCATAGATTACCGTAAGGTGAGCCAAGTAACGGTTAAGAACAAGTATCCTTTACCAATGATAAATGACTTATTTGATCAGCTCAAAGATTTGACTTGTTTTTCGAAAATTAATTTGAGGTCGGGGTGTTACCAGTTGAGGGTAAGGGAAGAGGACATTCCGAAGACAACTTTTCAGACTAGGTATGGCCATTATGAGTTTTTAGTGATGCCATTTGGATTGACAAATGCACCGGCAACATTCATGGATGTAATGAACCAGATATTCAAGGTGTACTTGGATAGGTTTGTGATGGTCTTCGTGGACGATATTCTTGTGTATTCTTCTTCTATGGAGGAGCATGAGATCCACTTGAGGACAATGTTGCAGATTTTGAGAGAGCACCGTTAAATTTGAAAAATGCAAATTTTGGCTAATGGAGGTGAAGTTCCTAGGACACGTGGTGTCAAAAGGAGGAGTATCGGTAGACCCTTCTAAGATTGAAACGGTAATAAATTGGGAGAGGCGTAAGAACGTATTCAAGATACGTAGCTTCTTGGGATTGGTAGGATATTACTGGCATTTTGTGAAAGACTTTTCAAAGTTAGCGACGTCGATGACCAAGCTTACTCGTAAAGGAGTTAAAGTTTGAGTGGAATGAGATTTGCGAGCATTTCTTTATAGAATTGAAGCGTAGCTTGACTAGTGCTCCAATTTTGATTATTCTCGAGTGCGATTTGGGTTATGTCATCTACTGTGATGCTTCATGGGTTGGTTTGGGATGTGTGTTGATACAGATCGAGAGGGTTGTTGTATATGGTTCTCGACAGTTAAGGATCCACGAGCAGAATTAGCCGACTTATGAGTTAGAGTTGGCGGCGGTAATTTTTGCTTTGAAACCATAGAGGCATTACATCTACGAAGAGAATTTTGAGGATCTCTCTAATTTTAAGAGCTTGAAGTACCTTTTTACACAAAATGACTTGAATATAAGATAGAGGTGATGGGTTAAATACATAGAAGATTACAACTTTGATCTTCAGTACCACCCGGGAAAGATTAATGTGGTTACTGACGTATTGAGTAGGAAATCACATGGTACTTTGGCTAACATTGCCATTCGTGAGTGGAAGATGATGGAAGACATCAATGATATGGGATTGTACTTTAGTGAAAGTGGTGGACAGGCCACTTTGTTCACACTCATAGCACAACCAACCTTAGTGAGTAGGGTGGTTGAGGAGCAGAGGAATGATAGTGAGTTGAGAGCTTTCGCACTAGGATTGAGGGTGGCAAAATAGTACAGGATTAGGTTATCCATTTAGATGGAGGTCTGAGGTTCAGAGGCAAAATGGTTGTTCCATTAACTTGTAGGGATGAGGTTCTGAGGGAGTTTTATTACTCCAAATTTGTAGTACATCCCAGTGGTACTAAAATGTACCATAACCTTCATAAACAGTATTAGTGGAAGGGCATGAAAAAGGACATCGCATGGTTTGTGGTGAAATGCCTCACTTGTCAGTAAGTGAAGGCTGAGTATTAGAGACTAACAAGTTTGTTACAACCGTTACCGGTAGCTATGTGGAAGTGGGAACACGTCACTATGGACTTTGTGATGGGGTTGCCTAGGACGAGGAGGGGTCACAATGCGGTTTGGGTCATTGTGGATAGATTGACCAAGGTGCCTCACTTCCTTCCGATTCTAGTGACAGATGACGTGGATATTCTTCCTTTCGACACCACATTGTACATTGATCAGATTTTGAGATTGCACGGAGTGCCAGTTTGCATTGTGTTTGACAGGAATCCGAGATTCACGTCACAGTTTTGGTAGAGTTTTTAAACTGTACTTGATACAGACCTCCACTTCAGTACAACTTTCCATGCTTAGATAGATGGTCAGTCAGAACGTACTATTCAAATTTTAGAGGATATGCTTAGAGCGTGTGCACTTTATTTTTGAGGCAGTTGGGAGGATCACCTTCCATTAGTGGAGTTTGCATACAATAATAACTACCAAGCTAGTATTGAGATGACTTCATTTGAGGCTTTGTATGGTAGACCTTGTAGGTCACTAATTTATTGGACAGAGGTCAGAGAGACAGTGGCTTTGGGATTGAATATAGTTAGAGAGACTATAGAGAAGATGAAGATAATACAACAGCGTTTGCTTACGCCTCAGAGTCATCAGAAAAGTTATGCCGACAGAAGGCGGAGGCCTTTAGCATTTGAGGTGGGGGACCATGTCTTCTTGAAGGTTATGCCATGAACAGGGTTTGATGAGGTTTGGGCGTAGCGGGAAGCTAGCCCCACAGTTTATCGGTCCATTCGAGATATTGGATCAAGTAGGTGAGGTTATATATCATTTGGCATTGCCACCGTAATTGTCAAGTGTGCACAATACTATCCATATTTTGATGTTGAGAAAATATGAGCCGGATCCTTCACATGTGTTAGATTGGAAAGCTATTGAGGATGTGTCTTACGAGGAGAGACCAGTACAGGTATTGGATACCAGGGAAAAAGTGCTTCAGGGCAAGACAATTCTATTGGTTAAGGTTATTTGGAAACATCACGGAGTCAAGGAGGCTACGTGGGAGCAAGAACAAGAAGTTCGCTCAAAGTACCCTGAGTTGTTTTCTACTTGAGGTATGTTTCTAATTTCGAGGATGAAATTTCTTTAAGGAGGGGAGGTTGTAGAAATTGTGACCAATTTTAGCCAATTTTGTATTTTCGTATCATAATTACCATAGATGCATTTTGAGTAGTGTTTAACATGTTTTGGGTGTGGGAAACATGTTTGGGAAGTGTTTTAAGAGTTTTAATAAGTTTTCGAGACATTTGGAAAAGTTTAACTTTTTGATTAAACTAGGGCCCATGATGCGATTTAAGTGGTCTCAGGAATCTGGAAAATTCTCAGAAATATTTATTTTTGAAAATGACTTAGTTGAAATATTTAGAGAGTTAAGGAAGTAATTACGAGGCCGCAAGAGTTTTCAGAATTGAAAACAGAGGCCGAGCGGGTGCGTTAAGTGGCCTGGGGGTGCTTTAGTCATTTTCCACGCCCTAGGTATTTTAAATATCTATGGCTGAGACTCCCAACCAGATCTCATGCCCCTTTCTCTCTCTCTAAAATTCTCCATCTTTATAGCTCTCCCTTCGATCTACATTTCAGACTCGTTCGGCTTGGATTCAAGGCTCACCGAAGGAGAGAGATATGTAGGGGACGGCTAGGGCTTTCATTTGAACCGAACGTCTTCATTGCTTGGCAAGGTAGAACTCAGCCAGAATATTGGAGAGTGCTTGGGAAGCTTTTAAAATTGAGGTAGGGGTTCTCCTTCTCATTTATTTGTCGATTCTAGGGTTCTGGGTGAAGCAGTGAGAGCTAAGGGTGTGTGTTGCATGATTTAGAGTGGTAAGAGGGGTGGGATATTTTGTGTTCTTACTCTCTTAAGTCTCTAGTGTGCAATTGATGTGTATATAGTAGTATACATGGTATAAGGAGTGAATGTGTGAGAGATTTTAGCATATATACTTTTATGCTAGGTTTTGTGCATGATTCGTATGTGAGTGCGTCTCAATTAAAATTACCACACTTCGTAATAGAATGAATTCCTTGCAGAATAGGGCTATTGAAAGGGGTGTCGAACCTCAGGGATTATGGTCTGATGAGTTGGAATACGGAATTAATTCTAATTAAATTTAGAAATAGAAGAAATCTGATTTTTATATTTAAACTAACTAAAAAGCAAAATAAAATAAAACAAAGAAAATAGAGAGTGAATATAGTATGAGATATATCTAGGGTATTTGACTTCACCACTAACTCCACAATCAATGGTTAATTGAATTAACTATGGGGAATTATACCATGCATAAGTGGTGTTGGTGGCTAAAAGCTCACCTTCATCCGTCAAGAAGATAATATATGATTAAGGCTAAGTCATGGACTATCTTTGATTGGCATGGGCCATCTGCCTAACTACTCTTATCTAGTGTGTAGTATGGTTCATCTTCTCTAGGCATACTCCATCAAAGCGTATAATGATATATTCAGTGATTACCATTGTATAATAATCGCTCTCATGATTACAGAAAATAAGAGAGATTGAGTTCAATAACAATAACTAAATATCCAAGACAAGATAAGAAATCATTGAAATTGAATTTGCGAGACTTTTATAACTCAATTTTATAATAAGAATCCTCTAAATTACACAATCTATGCATGAATATAAAGGTCCCCAATAATTAAAATAATCAAACCATTGATGTTCTGTTAGGGCTACATCAAAACCCTAGTAGATGATCTAGCCGCTCATGGTAGAATTATGCGTAAGACTTCGTTCTCCAATGATTCTCCACTCGAAAGCTCTACAAAGTATCTTCAATTCTGTTCAAAGGCTCTCTCCAGAAAACTCTAAGACTCTCTTCAATTCACCAGTTTATGCCCCAAGAGAATACACCAAAGTCCTAATCCAATTAGGAATTAATTAGGTTTTCTCGCAGCACTAATTAGGTGGGTTTTTCCTACTGACGTTCGGCCCAACTTTTGACCCACTAGAAGTCTAATTCATGGAATTTTTGTGAAATACAAAAGTGTCCAGAATTGAATTTTGTTCAACCTTTAATGAAATTAAGTCGATTTGAGGCTTGGAAATAATACTTCTGGTCCATTTTCCAAAATGAGATTAAGACTGTATTAAACACAGAATTGGGCTTCAGGCCCATAACCTTCGTAAGCAGTTGTAATTCTCTTGGACCTCTTCCATGGGATGATTTGAGTTGAAATAAATAGTTGAATGGATCCACTAGATATAGGCTTCATCTAACTTTCTTGGATGTCATCTTTAAAAGCCTAAAATCATGGTTTTAACTGAAATAATCATTAAGGCCCTGAAAATACAGAAACACTAAAACAATGTAAAATCACAAAATAATCTATTACTAAGAGAATAAGATACATAAATTAAGAGGCTAGAATGCGTAACATTCAACGCCGATCAGTGCACATATGTGAAAATGTATTATATCGACATGTATGTATTATATGTTGCTATGTGAGTGAAATGCATGCAATCTTCATATAAAAAATGTGTGCATTGGTGAAACATGATTAAAATGTGCTTAGGTGAAGTTTAAGAGGATATGTAAATGGTATGCTAGATTTTACATATATTGGTAAATATATGTGTGGTTTTGTGGAGATGAAATGTATGCTATGTACTCTAGTAACTAGCTTGTGCATTGTGAAGAATGAAATTAAATGTTAGATTGTTATATGTTCGAAATGTATATATGAGACCGTTGTGAGGAAAAGGAGAAGTGTGGGTGAATTACCTAGAGTAAGTCAATACTCGGTTATCGTTGTAGTTGCAAGGTGGTCAAGTCACCTTGGAGTAGGTAAATACTCGGTGATGATTCTAAAATGGCCTATTCACCTTGGAGTAGGTAAATACTCGTTGATGAAGGTCTAATCACCTTGGAGTAGGTAAATACTCGGTGATAAATTTGAAAAAAAAAGGGCCAAGTCACTTGGAATAGGTAAATACTCAGTGATGGTGGTTTAATTACCTTGGAGTAGGTAAATACTTAGTGACGGTGTTGAAATCATGTGGGAGGCATCCCGGGTGACATGGTTGGTAAAAATTATGTTCGGGTATTAAGTTGAGTCCGAGAGGGAGACACGTGTATGATTTTGCTTACATTGTTATTTGTAAAGCATAATGTATGTTTAATGCATTCTTATATATGCGTTGATTGTGAACGAACATGGTATATATGTTGGATGATACGTGTAATGTAGTGACATGCATTCATATAGGTTGGTGTCGAGTCGGCACTTAGCTGGGTTAGGGTATCTCTATTGAGCCGCTGTGGTGCTCACCCCTTTTTTCTAAACTCTTTTTATGGGTAAGGCACCGATGACAAATGGGACTTGAGTGTCCAAGTGGAACTCTAGTAGCATTTTGATATATTTTGGATATTGTATATTTTGTGGCTATCCATGCCGGCTTGTGGCATGAGATATTTCTTTTTGAGTTATAGTTATATTTGGACAAATGTAACTTATGTGTATGATTGGACTATGAGCTTATTAAATATGATAAAATAATGGACTTGTTTATGTAATGTTTGTTAAGAGCATCTAGTTTCATTTGATGGACTAATGTAGTGATAGACGATTTCAATATAAATTGGAATATGTTTATGATGAAGAATGACTCATATTTGTGCATGATTTGATTATGAGCATGATTTAAAACTTGTGAATGTTGTAGACTCCTTTCTTGTATGATTTAGAGGTTGTAAAAATGGATTATATAGGAAGAAAGTGCTTAGAATGTCAAAAATGACCATTTACAAAGTTGCAGAATCTGGGCACTTCGATGCATCGAACTGCCCATTTCAATGCATCAAAGCTTCGATGCATAGAAATCATCACTTCGATGGATTGAAGTAATTTTTTACAGCATGCTTCAAAATCTTCCCAAACTTCAATCGGACATAACTTTTTCATTTTAAATTGAAATTGAGTGTGGTTCTTTTAAATTGAGTATTTTTGGATTCTCTATCCAATGGTGTATGTGTTAGTTTCATATTCCAAATACACGAAGTGTAGAGTTTTGGAAGTGAGTGATTCATGAGAGTGTGGATAAATAAAATCCCCACTAAGGTGATATGATTAGATGTAGGACCCATTGGGATTGGTTAAGGTAGAGTTGTGTACATCTATGTGCAAGAATAAAGTTAAGATTCCACAGTAATTGAAGGTAAAGATGATCCATTGGGTATAATGGATGGAGTAACCTCTAGTTCTCCAGGAGTAAGAAATCAGGGCGTTACATTATAGCTGCTATGCCTTATCCTGAAGGCTACTTCCTACCCAAATTTGTTAGATTTGGCAGAAGAAAAGGGAATTCGCATGAGCACGTGGTAAGATTCATCGAGTCCTTAGGGTGGTATACACACGACCATACTCTTCCACTCCGAGAATGATCTAAAACCCTGACTAACAGAGCGTATAGATGGTATGACAACCTAGAGCCCCCATCCATTAACATGTGGGGCCAGTATGTGTCTCAGTTCTATGCCAATTCTTTCAGGCAGAGGAAATGATTACAGCCCTTTCGTTGATCAAAGAGGTACAGGGTTAGAATGAAGCCTTGTTCGACTACGTGCATCATTTCCACGATCAAGCTATGGAGTGCTATCAGAGCATGAATGAGGAAGATCTTACCAAGATTTGCATCCAGGGGATGAAAAGGGACTATTGGATTCACTTAGTCAACCTCAAGATGTGCTCATTTGCAGAGCTAATTATAGCAGCAAAAAATTTAGCCAAGGACTTGACTTTCGCATTTGGGAATGTAACACTGAAGGAGAATTAGGGAAAATGAAGGCCAATAGTATTACTTGCAAAGGAGCGAAAGTCCGAAAGAGGAATAGGACCCCGAACGCCAAGGCATCCAGATTCGCTGCCACTGCCTTTTCCATGCCCACCAGAACAAGTGGTGGCAATTATATATCAATGGATAGCAGACGGATCCATTATGCTCCTAGAGTGGAGGTTTTGCCCACACTTGAAGAAGAGTGTCTACCGAGATTTTGCATGTATCACAGACATTGTCGTCACCCAACCTATGATTGTTGGGCACTAAGAAATATGTTCCAACAGTGAATTATGTGAAAGGAATTAACATTAGAGTCATTTGATGTTCAAAATAATCCTTACCCATTGCATGAGAATGAAGCAATGGTGATGATAGTATCACATGAGGACGACGAACAGCTCAATTCTCGGGCTTTGGAAGTAGCACTGGTGGATAAGGAGTACAGTCAAGTTTTCAGCTTACTGGAAGAGCCACGCATTAAAGTGGTGCTGGACCAGCTTAGATTGTCATCTCTAGCCCAGCGAGAGGTGGCGAGGGTCCTCATCCGAGTGATGGATGAGCTAGTGCGAGAGCAGCCCACAGTAAACGAGGTCCTTGAGCGCATAGAGAGGAAAGGTTCTGTCACCTTCACAGAGTCAGATAAGCAGGTCTATGTTCCGCATAACCGGCCATTGTATGTCCTCGCTCTTCTTAATGGGGTCGAGCTGAAAAGGGCTTTTTTAAAGAATGGCTCATCTTTGAATGTGATGCTTTTATCTATTTTTGAAAGGGTCAGTTTGTAAAAAGATCGCCTGGTTCAGAAACCTATAGAGATCATGGGTTTCACAAGCAGTTCGAAGAGGACAGAGGGTTATGTAGTGGCAGAACTCAAGATTGGGAAATTCTCAGCTCTTACAAAGTTCCACGTCATCGATGCGGAAACCTCATGCCACCTACTAATTGGCAGAGGATGGATGCAATAATTTGGGGTGGTCCCCTCTTCATACCATCAGTGCATGAAGGGAACACTAAAAGGAAAAAGTGTGACAGTCGCATGTTCCAAAAGGCTTCTTACCATAGGAGAGGTGTACATGGCGGAAGCAAAATTTTTAAGGAGCTCGAAGAAAAGATGAGTGAGCCGTCAGGATTGAGAACTACTACATTGCCCAAATGGACGGACCTTCAGCATGAACCCATCTCTAGTGCGAAGAAAATGAATATAAATCCAACGAAGCTTGTTCACCAAAGACCGAGGTGAAGCCCATGGGACCCAAATTAAAGAAACTGAAGTACACAGTTGAGCATTTCTTACTCTCAGATGGGAGAGTGGCTTATCGATCATGACAGTGCGAGGAATCAGAGCTCAAGACTAGAACATCTGATCCCTTTGAATTAGTGAAGATGCGGTGGTGTAGAAATCCCATGTCATGTCAGAGCTTGATGAGGTCAACTTGTCTAATGACAGACCTCTTCGGATTACTTATCTATGCAAGAAGTTGGAGGGAAGACCACAAGAGACGTTGGTGTCATTACTGACAAAGTAAAAAGATGTTTTTACATGGACGTATGAGCAAATGCCGGGGTTGGATCCCCAAGTGGTCTCTCACCGTCTCGATGTTCAGCCTAATGCCCCTCCTATTAAATAAGCATCTTAAAATTTTAGGCTAGAGCTGGAGCTCCAAATCAAAGAGGAGGTGCAGAAGCTCCTTGAAACAAGTTTCATCAAGCCCATACTACATCCCACTTGGCTGGCCAACATAGTGCGGTGAAGAACAAAAATGGCAAAATTCAGATATGTGTGGACTTTTGAGATTTGAATGTTGTTTGTCCTAAAGATAATTCCCGCTGCCAAACATCGATACCCTGATAGATTCTGTGACTGGGCTTAAGATGTTTTCGTTTATAGATGGATACAACAGATATAATCAAATTAGAATGGTCGAGGAAAATGCTAAAAAAATGGCGCTCAAAACCTTGATGGGTAATTTTTATTTTACAGTGATGCCTTTTGGTGAAAGAACGAGGGGCAACTTATCAATGAGTTATGATGGTAATTTTCCACGATGTACTTTATAGATGATCTGGTTATCCAGTTGCACCATAGAGACGAGCACCTTGCAGATTTGGAGCATGTCTTCCACAAATGTAGAGTTTATAATTTGAGAATGAACCCCCTCAAATGCGCATTCGGAGTTAGCGTGGGAAGATTTTTGGGTTTTGTTGTGCACGAGCGAGGAATAGACATGGATCGTATGAAAGCAAGTTCTATCATCGATATGCCTTGATCGCAAATGCTAAAGCAGTTAAAGAGTTTTGTGGGAAAGATTTCTTATTTTGGCATTTTATTCCCGCATTGGCGGAGATGTCTCACTCATTCGAATCTCTGATGAAAGGAAAAAGGGTCGTTCTATTGGCTCGAGGAGCATGAGATGGCATTTGAACAACTGAAGCTCACCATTTCTTCACCAACCACCATGATCGCACCCAAGTCAAGGTTTCCTTGAAATTATACTTAACCTCGACCTCGAGGTTAATCGAAGTGTTAATGGAATAGGAGTCTGAAGGCCGAGAATTCCCAGTGTACTACTGATGAAGCAAAAATTTACCATGAACTAGTCAAACGCCAACCTGTAAAAAAGGACAAGAGAAGGGTAATCGAGAGGGCACCGGCGCGGTGCCGGTCGATTATGCTCCGACAATCAAGTTAGAAATCGAAAGGGCTTTTTCAAGTTATAAAGGAACTCAGGAGGTATTAATTGTGTACCTGGTATATGAACCGTCTCTGTATTTATAGCGGTCAAATTGGACTGTATCCTAGTAGGAGACTGGCTCCTGGAGATGGTCAAGTGAGACTGTATCCTAGTAGAAGACTGGCTCTTGGAGATGGTCAAGTCTCAGTGGGACTGTATCCTAGTAGAAGACTGGCTCCTAGAGATAGAGAAGTCCTCGTTTAAAGTAGACTTCTTATCCATGTCAGCTTGAACTCAACCTCTATGTTATACGTTTTATAATTGGAGTCAAATACTCTATCAGATCCCGCCCGGCCCGGCGCTCGGCCAGGTGCTGTGTGGCCCACCTAGCCAGGCGCGGCCGGGCCTGCCTGGCTAAGCGCCGGGCCAGGCGCGGCTGGGCCATCCTAGCCAAGCGTCAGGCCGGGCGCTGCATGGCCCACCTAGCGGGGTGCGGCTAGGCTCGCCTGGCCAAGAGTTGGGTCGGTCTCGGCTGGGCCTACCTTGCCGAGCGCGTTCCTACGCGAGCAAAAAAAAAATGCTTGTAGCGATTTACTATCCACGAGTCAAGATAAACCCAGCAAGCCAAGATAAAGCCTAGCAGCCCAGCCAAAGTGTTCCTAAGGCCTGACGAGCAAAACTCATGAACAGGGGGCATCTGATAGAGTATTTGACTCCAATTATAAAACGTATAATGTGGAGGTTGAGTTCAAGCTGACGTGGATAAGAAGTCTACTTTAAATGAGGACTTCTCTATCTCCAGGAGCCAGTCTTCTAGGATACAGTCCCACTGGGACTTGATCATCTCCAAGAGCCAGTCTTCTACTAGGATACAGTCCCACTTGACCATCTCCAGGAGCGAGTCTCCTACTAGGATACAGTCCCATTTGACCGCTATAAATACAAAGATGGTTCATATACCAAGTACGCAATTAATACCCCCTGAATTCCTTTATAACTTGAAAAAGCTCTTTCAATTTCTGACTTGATCGTCAGAGCGTAGTCGGCCGGTACCGCACCAGTGCCCTCTTGATTACCTTCTCTTATCCTTTTTTACAGGTTGGCTTTTGACCAGTTCAGGGTGAATTTTTGCTTCATCAACTACATTAGCAAAATCGTGAAAGATGTAGAGACGAGATATTCCCCCATTGAAAGACACTACTTATCCCTCATCTTTGCAGCTAGAAAGTTTCAGCACTACTTCTTATCTCACATGGTAGAGCTCATGACAAAGTGTGACCCCTTGATATACATGCCCTCAAGGCCTATCCTGTGAGGGCACATGGCGCGATGGTTCCTTGCAGCAAACGTGTAGAGACTGTGCCCAATTTTTGCTAGTTTTTCAATTTTTATCATTTATTACTTTAGACACATTTTTAAATGATATTTAACATGTTTTGGATGCGAAGAACATATTTAGAAGGTTGGAATATAGTTTTGGAAAGTTTTGGGGACTTTTGAAAAAGTTTGACTTTTTGGTCAACAGGGGCCCGGGATGAGGTTAAGTGAGTCTGGAAATTTTGGAAAAATTTTAGAAAATTTTATTTTTGACTATAGACTAAACGAAATATTTAAAGTGTTAAGGAAGTGATTTCGAGTCCAATGGAGTTTTCGGGAATTAATTCCGAGGTCGAAAAGGTACATTAAGTGGCCGGGGGTACAATGGTCATTTCGTGCCCCTAGGGTTGAGATAATCAAGGGCATCGGTTTGAACCGATCAAAGTCTCCATTTCATGAAGTTGACAAAGCTAGGATTTCTCAAAGTTGGATTCAAAGCATAGGATTTGAGGTAGGGGTGCTAGACTCATCTTTACTTTGATTCTATAGGTCACATAGTTGTGACATGAAAGATAGATTTGATTTCTTGAGCCTATGGTTAGGTATATGTGTATATATGTATACCATTGTGATTTATGAATGTAAAAATGTCTAACATATTAGTTAGAACTTATATATGTTGCATATGTGAAGTTGAGACTATGAATACTTTTTAATGAAAATGTGTTCATTTGGTGAAAACATGAAAATGTGGGTGTTTATCAGTTTATGCATGAAAGATATGACTTTCTTGAAAAATGCATAAGCATGATGATTTTCATGATGTGAGTGTGATGACATTGTGATAATCTTGAAGTGGAAGGAAAATGCATTATTTTGAGAAAATGCATTGCATTGTGTTGATTGAGTGCATTGATGTGATTATGTGCACTACGTGAAAAGCGAGATTTTTGGGGCGAGACAACATTGAAAATTAAGATAAGGGGATGACCCCTAGGGTGAAAGACCCCAAGACTTGGCCAAACGTGAATAGCTTTTTTTCAGATAAGGCCCCATTGGAGGATGAAGCATGAATAGCTCAAGAGACCTTGTTGAGTTCCATTTTTGGACTTTTTACTTTTTGAGATGCAAATAGATGTCCATGCCAGTTTGTGGCATGTGGAATATCTTAATGATATTGTCTTTACATTTGATTCATGTTGATATACTCTAGTTTCAAGTGTAATGATCATATATGGATCATATGTGATTTGTGGGTTTTAAATGGAAGAAGTCGATTTCAAGTTCATTGTGTACAAATCTTGGATTTAGATGCTTAGTTGTGTGGATTTACATTTGGATTATGGTTGTGAAGTTTCAAATGTTTAAATTAGAGTATGTGTATGATGGTGTATCATCGGAACCCCCATTTTAATCGTGCAAAATATTGCAGGTTCAAGGACCCGAGAGGGTGAAATCTTCACACAATCAAGATTTTTTTCACACAATCGAGATGCCAGTTTCGCACAATCGAGATTGGCATTTCGCACAATCGAAATCACTACTCACAGCATTTTCCAAAACTTCGATTCGACATAAATTCTTCGCTCTAGATCGGAATTGAGTATGGTTTTTTTTTAACTTGAGTATTTTTAAATTATCTATCCAATGGTGTAAGTTTCAAAACAAAATTTCAGTTAGGAAAGGAGTTGATTGTCCAAAACTTGGTGATTTGTATGTGTGGAACCAAATGTGGAACCCTTTGTAAGGGGTATTGATGAGAGTGTGCCACCATAATGGTGTGCATATAGAAATTTTCTGTAATAGATTAGTTTATGACAAGATTGGGGGTTAAGAGGATGAGGTGAAAATACTGTTCACCCTCAGTTTCTGGGAACACCGAAATTCGGGGTGTGACAAAACGAGAAGGACATTTGGGGGTTGTTACTCCCAAATAATTGAGTCACTGGCACCCAAGCTTGGTTCAGGAATTCTACCGCATCTAAAAAGTTGAGTAGCTGGCACCCCAAAAGAGCTCGGATCTAAAAGGCTCCTAGGGGCAAGGGCGACAACAGGCAAAGGATTTCCAATAAATAGAGGATGACAAGTCCCCGTGCCTAATGGACACAGGCCTTCGTGGCCTCTTTTGTGCAGAAGGTGAAAAAGAGGAGGCAACACCTTTACCTTTGGACTGGGTAATAACATTCTTGTACACTCTCCTCTGAGAAGGCCCTGTACATTTTTTTTGGGTAAATAAGTAAAGGATGTTTTGTCAAAAGAAAGGAAATGATGAAGTCTAGGAAAAAAAATGTGTACCTCTTCTCTCCGTAGCAACCAAGGGAGGATAACCCAGTAAGTTTAATCCCGCGTCTTGGGTTAGGACCTATGTATCCCTTATCGGATACTAGTAGGCTCTCTCGAAATTATACTCCTCTTCCTCGGTCACCGACAACTCGACCCTCTGAGCTGAATTCAAAGGCAATAATATGTGTATAAGGCAAAAAGAAACAAAGAGCAAAGACCAAAAAAAAAGAAAAAGTAAGCTTACCAGAGACATCGTCGATAGTCCAAGTGCGAGGAATAATATGGGGTGTGGGCTCCCAGCATCCGAAAATGAAAAAGAATCGATCTTTCCATAACTTAATATGGCTGTTATTATCAACAAGCACTAATCCTTTTGGCAGGTATTTTCTGCTTGCTCGGTGATAAGTGCAGAAAATATGTTATTTTATATCTCAAAATAAGTCTTTAATTAATATTTTACTTTATTTAAATGTTCTTATCTTTGCATTTTATTTCTTATAGGGGTTGATTGCCGAAAATGATATATATAGCCAAAGATGAACATAAGAAGAATTGTACGAGAGATGGTATTTTGTGCAATCTACTCCACAAGAGGTCTCAAGTTCAAAACTTTGTAAAATATTTTTTACATGGTCACGTCTGCAATCGAGAATTCAAATTGAAGATATGGAGATCAAATATTAGATATTTAATTTCAAAATTTTGTATTTTGAATTTTTGTTTTTAAATTTTGTATTCTAAATTTTTCCCACCTAAACAATTCCCCTCTAACTATCTAAATAGGGGGTTTTAGGGGATGGTGAAGGGAGTTAGAAACTGTAGAAGAAAATAAAATGTAGTTGAAAATATTTTCTTGTATTCATTTTCTTTTTTGTAGACACCCCTCTCAAGGAGTGATGAAGCCACCATGGTGAAATATAAGTAAGTTCTTTTACATTCTTATATATTTTTTCTTTCCAAGAGTATTCTTTTATTCTGAGTTTTTACTTTCAAAAGAAAATTAGAGGGAGGATTCTTCGTGTTTGCCACCTACCTCTATTTACCTAGCAAAGGTGCAACAGATTAAGTAAAAAAAATACTCTCTTATATATAATCAAGTTTGATTTTTGTGTCATATTTTCTTTCATCTTTTCAAGTTGTAATTGGATTGGTGAAGTGTATTGTTTATAGGAGGAAAAATCATATAAGAATAATAGAAAATTTATTTATGTGGATTCATGGTGGTGGATTCCCTTCCCTTGAGATTTATTTTATTAGTATATTTTTATTCATTCATTATAATTCCAAAATAAAATTTAAAAAAAAAATCATTTTCATTCCATAAATTAGTGTGTGAATTTGAGCTCATTCGGAATCTCACTTGAGAGTAGTTTGACCCTGCTCATTACTATACAATTTTTAGTAGAGTTTTTGTTGGTTTTATTTTTGTACGAAGTGTAGAGAAGTAACGTCATTCATTCACTAATCTACACTCGTCACCTGGCCATGAAGGTGCCATTAGTTGTCATTCCTAAAGAATCTATAGCAAGAGAGAAGCTCGGCTACAGATAGTGGAGTTTTGTTGCCACAACACCTCCATAGCACAAGAGAGGCCATAATGATACGCCAAGAAGTTGGCGTAAGTTGGGAGGGACAGAGGTTCACTGTTTGAAGTAGTTCCTGCACAAATACCGAAATCGGGAATCAAAAGCCATAAACAAAAGTGCCCTCATCTTGCTAAATGCTGGCCTCCATTTCCTTTAGCTGTAATTTTTTGACTTGGAGAGTCTCTTTTCAATTCTTAAACTGATCCTAGAAATCACAGAGGTGTTGCAGCTTTGCCACCCTCCGCTCATAAACCTTCACCCTTTTGATCCCGCGCTTCAACCATTCCACATTAACTTGAGAATGATCCAAGCACCAAACAATAACTTTGAGTAGCTCAAAATCTGAGGTGTTGAAATGCTTATTCGAAGCTTGGTGAAGGTGAAGGACAACTCAACTATAGAGACCATGACCAACTTAAGCCAATTTTACATTTTTCGCATTACAATTGCCATAAATGCATTTTGAGTGGTGATTTGCATGTTTTTAGTGTGGGGAACATGTTTGGGAAGTTTTTTTTAAAGGTTTTGGTAAGTTTTTGGAAGATTTAGAAAAGTTTGACTTTTTTGTCAAACCAAGGCCCGGGATGCGACTTAAGTGGGCTCGGAAGTCCAAAAAATTTCCAGAAATGTTTATTTTTGGTAATAACTTAGATGGAATATTTAGAGAGTTAAGGAAGTGATTTTAAGGCCGTAGGAGTTTTTGGAATCAAAAATGGTGGCTGAGAGGGTACGTTAAGTGGCCTGGGGGCATTTTGGTCTTTTGCGAGCCCTAGATATTTTAAATATCAGTGGCTAAGACTCCTAGCCATATCTCAAGCCTCTTTCTCTCTTTAAACCTCTCTATCTTCATAGCTCTCCCTTCTCTTTATATTTCAGATCCGTTTGACTTGGATTCAAGACTCACCGAAGGAGGGAGATACGTAGGGGACGGCTAGCGCTTCCCTTTGAATCGATCAAAGTTGTGGTTCAGCAAGGTTGACATTGCTAGGATTTTGTGAAGTGCTTGGAAGGGGTTCATTTTTGAGGTAGAGGTTCTCCTTCTCATTTACTTGTCGATTCTAGGGTTTTGAGTGAAGCGGTGAGAGCTAAGGGTGTGTATTGCATGTCTTAGAGTTGTAAAAGGGGTGGGATGAGGTATATTTCTTCTTCTCTTGAGTCTCTTGTATACAATAGAGGTTTATCTCTTAGTATGCATGATGTGAGGGACAAATGCATGAAATGTGTGAGAATGAGAACATATATGCTTATGTGCTTAATATGGTGTACATGTATAATTTTGTGCAAATGTGGGACATGTATGTATTATTTGTTTCTCTATGAGTTAAATGTATGCTATCTTTTTATAGAAAACATGTGCATTGGTGAAACATGACCAAATTGTGATTAAATGGATTTATGTGCATATGTGTATGATATGATAGGTTTCACATGTATAGGTAAATATATGTGTGGCTTCGTGGAGATAAAATGGATTCTATGTTCCTATATAACTAGCTTATGTATTGTGAAGCATGAAACTTAAATGTTTGATATTTATATGTTCAAAATGCATATATGGGGCCGTTGTGAGGAAAAGGGGAAAAGTGGTCGAATTGCCTAGAGTAGGTAAATACTTGGTGAGGGTGTTGGAGTGGTTAAGTCACCTTAAAGGAGGTAAATTCTCAGTGATCGGGATCTAATTACCTTGGAGTGGGTAAATACTTGGTGGGGATTCCAAAAAGATGCCCAATCATTTTGGAGTAGGTAAATACTTGGTGATTGTGGTTTACTCACCTTGGAGTAGGTAAATATTCGGTGACAGTCGTCTAGCCACCTTGGAGTAGGTAAATACTCGGTGGCGGAGATAGAATTGTGTGGGAAGTGTCTCGATTACATGATTTGGTCAAGAATCATGTTAAGGTATTGGGTTGTGTCGAGAGACAAGCGAATGATTATTGCTTTTATTTTGAATTAGGAAGTATGATATGTGCTTAATGCATCCTAAAATATATATATGCATTGTTATGAACGAACATGATGTATGTTGAATGATACATGTAATGTAATGACATGCATCCATGTAGGTCGTGTCGAGTCAGCACTTAGGTGGGTTGGCGTATCTTTACTAAGCCACTGTGGTGCTCACCCCTTATTCTAAACTCTTTTATAGATAAAGTACCAATGACGGTTGAGACATGAGTGTCCAAGTGGAATTCTTTTAGCATTTTGCTATCTTTTGAATGTTGTGGACTTTGTGGCTATCCATGTCGGCTTGTGGCATGTGACTCCTTTTTGAGTTGTGGTTATATTTTGGATAAATGTAACTCTGATGTATGTATTGGATTATAAGCTTGTTGATTATCGAAAGACAACAGATTGGTTTATGTAATGCTCGTGGTAGCATTAAGTTCATATGATGATGTTTTCATTATGAATGGATTATGGTTGTGAAAGAGAATGATTCATTTTGATGTATGATTTAATTATGAATATGATTTCGAGTATGTGATTGATGTTGGTACCTTTCAATTATGTTATGGATCATGTATGAGAGATTCTAGGATGATAGAATGTGGTGGCAAATTTTGGTGATTTTTAGGGTCCAGACAGGAGTAATTTTGCACAATCGAAACCCCTATTTCGATCATGCGAAATATTACAGGTCCAAGGTCCCAAGAGAGTGAAATATTCGTATAATCAAACTCATTTTCACATAATCAAAACTCCAATTTTGCACAATCAAAATCCCATTTTCGCACAATCGAAGTTTCTATTCATAGCAAACTCAAAAATCTGTGCAAACTTCGATTTGATGTAATTTTTTCGTTTTAGATTGGAATTGAGTGTTGTTTTATTGAAATCAAGTATTTTTGGATTATCTATCTAATGGTTTAGGTCTTAGTTTCAAATTCTAAACATATAAAGTGTTAAGCCTTGGAAGTGAGTGATTCATGAGAGTGCGGATAAATAATTCCCCATTAAGTGATATGATTTGATGCAGGGCCCATTGGGATTGGATTAGGTGGAGTTGTGCACACCTATGTGCAATAATAGAGTTAATCTTCCATGGTTATTGAGATTGATGAGGGTTTATTGGACTTAATGGATGGGTTAACCTCTAGTCTTCCAAGAGGGCGTTATAGCATGGTATCTAAACTTGATGCTATCGCATGAGTGTGGTTAAGGTCATTCACGGGGTTGAGTGAATGAGCTCACACTCAAAATTCGGGGTTGGTTCGGGGAAGTCCCAGCAGTCCAAATTTTGGGGCGTGACAGAGTGGTATCATTGCTCTAGGTTAGAATACCTAGGGGTGACGGATGATGGTTACATAACTTGTGAATTTAAGAAGGTTGGACTAAAATAAGGGATTGGACTTAGGGTTTACAAATTGCTTATATGGAATTTGATATGTACTTACATTTTCATAACATGCCATTGTTGACTAAATTAACATGGCGTGTGTAAACATGGTGGAAATGATGTAAGAAGTGTAGATTCTTTGGTTCTAAATTTTTTTTGTTATGCATATAGCAAAATGCCTCCAAGAAGAGCGCGAGACACAGGCGCTGATGCCCCTCAGGAGCCAATAGATGGAACACAATTTATAAGTAACATGGCAAATACTATGAGACGAATGGCTAGGGAAGCTTGAGAAGAGGAGGTTCAAGCATTGCTTAGGGTTGCCTTGAGCTGCCAAATGGTGGCAATGAAGGAATATGTGAAATTTAAGTCACCTACCTTTGATGCTGCACTGGACCCACTAGTGGCAGAGGGTTGGATAGATCAGACTCACAAACTCATGGTTGCCTTGGCAATTGATGAGGATTTGAAAGTGGGAGTGCAGCGCTTCACTTATAAAGGGAAGTGGATCGGTGGTGGCAATTTATCGAGAATGTCCATAACACTAAGACCATGGACTGGGAAACCTTAAGGGTTTATTCTTCGATAAGTTTTTTCTGACTTCGGTGAGAGACTGGATGAGGCAAGAGTTCATAGACTTAGTCCAAGGGGACTTAGATATGATGGGATATGAGACCAAGTTCACATCATTGGCTCGCTTTGCCCTAGAGATAGTTATGAATGAGGAACTGAAAGTAAAAAGGTTCGTGAAAGGACTAAAAACCTCTATCAGAAAGAGGGTATCCATTTTAGGTTTAAGGACCTACAATGAAGTGGTTGACAAAGTTTTAGTGGCTAAGGAAGATGACATAGACACCCAAAAGATGTGAGACTCTAAACAACAAGCGAAGAGTGTAGGGGCATCTTCGGGTGGTCAAGGATGAAAGAGGAACGGGGAAGGCAGGTCAGGTTTCTAGGGGCAACAACAAGCTAACCCGGTACCTTTATTGGCCTTGCCAATTGAATCTTCATGATCTTCTGTGGTGTGCTATAATTGCCATCAGATTGGCCATTTCAGTAGGGAGTACCCACAGGGATATATAGTGGCACTAGTGCTAACAGGGATAGTGGGGGAGAGGGTGTGTTTCTCTTGTAAATAACCCAGGCATATGAAATCTAACTACCCATAGAGGCAGGTGATACAAAGTGGTACAGGGACTCAGTAGAGAGTTGGGTAAACGACTATGATTTAGTCTGGCTTGAAGGCATTACCACAGCCCCAGCTAGCACAGTCAGTTTAGGGATTGCAGGTAGCGAGAGGTCCCACGCCTACTTCTAGTTAGCAATCGGGATTACAGGGGACTGGCGAGCAGGGTTAGTAGTCACAGGGCCATGTTTGCACACTCGCTCTAGCAGAGGACGTACCAGGACCTTTAGTGGTCAGAGGTATTTTCCTGGTTTCTAGCTCGCGGGCTAGGGTGTTGATAGATTCGGGTGCATCGCATTCATTCATATCTGTTGCATTTGCCTATGCCTTGGGGCTGTGGGTGTCATCACTGGAGTCACCATTGTCCATTGATACACCAGTTGGGGGTAGGGTTACCCTGGATAAAGTATGTCGATCTTGCGAGATCTAGGTTGTTGGGCGTTGACTAGTGTTCGACTTTGTGTTGCTAGACATGACCACTTTCGATGTCATTCTAGGTATGGACTGGTTATCTATAATTAGAGCCACGATTGATTGTCTCTGTAGGAGAGTGACAGTGTGCACACCTGAGGGTGATTGCTTTTACTTTGTGGGAGAGCAAGATGATTTCTACATTCCATCTCTACTTAGTTCCGGTCTGCGGGACGGGGTTGGATATTTCCTAGCTAGCTTATTAGCTGAGGAAGATGGGATTGTGACTAGTGGAGGTTTTCTACTTGTGGTTAGAGAGTTTATGGATGTGTTTCTAGAGGACTTAACAGAGTTACCTCCGATGAGAGATATTGTGTTTAGCATTGATCTTGCTCTTGGTACCATGCCCATCTCTATGGCACTGTACTAGATGGCACTAGCTGAGTTGAAGGAGTTGAAAGATCAATTATAAGAGTTATTGGATAAGGGATTTGTGCGACCTAGTACATTGCCTTAGGGAGCTCCGGTCCTGTTTGCTAAAAAGAAAGGCGGATCTTTACGGTTATGCATAAACTACCATAAGTTGAACCAGGCAACGATTAAGAACAAGTATCCTTTGCTAAGGATAAATGACTTGTTTAATCAGCTTAAGGGTTTGACTTATTTTTTGAAGATCGACTTGAGGTCGGGGTATTACCAGTTAAGGGTAAGGGAGGAGGACATTCCGAAGATAGCCTTTCAGACTAGATATTGCCACTATGAGTTTCTAGTGATGCCATTTGGTTTGATGAATGCACCGGCAACGTTCATGGATTGGATGAACCAGATATTCAGGGTGTACTTGGATAGGTATGTGGTGGTCTTCGTGGACGACATTCTTGTGTATTCTTCTTCTATGAAGGAGCATGAGATCCACTTAATGATTCGTGTGTGAGTGTGACTCAAAAATATATCAATTAAAAATTTCCACACTTTGCAATAGAATGAATTCCTTACAGAATAGGGCTATCGAAAGGGGTATCATACCTCAGGGATTATGTTCTGACGAGTTGGATTACGGAATTAATTCTAATTAAATTTATAAGAAAAGAATTCTAATTTTTAAACTAAACTAATTAAAAAGTAAAATAAAATAAATCAAAGTAAACATGA
This sequence comes from Cornus controversa, assembly GCA_026545225.1. Lineage (NCBI taxonomy): Eukaryota > Viridiplantae > Streptophyta > Magnoliopsida > Cornales > Cornaceae > Cornus > Cornus controversa. Next base: position 44,858,530 of record CM048845.1, on the reverse strand, counting down.
TAGTGAAGATAATAGGAGAGAAATCTAGGGTGTTTGACTTCACCACTAACTCCACAATCAATGGTCAATTGAATCAACTATAGGGGAATTACATCATGCATAAGTGGTGTCGGTGGCTACAAGCTCACCTTCATCCATCAAGAAGATAACATATGAATAAGGCTAAGCCATGGACTATCTTCGATTGGCATGGGCCATCTGCCTAACTACTCTAATCTAGGGTGCAGTATGGTTCATCTTCTCTAGGCATAATCCATCAAAGCTCATAACAATATATTCAGTGATTACCATTGTGTAATAATCTCTCTCATGATCACAGAAAACAAAAGAGATTGAGTTCAATAACAACAACTAAATATCTAAGACAAGATAAGAAATCATTGAGATTGAATTTACAAGACTTTTATTACTCAATTCCTTAATAAGAATCCTCACAATTACACAATCTATGCATGTATATAAAGGTCCCCAATAATTAAAATAATCAAACCATTGATGCTTTGTTAGGGCTACATCAAAACCCTAGTGGATGAACTAGCCGCTCATGGTAGAAGAAGAAGCTTCAACTATTGAGGAAGAAGACATCATCTTTCTGAATTACGCGTATGACTTCGTTCTCCAATGGCTCTGCGAATATGTTTCCGTTCTCTTCAGCCCTCTCAGACTCTCCAATCTCTGTGTAAGCTCTCCCAATTCAGCCTCCAAGTCTTCACTTTATTCTCCAAGAGAATATACCAAAGTCCTAATCCAATTAGGAATAAATTAGGGTTTCCCGCAGCACTAATCAGGTGGGTTTTTCCTGCTGACTTCGGCCCGACTTTTGACCCACTAGAAGTCCGTTTTACGGAATTTTCGTGAAATACAAAAGTGTGCAGAATCAAATTTCGTTCAACCTCTCGCGAAAATAATGTTGATTTGAGGCTCGGAAATAAGACTTCTGGTCTGTTTTCCAAAACGGAATTAAGACTACATTATGCACAGATTTGGGCTTCAGGCCCGAAACCTTCTTAAGCAGCTGTAATTCTCTTGGACCTCTTTCTTGGGCTGATTTGAGTTGAAATAAATGGTTGAGTGAATCTCCTTGATGTAGGCTTCATCTCACCATCTTGGATGTCTTCTTTAAAAATCCAAAAGCACGGTTTTAACTGAAATAATCATTAAGGCCCTGAAAATACAGAAAACACTAAAACAAAGTAAAATCACAAAATAATCTATCACTAAGAGAATAAAATACATAAGTTAAGAGGCTAGAATGCGTAACATTCAACGCCTATCACTTAAGGACAGTGTTACAGACATTGAGAGAGCCTCGGTTATATGCCAAGTTCAAAAAATATGAATTTTGGCTAATAGAGGTGAAGTTCCTAGGACACATGGTGTCGGAAGGAGGAGTATTGGTAGACCCTTCTAAGATAGGGTAATGGATTGGGAGAGGCCTAAAAACATATTCAAAATACGTAGCTTCTTGGGATTGACAGGATATTACCGGTATTTTGTGAAAAACTTTTAGAAGTTAGCGGCGCCGATGACCAAACTTACTCGTAAAGGAGTTAAGTTTGAGTTGAACGAGTCTTGCGAGCATTCCTTTATGGAATTAAAGCATAGATTGACTAGTGCTCCAATTTTGATTATTTCTGAGCGCGATTTGGGTTATGTCATCTATTGTGATGCTTCATGGGACGGTTTGGGATGTGTATTGATGTAAATCGAGAGGGTTGTTACATATGGTTCTCGACAGTTGAAGAACCACAAGCAGAATTACCTGACTCATAACTTGGAGTTGGTGGTGGTAATTCTTGCTTTGAAAATGTGGAGGCATTATCTCTATGAAGAGAAGTACCTTTTTACACAAAAGACTTGAATATGAGACAGAGAAGATGGGTTGAATACATGAAAGACTACAACTTTGATCTTCAATATCACCCAGGGAAGACTAATGTGGTTGCCGATGCATTGAGCAGGAAATTTCACAGCACTTTGGCTTGTATGGCTATCCGTGAGTGGAAGATGATGGAAGACATCTCAGAAATGGGATTGTGCTTCAGTGAGAGTGGTGGACAGGCCACGTTATTCACACTCATAGCACAACCAACTCTAGTGCGTAGGGTGGCTGAGGAGTAGAGGCATGACACAGAGTTAGAGAGCATTCACACCTAGATTACGAGTGGTGAAGCAGTTGAGGATTGGGTTGTTCATTCTGATGAAGGTTTGAGGTTCAAAGGCAGGATGGTTATTCCATTGGCCTATAGGGATGAGGTTCTAAGGGAGTTTCATAGCTCCAGGCTTGTAGTACATCCCAATGGTACCAAGATGTACCACAACCTTCGTAGAGAGTATTGGTGAAAGGGCATGAAAAAGGACGTCGCACGATTTGTAGCAAGGTGCCTCACTTGTCAAAAGGTAAATGTCGAGCATCAGAGACCGGCAGGTTTGTTACAGCCCTTACCAGTAACCATGTGGAAGTGGGAACACGTCACTATGGACTTTGTGATGGGGTTACCTAGGACGAGGAAGTGTCATGATGCAGTTTGGGTCATTGTGGATAGATTGACCAAGGTGGCTCATTTCCTTCCGATTTGAGTGATAGATGGCATGGATACTCTTAGTTGGTTGTACATTGATCAGATTTTTAGACTACATGGAGTGCCAGTTTCCATTATGTCTAATAGGGATCCGAGGTTCACATTATGATTTTTGTAGAGTTTTCAGGCTGCACTTGATATAGACCTCCATTTCAGTACGACTTTTCACCCTCAGACAGATGGTCAGTCAGAGCGTACCATTCAGATCTTGGAGGATATGCTTAGAGCATATGCACTTGATTTTTGAGGCAGTTGGGAGGATCACCTTCCATTGGTGGACTTTGCGTACAATAATAGCTACCAAGCTAGTATTGAGATTACCCCATTTGAGGCTTTGTATGGTAGACCTTGTAGGTCACCAGTTTGTTGGACAAAGGTTGGTGAGATAGTGACTTTGGGGCCAAATATAGTCAGAGAGACTACAGAAAAGATCAAGATCATACGGTAGCGTTTGCTTACGATTAAGAGTTGTCAGAAAAGCTATGCTGACAGAAGGCGGAGGCCTTTAGCATTTAAGGTTGGGGACCATGTCTTCTTGAAGGTCTCACAACGACAGGGTTTGATAAGATTTGGGCATAGCGGGAAGCTAGCCCCATGATTTATTGGTCCGTTTGAGATATTGGATCGAGTTGGCAAGGTTGCATACCACTTGACATCGCCACCGTAATTGTCAAATGTGCACAAAACTTTCCATGTTTCGATGTTGAGAAATTATGAGCCGGATCCTTCACATGTGTTAGATTGGATGGATCTTAAGGTGGAGGAGGATGTGTCTTATGAGGAGAGACTGGTACAGGTTTTGGATACTAGGGAACAGGTGCTGCGGGGCATGACGATTCGATTGGTTAAAGTCCTTCGGAGACATCACGGAGTCGAGGAGGCTAACGTGGGAGCGAGAACAAGAAGTCCACTCAAAGTATCCTGAGTTGTTCACTACTTGAGGTATATTTCTAATTTCGGGGACGAAATTCCCTTAAGGAGGGGAGGTTATAGAGATCGTGACCAATTTTGACTGATTTTGCATTTTTCGCATTACAATTGCCATAAATGCATTTTGAGTGGTGATTTTCAAGTTTTGAGTGTGGAGAACATGTTTTAAAGGTTTTGGTAAAATTTTAGAAGATTTAGAGAAGTTTGACTTTTTGGTCAAACCGGCGCCCGGGATGCGACTTAAGTGGGCCCGAAAATTTGAAAAATTTCTAGAAATGTTTATTTTTGGTAATGGCTTAGATGGAATGTTTAGAGAGTTAAGGAAGTGATTTTGAGGCCGTAGGAGTTTCCAAAATCGAAAACGGAGGCCGGGAGGATATGTTAAGTGGCTCGTGGGCATTTTGGTCTTATCACGAACCCTAGATATTTTAAATATCACATCCCGAAACCCGGACCGCCTGGAACTCCCCCGAACCAACCCGAATCCCGAGTGTAAACCTGTTCACTAAACCCCATGAACAACCTTAACCAGAATCATGTGATAGTATAAGCTATGATACCATCCTGTCACGCCCCAATTCCCGACTTTGAAAAAAAATCGGAGGTGAACCTGTTCATTGAACCCCAATGAACCTACTCATATTTCTCAATTACCGCAGAACCTAATCATACGCATGTAATTATCTATCCGTATACTCATTATTATCCATCCTAATGGGCCACACATCGGTCTATGCATCCATGACATTCCATTTCTACTCTTAGATCATGAAAAATCATAAAATTCCACATTTCTAAGGTTTACAGGACTTTAAGGGGACTCAAACTTCAGTTTGAGTCGCCTGGAACTTCCAGAAGGTTTATATTTTCAAAAAAATCACTTTGAGGCACCTCAAACTCAACTTTGAGTCACCTCAAAGATTTCCAGGCGCCTCAAAGTTGACTTTGAGTCGCCTCAAACTGCACCAGACCTGGATTTTTGATAGCATTCCTCAACCTGATTTCAAATGCTAATATCTCACAATCCGTAAGTCCATTTGACTTAAAATTTGACATGGATCATCCTCAACATGTCTAGTTTCTAACCCAATTTGAATCATTCAAAAATACCAACCACAACTCAAGTTATGCTTAAATTAGTGGGTGTGGGTCAGATTACCCACTCTTGCACTAAAACATGCATATCTTTTTCAATTTAAATCCAAACAAGGTCCATGACCCATCAAATCGAAGCTAACACAATTTTCCTACTATATACATAAATTTCATTCACTCTTTGAACTCAAAATGGACACTTTTGGGCATGTGTCCCCCCAATGGCTACTCTAATGCCTCAATGACCATTAAGTAAATTCACATAACATGCATTTCATACTTGAAATGTAATTCCATCTATTTTTCTACCATCTTCACTCCACAACTCATGCATACATACTTTCCATACTCCATTTACTCATAATTAACCATACAAGAAATCATAACAAAAGAGGAAAATGGTCTTATGGTACCATACATCTCCATCACACACATTTTTCTTAAAAGGTACATATCATTCATTTGATTTTTCCAAGTTTATAGATTTTACAAGAATTTATGTAAAAGGTTCAAAATACAACAAATTCTACCATGACTACAACTAGATCATTACCGTGCCACAAGACGGCACAGATAGCCAAAAGTACATATGTCCAAAATATAGCAAAATATAGCTTGAACTCTTCTTGGACACTCAAGTCCCATCCGTTATCGGTGCTTTATCTGTAAAAGAGTTTAGAATAAAGGGGTGAGTACCACTACAGCTCAGTAAAGGTTCCCCAACCCTTCTAAGTGCCGACTCGACATCGACCTACATGGAATGCATATGAATACACTACATGCTACATCCACAATCTCACAAATAATTTAACAAATGCAATTAAAGAGGATTGCATATTTCATCAATCATGTATAATATGTTCAAACACAAAAGCATTAAGGAAGGTAAATGCTCTCTCTCTCGGTCGTCATCCGATACCCCACATGATTGGCCTACTTTGAGGATCATATAACCTTGGAAACCTCCTCTAACCATCCAATGACCGGGACAACTCTGAGGGGTCATTAGTATTGGACATACTCCGATCCTAGGCATTAAGCCTTAGTATGGCGGGTCCACTCCAAGGGCCATACATAGTGGATAATTTCACCACATTCCACCACACGGTTGGACCACTCCGAAGCCCCGTGCACCTTGTTTGCATCATTTTCCCGCAACTTCTCACATATGCAAAATAGATGCATAAACACGTGATATTTTATTTCATGCTTTACTCATGCTCATTGATACTAAAAGAAGTAAAAAACATGTTCCTCATCACCATACACCACATATAGCACATATATGTATAACACATGTATATATCATCTCATATGCATACAACTTCAAAATTAGCATATTTTACTCATGTTATACTAAATGCATAATTTTAGTATATAGAACTAACATGCATTCAACAATCACATTTCCACATATAATCACATATATGACACTTGGCACACATTTTTCACATATACACCAAATTGAGCACATAATGCTTATGTATCAATTTCTTACACTCACCCACTTCAAACCCACATGCTACCACCAACACAATGGACACAATTGTGAAAAGGTAGGACTTTAGAGAAGGAGAAAACACAACTTTTCACACCTCTCACCATCCTAAAGCATGTGAAACACAACCTACACCTCTCTTCTTCACCCGAAACCCTAGAATCGATAATTAGAAAAGAAGAAGAACCCCTACCTCGAATTTGAAGGCCTTCCAAGCACATCTCAAAATCCTAGTAATGTCAACCTTGTTGGATCATGAATTTGTTCAGTTCAAACCGAAGGCCTAGCCGTCCCCCACGCATCTCCCTTCTTTGACGAAACCTGAATCGCACCCGAATGGCTCCAAAATGTAGAGAGAAGGTAGAGAGGAGAAGAGGAAAATGTTAGAGAGAGAAGGATCCATGTGAAATGGCTGGGATCAACCTCAGCCAGATATTTAAAATATTTAAGGCATGAAAAATGACTAAAATGCCCCTCGACCACTTAACGTACCTTCCCGGGCTCCGTTTTCTATTTCAAAAACTCCTACGGCCTCGAAATTACTTCCTCTACTCTCTAAACATTTCATCTAAGCCATTCCCAAAAATAATTATTTTCAAAAAAATTTTAGATTTTTGGACTCACTTAAATCACATCCCGGGCCCTAGTTTGACCAAAAAGTCAAATTTCTCCAAATCTTCTAAAAACTTTCAAAAACCTCAAATTAACCTTACAAACATGTTTTTCACTCTCGAAACATCCATAACATCATTCAAAACGCATTTATAGCGAAAATGATGAAAATTCGACAAACCGACCAAAATTGGTCATGGTCTCTACATTAAATATCAATGGTTGAAACTCCCAGCCATATTTCATGCCTCTTTCTCTCTCTAAAACCCTCCATCTTCATAGCTCTCCCTTTTCTCTACATTTAGGACCTGTTCGGCTTGGATTGAAGACTCGCCGAATGAGGGAGATACGTAAGGGATAACTAGGGCTTCCCTTTGAATCGATCAAATTTGTGGTTTGATAAGGTTGACATTCCTGAGATTTTGTGAAGTGCTTGAAAGGCCTTCATTTTTGAGGTAGGGGTTCTCATTCTCACTTACTTGTCGATTATAGGGTTTCGGGTGAAGCGGTGAGAGCTAAGGGTGTGTATTGCATGTTTTAAAGATGTAAGAGGGGTGGGATGAGGTGTTTTTCTTCTTCTCTTGAGTTTCCTGTATGAAATAGAGGTGTATCTCCTACTATGTATGATGTGATGGACAAATGCATGAAAATGTGGGAGAATGAGAGCATATATGCTTATGTGCTTAATATGGTGTACATGTATAATTTTGTGCAAATGTGGGACATGTATGTATTATGTGTTGCCCTATGAGTTAAATGCATGCTAACTTTTTATTAAAAATGTGTGCATTGGTGAAGCATGACCAAATTGTGATTAAGTGGATTTATGTGCATATGTGTATGATATGCTAGGTTTCACATGTATAGGTAAATATATGTGTGGCTTCGTGGAGATGAAATGCATGCTATGTTCCTATATAACTAGCTTATGTATTGTGAAGTATGAAACTTAAATGCTTGATATTTATATGTTTCAAATGCATATATGGGGCCGTTATGAGGAAATGGGGGAAAGTGGTTGAATTGCCTAGAGTAGGTAAATACTCAGTGAGGGTGTTGGAGTGATGATTTAGAATGTCAAGAACTACGCACCTTAATGTTGGAAGACAGTTATCCTCTCTCAAAAGTTCCAAGCAGCTTTTTTGATGGGATGGAGAAGCTTGAAGTTTTATGTTTGAGTTACATGTATATCTCAACACTACAAACATCATTTAAAAATCTTCAGATGTTAGGTCTATACCAATGCGAATTGGTGAACGTAGCTTTTCTTAAAGAATTAAGAAAACTAGAGATACTAAGCATTCAAGATTTTCATCTAAAAGAGTTTGCTCCGGAAATAGGACAAATGGATTGTATCAAGTCTATCTCAGCTTAAGAAATTGTACATTGCAGAAAGATTTGACCATTGGGAAGTTGAAGGCAATGCAAGTTTTATGGAGATAAATTCATTGACTCGCTTGATCAGTTTAGAAGTTCATGTACCAAATGTCATGTTACTGCCCCTCAATAAGCTCATATTTAAGTCATTGATCAGATTTAGAATATCCATTGGGAATTGGTCAAATTTCCCAATGCATATTCCCTCATTTGAAACTAAATGGTATTCCTTATAAGAAGGAGCTTAACATTTTGATGGAGAAAGCTGAAGTACTATCTTTAATTGAAGTGAAAGGCTTAAAGAATGCATTTGACGATAGATATGGAGAAGGGTTTCAAGACTTGAAGTATCTTCAAGTTTACGATTGTGATAATATGGAACATCTGTTTGTCAAACCAAAATTAATTATTTCACAAACTAGGGGACCTAATTTTGTGTCTGGTTCTTTAAGTAAATTAAGTGCATTACAAATTGGTTACTGTCAATAATTGAGATATCTCTTCTCCATAGCCTTTGTAAGAGGTCTTGCTAAACTCCAAGAATTAAAAATAGATGATAGTGAAATCTTGGAAGAAATAATTAGGGATGACCAACAAGTCATGGAACCTTTTTTTCATGGATTAAATAAAATGTATTTGGTAGGTCCACCCAACCTTAGAAGCTTCTATTTCAATATGAACAACACCTCCACATCCACCCTTATGCAAGCTTTGTTTATGTTAGAAAAATTGAATGAAAATTGAATATTATATTGTTTAACAAACACATAAATATTAATTCGTAACAAATAAAAATTATTATTTTTGGTTGAAGGTGAAACAGTGTGATTCACATTGAATAGACACTAAAAGCGTCTATTAGTATCGAATAGACACAAGAAGTATTGTTTAAAGTTGAAACAATACAAGTTGCAACCTTTTTATCAAAGGATATGTCTCATGGCTATTCAGATACTTATGAAAGGGTACCACTATGCCTATAAATAGGTCCCTCAATTCTCATTTGTGGATATATACAATTCATACTTCCTCTTCTCTTCCAACGTACTATTCTATCAGTCCCAACAAAGTAACTCAATTTCCTAATGAGTCATTGTATTTGCATCTGAACCCAAAGGTCAAGTGAGTCAAGTTCAAAAGAAGGTTAAGTGAGTCAAGTCCAAGAGAGTATTAATACATAGGTGGTTCACAAAAGCTCAGTTGGTTTGAAATGTTGCTACCAATTGAGGGAAAAATCATTGTATACTAAGCGAAAGTCGCCAAGGGTCCGTTCAACACCATTACGGGGCGATAATTGTCTTAAGGAGATTAAATCTAATTCAAGCCTCGATCATCAAATTTTAGGTTCTTTATATGTGATTTTATATGATAGTTTATATAGTGTTAAAATATTATTGGCCTTATATAACATGTAATTTCTGTCGTGCATATGTTATATGATTTTAGAGTGATATATATCTTCCATTTATATAGTCTCATAAAAGTGTATTAAAATTTTAGAATGCATGAACATGAGGTTTCTTGTACATTCTAGAGGTATATTTACTTGTATTCAAATAGACTATGATAATTATACATAATGAAGTTTGTAGATGATGTCATGATTCTCTAAGTAACATATTCAACCCATATATATTTTTCAACAGTTTAATGATAAGGTATGTTCAGCAATTACCTTCTAATTATTTGCTCTCAACACTTTTTAGCTTCTTTCTGAAAAATGTTTGAAAATTAATTACTTTAATTCAATTAGTGTTATCCAATATTACTTGTTGGGAATAAACATGGGGTATGAGTGTGAGTTAAAAGAAAAAAAAAAGCCATAAATTTGAATTACCTATAGCCAATAAACATTTAATCTTAGAAAAAGGAATAAAAACATAAATACACAGAAAATAAGAGAGTTTTTGTTAATCTAAAGAAAAAAGTAATTACAAGGTAACTTTTAATTTGCACACACTTTCTCTTGCATTATAATTTTTTCTATTTTTAAAAGAAATTTGGATTTAACATGTGAGATCCTGAATTTTTTTATTTAATTAAATGTTTTAGTATTATTATTATTTTATTTTATTAAAATGTTTTATTTTTATTATTTCATTTCTATGTTTAGAATATGTTTGGATGTTCGGGTTTTCAATTTCAAGTACTGGTTTGATCCCGAGCATTTTCAAAGTTAAAGAATAGTTCTACAGAATGGTGGAAAGGAGGATATGTTTGTCTTTTCCAAAAAGATTTGGGACGATTTTGGTATTTTTTTTAAAGTGAAGGATATTTTAATAATTTCACATTATGGATGGCACCATTGTAAATTCTTTGAAAAAGAATGGCATTGTGGAAGTTTTAGAGTAAAATGGAGGGTAAAATAGACTTTACTTGGGAGAGTCTAGAAGCTTCAAGAAGGGGTGGGAGATATAGATGTATATCTATATGTTTTGAGCTAGAAAAGGCAAAATTGCCTTCTTTCTCATCATAAGTTTTGCAAGCCATTTCCCTTTCCTCTCCATCTCTCATTTTGCTCTTTTTATTCCTCCATTGAAGGTTCTTGAAGGCTAGGCTTGGTCCAAGATTGTTGGTGGTGGTTAGTGTTGGTGTTATTAGCATGTAAGTGTTTCTTTTCACGACTTTTGTCCATCTCTTTCTTCTAATTCCTCTCTTCATCTTCTTTTTCAATTATTGAAGTTTGAAGAATGAGTGTTGTGTATAGTTTGTAGTGTTGGAAGCTTTGGGACTTGAAGGCTTCCATTCCTTTCCATTGATTTCTCTATTAAAGCTTTTGAAGAAAAGTTAGAGTTTCAAATTGAATTTCAAAATTCAATTTGGGAGTTTTTTCAATCCATCTTGGATTTGAGGTAGGAATGAATTTAACTTTCTTTTCTAATGTTTTAAGACTTTAGGAAGTGTTAGGTTGAGATTTTAACATGAATTGCAAAATGTGTAAATTAAAGTATACTTTATTCATGAAAAATTGGGGCTTTTGTGTTTTGAGCATGCTAAATGTGTTTAGACGTCGGATTATGCCTATTAGCATTGTTAAAAGGTGTACCATTGAGAAATGTATGCCATTAGATCATTCGTGCTCTTAATATGAAATTAAAATACACTTTATTGCATGATAACTCTAGCGTTGTGTAAGAACTAGAAGTTCTAAATTACTTTTATAACAATTCTTCTAATGATTGTAAATTTATGAAAGTCTTGAATCATCCATTGATGTCTTCAAACAAAAAGCTTAACTTTTTTTTAAGAAGAGTATTATGGCTTCATGGAAAAAAGTGGTAAGATGTATGTTTTGTTTGCTAATATGTGTTCAAGCATCCTATATTTTACTAAATTAATGTGTAGGAATGCTTATGGATGAATTGGGGTTCAATTGAATTCATTTAACAACTTATGGACCATTAGGGGTATTTTGGTCAATCATGTGTACATTAGTTGAGAATGCATGGTAGGTGGTTATTTAAAGTGCCTAAGTGTTTGTGTACGCCTATTGAATATGTTGAGCATGATAGGTAACGCCTTGGAGAAATTATGAAATTTTGACTATACTTTAATATTTGGAGCTAGGGTTCCACGGTGCAACATGGCTTTTGCATGGAATTATAATTGTTTAAATGTTTTAAATTATATTTCTAATGTACTAGAGCATGATTTGGTGTTAAATTAACATATTGGATTTGAAAGTTCAAGTATGCTTACTAGGTAACATATAAATTGCCTAGATGTACTAATTTGTTAAATTAGGAATTTGGTTATGCCTTAACACTATATATATATATATGCAATCAATGAAATTGAAGGTTTAAAGCCTTACTGAAAAGGATTTGAAGATTTAAAGCCATATTGAAAAGAGACATTTACTCACGTGGAATTTTTGCTTAAAGGACGACTCATTAAAAATTTGGTGAACATAGATGCAGAACCAATACTATGAGGATAATTATTACGGACATTGTTATTACATTGTTCATATTGATCATTTTTTTCATGCTATTCATATCATGTGTGAGTTATGATTTTTGAGAAGTTTTAAATAGTCAGAATTGAAAATAGAGGCACAATGATGCCTAGTGGTTGATAAATCCACCTGACTGGCCAGTGGTTTCACGTCAACCTGCAGACTAGTAATTTAGAATGATGGAATGTAAAGAAGGACTGTTTGAGGACTGCTCTATTGAATCATGTATCATGACTATTTGAGTTACTATGGGGTGTGTGTGTGTGTGTGTGTCATCTACACTGCATCTAAATAAGCAAACTGTTCATTTTAAGTTTTACACTTTTTAAATCATTATAAATTGGTTTATTATTCTATTGTTTATGTACAAGTTATGGCTTCATTATTTATGGGCAGGTTATATTTCATGCTTATGTGTAAATGTATATTAGTGAAAACTGGTGAAGCATATGGAAAGGGAAATAGGAACATGTTAGAAAGAACAACGTTGCGTGCATGTTCCCTTAGGAATTCTTACTTCAGTCTTAAATGTTTAGGGGGGGATAGTTGAGTCCTTTCTACTAAGCCGTCGTTGCCTACCCTACAGATGTATCACATTTTTCAAGAAAAAGGGACGAAAAGGATGTTGCTTGAGTTCTAGAAAGTTTGAAGTGACATATTTCTTTTTTGGTGTTTTGTAGTTATACTTGCATGTACTACGTATAACTTGGATAACATGTATGTTATGTTATTCGGGGCCAGTCTGTTGGCTTACTACTTCTGTATTTGTATGACATGTTATTTTTAGGAGTTTTGTGATTTATCTTCTCTATTGATCGTGTTTAGTGTATGCTAATTATAATTAAGTTCTTTATCGCTTTCGCATGGACGACTTTGACGTCGGCTTGGGGCCCGGAGTTCGGATCCTTTTCTATTCCTTGCTTATATTTTTTTTTAGTCGTAACTCGGGCTTCGAGATTCGGGATGTGACATAACAAATTTGTTATGAAATTAATAACTATTTCTTATTTACTATAGGCATAAAAAATGTATTATATATATATATATATATATTGACACACCCCAACCCAATTTATATACATATAAAAAATTGAACAATTGGAATGCATCTAACCATCTTCATTAACATCAAATATAATTGACATTAATCTATATTAGAGTGCATGTTTAACAATCTACAAACACAACCAAACAACAGACTTATATTACAAGTAGTAACAATCAGTAAACATTTAGTTATGAGTTTACTATAAAACTTATCTACAAGTATATGTTTTGGGGTAAAACCCAAGAGCAAAACCATGCGAGCTCATGCCCAAAACGGACAATATCATACCATGTGTTGGAGCGGGGTATTACAGTTGTTATTAGAGCCTGAACCCAACCGGAAGTGTGTCGACGAGGACGTCGGGCCTCGTAGGGGGTGGATTGTAATAACCCTTGTGTACGGGTGTGAGTGGGCAGGTGTGAAGACAGACACTGGGCTGAGCTACCACACTGACAAGGTACAGGGTGCTCAATCCCATATCGCTTGGGTGTGGAAAAGGGGATGTGCTTATATGTAGTATGTTCTCTTCAAATGGTATGAGACCTTTTAGGGTAAAACCCAAGAGCAAAATCGTGTGGGCTTAGGCCCAAAGCGGACAATATCATAACATGTGTTGGAGTGGGGTATTACAGTTGGTATTAGAGCCTGAACCCAACCGAAAGTGTGCCGACGAGGGCGTCGGGCCTCGTAAGGGGGTGGATTGTAGTAACCCTTATGGAAGAGTGTGAGTGGGCAGGTGCAAAGACAGACACTGGGCTGAGCTACCACACTGACAGGGTACAGGGTGCTCAATCCCACATCGCCTGGGTGTGGAAAAGGGGATGTGCTTATATGTAGTATGTTCTCTTCAAATGGTGTGAGGCCTTTAGGGGTAAAAACCCAAGAACAAAACCATGCGGGCTATGGCCCAAAGCGGACAATATCATACCATGTGTTGGAGCGGGGTATTATAGTCAGCAGTGTGCTGACGAGGACGTCGAGCCTCGTAAGAGGTGGATTGTAGTAACCCTTGTGGACGGGTGTGAGTGGGCGGGTGCGAAAACAGACATTGGGCTGAGCTACCACACTGACAGGGTACAGGGTGCTCAATCCCACATCACCTGGGTGTGGAAAAAGGGATGTGCTTATAAGTAGTATGTTTTCTTCAAATGGTATGAGGCATTTTCGGGTAAAACCCAAGAACAAAATCGTGCGGACTCAGGCCCAAAGCGGACAATATCATACCATGTGTTGGAGCGGGGTATTACATACCATCTCCAGAACCTAGAAAATCTAGGCTCTAATGCCAAAAGCTGACACAACCCAACCTAATTTATATACATATAACAAATTGAACAATTGAAATGTATATAACCATCTTCATTAACATCAAATATAATTGACATTAGTCTATATCAGAGTGGCATGTTTAACAATCTACAAACATAACCAAACCACACACTTATATTACAAGTAGTAACAATCACTAAACATTTAACTATGAGTTTACAATAAAACTCATCTACAATAATTACATGTTAGACAAAACACATCATTTTTCCTCATTCCCATCCAATCCCCAAGACTCTAAATTCGGCAGTGGCTACAAATCTTGAACCTAGAAAAAACATATATATAACAAACATGAGCTTAAACCCTAATGAATGTAACACTACTACATCAGAATAATAAATATTGATATTACCTGATAACTTTAAGCTATATAGATATTATAACTTTCTACTCTCTTTCTTGGCCAAAGTATGGACCTTATATAACTTCATGCCTTATAGACATTTTCATGCTTTATAAGCATCTTCATACCATATAGGTATCTTCATGTCATATAGACATCTTCAATACTTCAATGTATGCATTCAAATAATAAATTTCTCGTGAATACACTCACCTTGGGTATCTTCTAACTTGTTTACTTATCCCGTTATTGTTGAGGGTGTAGTTCTTCCTCCTTGCCTATACGACATTATACTCACATCATATAGATTTTTAAATATAAGAAGACAACAATCATCACAAACTTCATTCATACAAACTTCAAGGATCAATTATGATAATCATAAAATATAAGCTCATTGGAACATTTTATCAAATACATTGTAAGTAAGAATATAAAGCTCAACCTTTACATTCCTCTACAAGTATACATTGCTGCACCACTTTCCAAATCAATACTAATATGATTAAATACTCTAATTATAGCACACACTTCAAGTATTTCAATAATACCTCCACACTTGCAATTTCAAGGATATATATCATTCCCTACACACTATCCACATTGTCACTCTAAATGAAGGATTTTCCAACATCCAATTGGTCTACAAATTTTATAGTAGATAGTAACCATATTTAAGAACATCATATTAAAATTAGAGCATGATTGAATGGTTAGTTTTTTATAAAGAAGCAAAACAATGGACTGTTTGAATTTTGTCTCTCCCACAATCCCTGCTTTTCACCAAACTTCAATGATTAAGCTGTTTTAATTCAGAATGAACTAGGTGCTCTACCATACATTTTTGGAAATCTCTACTAGTCTACTTTCCAACCCAACAAATGGTGCTCAAATTCAATTTTTCTACAGCATTTTATGGCATTTTATCGAACTTGTAACTCCTAATAATCATCATAGAACATGTTTATAACATGATTCCTTTCATTTTATACCAACAAAATGCAATCAAAACTACAATAATCAACTCTACCATTCACATATTATCACACTTTTTCTCTACACACACATATACAAGCATATATAATGATTTCATGTCTTCCTTCAATGATTTGCTATACAAAATCATGTGTATAAATTACAATCAACATAAAACATGAAAGCTAATAAATCATAAAACTCACAAGTATTAAACTTGAGTTTTTCTTTTTTTCCTTCCTCTTCTTTGCTTATTCTCCTCTCTCCTAGCTTCTCTACAAATCTAAGTCGATAAAACTTGTTTTGCCAAACAAGACACAAGGGTTGTAGAGATAAGCTCCTCTCCCAATCTAATCTAAATTGATTACTCACCTCTTTGATACCAAATTTTGACACCTAGCCCCATTTTATATTATTTTCACTTCACCTCCTTCAACACTTTAAATTTACACTTCACCCCCTCAAGTTATTTGCCTTCTAGCCCTTCTAAACCACTTCATTTCCCACAAGCACCTCACTAACTCTAGATTAATATTTAGATATACTAAAACATTACTTCTAATTAACACCTTACAATGGTTAATACCTACTAGAATGCATGAAATAAACTTCACAATACAAACCACATTAGGCATTCTACAGGTTACCTCCTCAATTTAGTATACATACAAAATGCTCATATATAATTCATGTTTATTCCAAACTTAAATTATACTAATGAGAATGATCATGTATCGGGGTCTCACATATATATATTTAAAAAAATGTAACAAAAAATCATTTAAATGTTAATATCTGTCCAATAGGTTTTGCACCTATTTACTTGTACCCTTGTCTTTTATTCTAATCGGAACACTCATGTCGTTGTTTCTGCACCACCAAAATAATGTATTCTTGATTCAAGTATTTAAAAAATGCATACAAATAGTTGCGGTGTTTTAAATTCGTGTGAGATTACTACAAACCTGAGACATCAATTCACATATAGTGTTCCATGAATTAGCTTATGTCACAAAAAAGATATTAGTATGTGCAAAAGCATGCAAAGAAGTCATACCAATGCTAATCCCCAAATCTTGGATTACAGGCAGCAGTCAAGGGTTCTACATCTGTCTCGTTAGAAACTGTTGCTCTAAGTGATGGTTACAGAAGATATGAGAAAAATATCATACCTTTGCTCATATACTAAATCCTAAAATTTGCATACCTTCATTGTCCAGGTACATTGTCGTGGTATACATACATTGTACATTTAAATTACATATATATATATATATATATATTTTATATAAATGTCTCTCTAATAGAGTGAGAAAATAAAATGAAAATTAATAAAAATCGGATAGAATTTTGATATTTTTTTATCTGTTAAGTTCTCATTGCCTTTGTTAGATCTTAAAAGACAATTATTTATTCAATTTAACTATTATTTATCTAATAAAAAAATCATTAGTTAACCTCGTAATAGTCTATTACTGTTAACTATTATTTATCTAAAATAAAAAATGTAAAAAATACGTAAAACTCTACATGAAAGGAATTTAGGTGAGTGAAAGTTAAATTAGATATATACTTCTTAACCTCTTAATAGTCTATTACCTTTAATTACCAAATATAAAAAATATAATAATTATCATTAGTTATAAAAAATATCCAAAACTCTACCGGAAAGGAATTCAGGTGAGTGAGAGTTAGATTAGTTATAGAATTCTTATAACTATTATTTAGTTTATATAAAATATAAAAAATTTAAGAGGCTATTATTATTAGGAGTCTTGATAGAGTGGAGAACTACAAAGTGAAAGAAATTCTAATGGAACTTAATAAGTTTGTCTAAGTTATGTTTCTATTTTTTTTAATTAAAAAAATAAAATGGTTAGAAACTAATTGTAATATAGATATATAATTCGAGATAAGGAGCTATTATTGGCACTCCATGAATATCTTCAGGAGCTCCAACTCTTTCTTTTATGATGTAGGACAGATTTAGTAGGTTTCATATTATATATATCTATATATGTATTTAATATTTTTTAGAGAAAGTTTAATTTTGGGTACTAATTTATTTATTTATTTTAGTTTCCTTTTAGAAATAGATTTCCTTTTCCTGTTTGGATTAGGATTTCTCCAAGTTTTTTTTTTATTTTTAAGTTTCCTAGTGCTGTTAGGATTAGGATTTCTCTATTATAAATATATGTACTGTCGTAGGGCATAAATCAATCAATCAATTTATCTTTGTAATTTTCTTTTAACTTTGTGGATTCAAAGTTGTCCTTGTTCGTGCGCGAACAATTTCATAGCTTCCGCTCCATTAGTTGGTATCAAAGCCTTGATTTACCCTGGTCTGATGGAAATTGGTTGTTTTGGTTGCACCCACTTTGTTGACGATGATCGCAGAGTGAAGGCCCCTTGGGCAGCCAACCATGCAAGCTCAAGAACATGAGTTTAGACGAATGGAATGCATGTTGCAGCTCCAACAAGCTGTCGTTGGACTTGGGATTGGTGGCAACTAGGCTCGTTAACCAATTCGGGTTCGCGCTAACAATGTTCCTCGCGGCCAATCGAACATGGGTTATGTTCCTGTATATCCGCGTAGGCCTCTAACCTATGAGGATTATTTCAATGATGAGGAGTTTGGATTCAGAGGAGTTGCGGCTGATCGACGTGATCGAGATAGACGTGACAGAGTCAGTAGATATCCAGACAATCTTGAGTTTCAAAGAAAACTTGATCTACTCACTTTTTGTGGAATTTTTATTATTGAGGAAGTCTTGGCTTGGCTTGAAGAAATTGAAGAATTTTTTGAGTATTTTGATGTACCAGATAACAAGCAAGTTTCGCTTATAGCTTTCAAGTTCAAAGGATGTGCTTCAGCTTGGTGGGATCAAACACAAACTAACAGGATGAGGAAGGAAAATAACGTGTGCGATCGTGGTACAAGATGAAAAGGTTAATAAAAGCTAAATTTCTACCACCAAATCATAAGCAGATAATGTATAACAAATATCATAATTGTCGGCAAGAGATTCATGAATATATGGAGAAAACTCTTAGTTATGATAACATAGCCACATCTGATTGTGAAATTTTGTTTCATCAACCATATATGCTGCCATTGACTCATTAAGTGGTCTTATTGATAATGATATTACCACTAAGCATGATGCCACGGTCAACTTTCAAGCACCCAAATATAATATTCCTATTAGGTCTACTAACATTGTTCCAGATTGTAGGAATAAAGGTGACAATATTATAAGGTTGAGCATCCAAAATTCTGTCGTGAAAAAGAATCAAAAATTCATTTCAGGCCCAATTGATCAGAATAGAAGCAAAGATGATGAGAGCATCATAATAGACTTTTCACCACATATATGTGAGAATAAGGTGGGTATACATAGCACTGATGAGAAGTTGTACAGTGGAGGCTCAATCCATGAATCTAAGTGGCAAAAAAAGTCTGTTCAAGATAGTCCCACTTTGATCATGGTAGGTTACGAATTTTCCAACAAGGCAAACGTCAATAATCACTCAAACCTATATTTAAAAGATAAGGACGAGAGCAACTTGGAAGAGCTTGAAGGTAAGAAGGATAGTTTGATTTGCAATGGAAATCTAATTGAACTAGGAGAACTTGATGGTGAAGCTACTAGGCAAGACGTTCTGTTGGCAGCTGCATGCCTTCCCAATGTTCAATTAGAGCAAGATACAAACACATCTTTGCTTGAAGGAGAAGGGCCCATTAAAGGTGTGCAATGCAAGAAGATAAAAAATGAAGATCTTATAGCTTTTGGATCTCTGACCATTATTTGTGATGGCTGTTTTAGTTTGTACCGCTCCTTTTGCTGACCTAAGGCAGTAGTGCCCTCTTGCTTCATTAATATAGTGCTAGTGAACTGCCAACTTCCATGTACAATTCACAGACTTGTTATCTTAACACAACCATCTCCTAGTTGTGGTGAAAAGGTGCCTTCCATACCTTTGTCAAAAAAATTGGCCATTCAAGTTTATAATTAGATTGAGCTCTTGAGCCATTCTGTGTCTATTAATTTGGATGATCTTGTTGGTGAAGCACATCGAGAACGGAACATATTATTTTCACAGTGTGGATTTTTCCTTATCATGACTGAAGAAGTTTACAAAGTATCAAGGTTAATTCCTTGATCGATTGAAATATTATTCATACTCGTATATGATGAGTATCTACAATCGAACTCGAGGATGAGTTCTTTTGAAGTGGGAGAGACTGATGTAGGACACCTTTAGTAGGTTTCATATTATATATATCTATATATATATTTAATATTCTTTTTAGAGAAAGTTTAATTTTGGGTACTAATTTTTATTTTCGTTTCCTTTTGGAAATAGATTTCCTTTTCCTGTTTGGATTAGGATTTCTACAAGTTTCCTTTTATTTTTAGGTTTCCTAGTGTTGTTAAGATTAGGATTTCTCTATTATAAATATATGTACTGCTATAGGGCAGAAATCAATCAATCAATTTATCAATAATATATCAATTGCTTTGCAATTTTCTTTTAACTTTGTGGATTCAAAGTTGTCCTTGTTCGTGCGCAAACAATTTCGTAGCTTCTGCTCCGTCATTTTAAAATTAAAATGACTAAACTGCCCTCCTATTTGTTGATTCAACCATGAAAAGTCTCTGCTCCCTTCCTTTTTCCTAAGATATTTTCATAACTTTTTCAAGTAATTAAAGAAGTCTGGAACTCTATTAGATTCAAACTAAGTCAAAATAAATAATCAAATATCATTCTTTTAATTTGGAAACCATAACCTTGTAAATGTACAAATTCTTAGTTTATATGGATTGGTTGATGATGATCGCTCATAGTGAAATATGATGAGTTGATGACTTCATGTGTGTTATTGGTGGGTTTAATGTTTCAATTGGTTGAAACATGAACTATTAATTTGATTTTTCACTTCTTACAATAGCTAGTTGCATTCTTGCCGCTCTTATGCAAATTGGCTAGATTGTTTCATCTGCATGTGAAGTTGTATTTGTATTTTTGAGAAATTTGATCAAAGAAGATAACTAAATAGACAATAATACCTCCCTTACCGGAAAAAAAGAAAAAGAAAAGAAGAGGGTAGTCTAGTCATTTGCTTTATTGATAAAAAAGGAGTTGGAGTGCAAGAGGACTTTGTTGGAGGGCCAATATCATCTCCCTTAGTGATATTTTATTAATGCTTATATTGTTAGAATTTTTTAAAAATATTTATATATCCTTTTACACATACCACACAACTACCATACTAACATGTATTTATTAGCATTGTTTTTTACACTAACTTTTCTTATTATGTTTATTCAAATTTCTATATTCAATTAATTCCGAAATGGATATAAGTTTAATATAGATCAAATAAAAATATTCTAATCTCAGATACAATAGATTAATAAAATTCAGGAAGTTACAAAAATAGAGGATAACTCTACATCTAATTCAGAAATCAGAAAATAGGCATATCAAAATAACAATATTTACATTGGCCTTTTAATTCCAAAAATTAGCGGGCTCTTAAATGAGAAAGCTAGCAACACAACGAAAAGCCGGATTAATTGTGCTTCATTTATTTGAAAAATAATAATTAAGTTATTTATATTCTTAAACTACTTTTGATTTGTGATTGTACTTTATTTGTTTAAAAAATATCATACAACAAGAACTCTTAGTTTTTATCGGAGGAAAAAAAAAAAACAAAACTCTAAAATGGTAGGAGAAATGTTGCAAAATTTACTAACAACCGACCACCAGCTGGTTTCTTGACTACAAAATATAATAAATATAATGAATTTTGCAGGTAGCATTCCCTGTCTTGGAACAGCTATGCATTATTGGATTGGGAAGACCTACAATGATATGGGATGACCAATCGCAATCATTTTTAGCAAATGAAGCAAAAGATTCTTTTCAACACTCTGCTGGCAAATTTTGTGCCTATTCACACCTAACAAGAATTAAGTGTATGTGATTGTGAGGAGATGAAAGAAATAGTTGCAGTTGAAATGGAACAGTTAGGAGAAAATGGAGAAGAAGATCTGGTGCATGATGAGATCATTGTCTTCCCTCAATTAAAGCATATAGACTTTGAAAACTTGCCAAACCTCAGAAGTTTCTACTGTTGCAGTCGTGGATCAAAAAAGCAAGGAGAAAAAACAGTGGAGCTAAATATTCCAAGAGTGGATGCCCTCTTCAACCACAAGGTACCTACGTCCAAAGTTTCTGCTGCTCCTAATTACTAAAATTAACGGATCATGGAAGCAATTAAACGAAACATTTTTTTATAGGCAACATAGCTATTATTAACCTTTTTCTTAAAAAAAAAAAATTCTCAAATATCAGTGGGCGTGTGTTATTATTACCTATCGAAAATGATAAGAAGAAGATTGTGAATGAGAAGTTCAGTGCCCATTCAAAGATCCACGTGATGTCATCTTATCAACATCTATTAGCCACTTCGTTTTCTCCTTAAAAATAGTTTTTCTTTTATGGAAAAATTAGATTTTGGTGACTAATCCTAAATAAAATTACTCTAAAGTGATTATAAAGTCCGAAAAAGATGAATAGTCACCAAAATTGAAACTTAATTGCTGATGAGTGACCATTTGATCACTTATTAAATAAATATCCTTTCTCTAATAAATTATTTAAAATTGGATAAATTTACCCTTTACATTAATCTCAATTAAACCATTTGATCACTTATTACATAAATATCCTTTCCCTAATAAATTATTTATAATTGGACAAATTTACCCTTTACATTAATCTCAATTAAACATTTTATTTCAAGTTGCCTAATAAGCAGTCGCTCTTTTAAGTTTTCTAATACTTATTTAGAAAGAACTTTTAACTAATAATTATTTATTTTTATTTTCATATATTGTATTATTTATATTCTTATATAATTCCTAATTTTTATTATTTATTTGCAGGTGATGCTAGAAGTTATTATTTGGTAATGATAACCAGAGTACTAGAGTAACAACTAGAATAAGAAATAATAATTTAGAGCAGCAACAATTAAAATCTTTTTCTCATACAATTGAATCTTGCAGTGATTTTGTTTCTTGTTCATGATGATCTTGTTTTGCATAGAGCTTTCTATACAATTTATATCCATAAGAATTCTTTTGTCATATTAAAAATTCGACAAAAAAAAAATGTTAATAGAATGAAATCTCCAACATAAAGTACCATAAATCTTTTATAGGTTTATCTAATCCAATCAACTGAATCAGTTCTGTGCGGAAGTAGAGTAAATACCTATAGAGGGGTTGAATAGATGTAGTTAGCATGGTTGATTTATTTTAGAGCATGCTGATAGATATATTATTAATCAAGAATCAAAATATTAACTCTTAATATATATATCAATACTATCTTTTTGGTAGAGTGACAAATTAAGAAGAAAAAAAAAAGAGTGATAGACGAGGAAGAGAGAGAAGAGGATGAATTCAATGAGTTTATCTTTATATTGAATGTTAATTTCATCATCTAAATATTATTTTTAGAATGTTTAATAAAAATGATGTGTTTTTTTACCAAGTTATTCTCAAATGGTCACTCATCAGCAATTAAGTTTCAATTTTAGTAACTATTCATCTTTTTCAGACTTTATGATCACTTTAGAGTAATTTTGTTTAAGATTAGTCACCAAAATATAATTTTCCCTTCTTTTATTTGATTTTCTGTGGCCTTTTGCACGTCTGTCATGACAATTTGTAAATCATAGTATATTTTGAATATTTAATTAATTTTATTATCGTAATAAACTTAAAGCATCAACATTATTGCAGTTATTCAAAGTAAAATATTTCTTATTTAAGAAAAAAATTATTTAAGTAAAACATTTTAATTTACCAAAAAAATATATATTATTTAAGAAAAGCAAAAATAAAAGAAAAATAGAAAAAAAATTCTTGAAATGCTAGATCCACATATATGTTTGAAATTAATCCCCCTTTGTTAGGCACGACGGAAGCATATCATCACATCAACAATTACACAAATAATATATGGAGATAACAATCAAACACCCACGATTTTACTATATTGAAAATAGAATATATAACACGCGAAAAGTACTCTCGCCTCTCCTCATAACACTTACCAACCCCTTATATATTTCCACTCTCTGTCTCTCTTTTACTTTAACCCTGTCTCTATAAACTATTTATAGAGTCTCCAAACTCATTCTTTGTTGCACAAGGAATACAATTTACTTGAAACCAAGACGTGTCTAATAAGAAATTACCAAATAAATTAGAACTTTAAAATTATAATAGGAATATGAGTCACAATTTCTAACAATATATAGTAAACTTTTTGAGAAAATTACAACCAAATCCTACTTTTCTCACCGAAAAACAAGTCCTAAATATATATTTTTTAAACCAACAATTCCTACTTTTGAGTCTTTATTTATTTATTTAAGTCCTAATGAACACTAATAATCTAATTTATAAAGTTTGGTATAAAAAATAATTAATTTCTAAATTTGCCACTTGACATCAATTTATTGAATAATCACACTATTAATTTTTGTTTTTTTATTTTTTATTTTTTTTCATCACAAAGATGGTTTTGGCCGAAGTTTCTACAACAATCCTCCTGATTATATTGTGACATTAAATGTACACTAACACGTCATCAATCATCATATTATATGCGCATTATCACACACATGTTATGCAAGCACAGGACACCATATTTCATGCACACACACTCAAACACACGTGTAAATATATATATTTAATAGAAAGTGATAAACTTGATGACTCTACAAAATTGAGAGAAAATCGACATTTACGTGGCAATAAGTTAATGGTACTCTCCAAGTCTCCTAATGCATATTAAATACGATAAGCATTTTAAACAAAAATACCATTTTCACCACTTTCATCATTTTCATTCTCTTTTCTTTCCATTCTCTCTCTGTATGTTTGTCACTCTTCATCTCTTTGTTGCCATTAAAAAAACTAAGTTGCATTACTCTGAATATATATATATATATTTTTCTTTGTTCCCTTCCACTAGATATGACTAATATTCTAAAAACAAGTTATTGGTGTTGTTGTGTCCAAATTTAAATTTTCTGGCAACCATATGAATATATCCTGAAAATTTGTTAAATAAGGTGAGTGTTGTTCTGAGAATGGATTTGAAAAAGGAGAGAAAAGATAATTAATAATGGAGAGAGTGTGAGTACTTGTTAGTTGAGAAAATAGAGAACATTTTCTATAAGGATATTTTAATCGAAATTTTTGCAAAAACTAAACCACATTAATGCTACATCACAAATCAATTGAGTTTCTAAATATGATTATTCAAAGAATCTAATCCTTTTTTTCTTTTTTCTTTTTTAAGTTTGGAGTTCAAACTCTGAAAGTCAAATGGGGCCACACCCCCATCTCTCTCATTTGATTTTAGGAGTTGGGCTCCATATCACAACTCTTATTCAAATTTGTATATTCAATTGCAATATTAATTAAATTGTGCTGTACAGTCCACCATTCCAACCGAAATGGTGGATGCATTCAAGTGGGACAATTCGGCCCACTTGGAATGGTGGGCCTAAGAAGTATTTTCTTATTAATCTACATGTAATTGGAAATAAAATGTCATATTAAAAATTGAGATATTACAAAAACAGAGCATAAATTTATATTTAATTTGAAAACAAAAAAAAATAGGCATTGCCAAATAACAATATTACATGTACTTGTGGAGTCGCATGGTGTCCAGTGAGGGGAACTGCCCAGTCAAAATTTTGTTTTATTGATTTTTTTTCTACATGTTTTTCTAATTTGTAAATATGCCCCCACTCAAAATTGTAAAAGGAAATATAACTTTAGTCTTTAGTCGAAAATAAAATAAAATAAAAGTCATTAAAAAGGATGAAAAAGGAGGAGATAGAAAAAGGATGAAAAAGTACATTTCGGCATCTTATTGTGTCTAGTTTTCAACAATCATAAGTTTTGTAGGTTAAAATTTAGCTCATATTTTCTTACTTTTCTTCTTCATACTCAAGTTAGGGTTAAAGTTTGTCTCTCTATTTTTATTTTCGGTACAATACTATATTATTATATGTTTTATTGAAAAAAATTGTATTTGCAAATCAATTAGTTTGTGTTTGCTGTCAAGATTTTTCTTTTTCTAAATTAGGATTTGGATGGGTTGTGTTATGTAAATTATTATATATAAATCATTTTCTCGAAATCCTAACAAATTACAATTACTATCCGAGTGTCAAATTTTACTAATTGGACACCAACTATGATATAAGATTTGAATAAAATTGTATATATTTTTTACATTTTAACAAATTTATATATTAAAAATAAATTACTAATATTCTCTAAACTACATGACTAATGACAAAAAATTACATTTATATTCAAACACGTCTTCTACCAAATTTCTACTTCATAATAAATTAACAGTTAACATTGACATTAAATTACATGTTTTTTTATTTTTAAATATAAATAAATGAATCTATACTATATATATTATAATCCTAAATTGTTACATCCAATTCTTGAACTTATATATGTTTATTGATTTATTTTTCAACAATAGATTTTTATTCTTTTTATATACATTTTTTTTTGTAAAATCTTAATTTAATTATAAATTAAATATATCAAAAGATTCACCAAAATCACATCTAAAATATATTTAGTGAAGTTTACAAAATTATATTAACTCCAAAAGTTACATTTAAAATTCATTGTCTATAAAATTATTAGAGTAAAATTAAAAAAGCAAAAAAAAAAAAATTGGCAATTTTCAGCAATGGGTAGTTTTGTAATTTTTCATTTTTTATTGCATTTTTTGCCCATTTTATAAAGTTTAGGGGATTTTTTGAACTTTAGGGAGATTTTTTTTTGCAAAATCCGTAAAATATAGAAGGGTTTTTTTGCATTTTACTCTTATTATTAGTATGTTTAGTTAGGGTCAAATCTGGGACATGGTACAAACATGACGGGAACATGTTTGAACGCCTTTAGGACACCGTGGGTGTAATTTTGCAATAATTCTTTTTTTAAATTCCAATGCATTTTAGATAATAATATTATTTAGCAAAAAACAATATAAATTATCTTATTGTTGTATACTAGCCAAATCCATGTCCTTATTTTTTTTTTTAGTGATTTGTGGCATCATCTGTTGTACTTCATAGCATGTGAACCATTACAATCTAATAAGTCTAATTTGGTAGTCTAATCTATTTCTACATGGTGTGATCTTTCCCACATTAATTAATGAAACGTGATATAATGAATTTGAGAGGTTAGATTCCTAGTTTTGGAGGAATTGGATATTTATGGATTGAAATGAATCGGAGCTATATGGGACAACCAATTATTCCAAGGTTCAGAAGCACAAGATTTCTTTCAACATCTAAAGCTAAGGCTTGTCAGTGTTGAATGCTTTGAGAAACTAAAGAATAGAATTCTACCCAATGCTCTCGCATGGTTACAGAACCTTGAAATTCGCAATTTTTGATATTTGTAATTCAATGGTATTTGGAGTTGGAAGTGGCTGCTATTGAAGAAGGCACTGATGAGATCCTCGTTGACAAGCTCTACAGTGGTGCGCCCGAACTTGCTCCAAAAGAGGAGGAGGAGAAGAAGAAAGGTTACGGGAGGAGAATAATATTCTCCAATGACAAGCTCTCTTAAACAATAAGGTACGTACATACCTGTGTCCTAAATTAACCATTGAGTGCACTCAAACAACTGAAATTATACATATGGGATTTCAATTAGACTTTCATTGAACCTTGTGTTTGGGTGGCTTTGTGTCCTTTCATCCACATGCTCTTAAATTTGGTCTGCGATAAACTTTAGTTTATTTTCTCTTCATATATGTTATTTTCATCATTTCCTGGCTCGACTAGTCTCAAGAGGTCAATGTAATTTTTTTTTTAAACTGAGCATGTGGTGTCATGTGTGTATAATTAGACTTAAAATTTTAGAAAAGATTAGTGTAATTTATTTTTGAGTTAATAATTTAAAACTTTAAACTAAAATACATGTCAGTGATGCATCATTTCATTTTTTTGGTTGTCTAGTCTTATTGGATTGAGAACTATGAAGCAACCATAAAATATATCCTGCAATTGTGTTTTACTTGGTGTGTACCATTATGTGATGCCGTCTCAATCAGAGAGGTACAAAAATTCCCCTAGAAAATATCCTTTCAATTTTATTTCTATTTGGTATTACATTTATTCTCGGGTAAATATAATATAACCCATATCTCCCCTCTACGTTTTATAATTCCACCTACTTCTTCTCCTGTTAGTGATAGTCGTCTAAGTAATTAATGGTAGTAAGTGAAATTACCGTTGTGCCCATATATATGATATATTATTATATACCGAGAAAATTCTTTTCTTTTTCTTTACCCTCTTCTATCTCTCTCTTACCAACCCTCTCTTCAATCTACACCGTTTCTCTTCTCCCACTGGATCAGAACTTTCACCACACATGTTCGCCTTCCCTTGCTCACTTGCACATTCTGCCATCACTAGTTGCAACAGAGACTACAGAGACTAAAAAGTTTATATCACCATTCACCACAGAATATGCCAGGAGAGAAATGGGATAAGTATAGCATTAATTTTCTTTTTTCTTTCTTAGACACAAATTTCAACATAAATATTACATAAATGCAAAACAATTTCATGTTCGTGGCATCACAGATGCAAATAATAACACCATGGAGGAAATGAACATAATTTCATTCAGCACTTGCCTTGGAGTCTCAATGTGAAAGCCTGCAATGCTAAAAGAACTTCTTTCAACCTCTCCTTGGCCCCCTCATCAACCAAGTTGCCATCACTATCAAACTTTGCAGGAGGTTGGAACGCGTTCAAGAAAAATTCAGGCTTATTAATGAAATGAAGATCGAGGTAAACGCCGATTTGGCGGAGATGATACTGTGATCGCCCTCCGCCAAAACCTCCTCCAGCACTTACAATAGCAGCAGCCTTGTCAGCCCAAACATTTGGAGCTCTGGAAGCCCAATCAATTGCATTCTTCAAAGGTGCTAGCAAAATGGGGAAAAAGATCGATGACAAGCAAATGTTTAAGTAGCAGATAAAAATATATGACATTGTTTTCTGGAAATTAGACCACATAGTATAATAAAATGCAATTCAATGTGAACTCATGGAATTTTGATAAAGAAGTACAGATCCATCTAAATCAACTACATTTGCAAGTGTCCTGCATTAGCCTTAGACCTGGCACAATGTAGTTGCATCCTGACACAATGTAGCATTGCAACTGAAGGAACGGAAAAGCTTCAGTGGTTCAAGACCCACAAACCACCTCTTGCTGAGCCATTTTGCAATGTATATATTCAAAGACAAAACAAAAACTAGTTTTATTGGGATATTTTCTAGGTACTTAGATTTGCATTAAATACACTACCTATGTGAACAAGGAGGAAAATTACCTAATATCAGATATTGCATGAGTGCAACTACACCCTTTAGATGGTGGGTTTCCTCTTATTTGATGTCATGTGACCTAGTCAAATTATGTTATACAGACTCTTCAAAAATACACTCGTGTTGGACACACGAACTCATATTTAAGGGTATGAGATATATATCCAAAACATTTGGTTAGACTTGTACCTAAAAAGCATATTCAATAATTCAGTTTTCATATCATTGCTTCAAAACAAGTTAAAGGCCTATTTTGAACACTAGCTTACACAAAAGCATTATTTTACTCTAGAAAATAAAATAAAAATATTAAATAATATAAATATTTATTAGTTTCCTTGTATTATTCTATTTATGAATTTGATCCATTCACTACTCAGAAACATACCCGCACTTGACAAATTTAAATGAGTTCAGCGAACTTAGGTGTTGTCAATTGGTCAAGACTGCATGAAATTTTATCGGTGCATAAAACTTGTCAACAAGAAGGTCCTTTTAACTTGATGCCATTAACAATTGCATGACGTTGATAGGTCCTTGGTGCAAATAATGCAACTGTTTATTATCCATTATAAATGCGGTCATGGTTGCTGCATTTTGAAGGGATCAACTAAAGAAGAGATTTATGGTTATGCCTTCCTCATGGTGAGCCTATACAAACATGATAACAGCCTTGCTAGCTTTGAGCTTTGCCACTAGAGCAAAACTTAAATGATCGAATTAATCAAAGAACCACCGGAAATTTGTGGCGTTATAGCTTAGATTCGTTAAAGTCATTGTTTTTGAGGGCTTGGATAAGAGTGATATCAGGCAAATGATGTAGCACTATTTTTTAAGCTCATTAGGGAATGGGTTGTGGTTGATGTTGCCTTTGAATTCTTTTCTAAAAGAGATTCTTGAGAGCCAAACAGTCTTTCATAGGATATTTAACAATCATCTGGTGATAAAGACAATAGTGGGGGCTTTTCCTTCTTCCTTTTAGAGAATTTATATTTTGGCAGAGTTAATTCAATTACTCCTTTAATAATCCAATTACTTTCAATACCACATTGTTACCATCCATAGTGGATGAAAAATATAGGAGCCATCAAGCACGTGTTTATAGATTGAGTCATCTCAACAATCCTTACACTAGCCCAATTCTTTCAGCTTCCACAGTAATCTGTTCAAAGTATAGCATATTTCAACCAAATCTCCATCCAAACATATCTATCTCAATCTATGACAAATTTTTTATTTTTTCAAATGCAAATTCAAATTCAAATTCATATTCATATTCATATTCATATTCATATTCATATTCATATTCATATCGTAATAGCTATATTGCAAAACCATGATTTCCAAAGTATTAACAAGAATTTGGAACATCAGCACCCTTTCTTTAGGTTTTTAGATATATTGACATTTACCAAACCCCAAATTCCAAAATTATATGCTCCGAATCTACAATTCCAAGAAAAATCAGAAGAAACGCGAAATTGAAGGTTCTCAGTTATATATACTAAGTAGAATGTGAAGAGTACTAGGAGTTAAAATCCTCTATAAAGGGAAAATTTAGGAGAAGAAAGGAAGTACCAGTTACAGAGTAATTGTACTCCGGCGAGGCGAAGAGAACGCTGTCGGCTTCGAGAATCTTCCGCCGGAAAGCCTCGACGGCCGGCGGGAAGCTTCCGTCCTTCTCAAGATCGGTGTTCAGCATCGGCAGTGGCGCTATATCCACGTATTCGATGTGCAAACCGCTGATGGACTCTCTGCTTAGCTGAATCGCTTCAATCAACAACACAAAACGACCAAAAATCCAAATTCAACTCATATGAAACCACAAGAGAGCACACAGAGAGTGTGGTGAGTGATAAAAGTTCACATACGCATATACACAATATATATATACACACACACATATGTATATACAGAAGCATTGGTAGGTAGAGGTAGAGAGAGAGAGAACCATAACGGAGGAGGCCTCGATTGAAGGAACCTTTGCGAAGAGATCCGCACAGAGCTGCGACTTTGATGATTGGTTTGACTGCTGCTGCTTCCATTTATCTCTCTAGAATCTTCTCTCTCAATTCAGCGGCGGCAGTCTGTCAGACACCAAATAGTTCTCTGCTTCAATATATGTGTGTGTGTATATATATATATATATATATAGGCACACGGCGTGAACCATAACCACAACCGATTCCATCTCCTTTATCATTCACGCTGTCGAAGAGTAATGGCATTATGAAATGGATTTATACATAGGATGGTCTTCGTATTAGTATTACTTAATAATAAACACTCATTGATATGAATCGTTGAGCTTTGTGTTTGTGCACCACCTCTACGGGAAATTTTGAAAAAAAAAAAAAATTAGTATTAGACTATGTAGTCTCGATTAATTAATAAGGGTATACAAAGAATCGATGGAATTAGAACCGTACAAAATCATATCTGAATCGTTCACTGTTGTTTTGATTTTAGTTCTAAGTCTAAGAACCGAAACAGAACCATGAGAAATATATAATATATAAATATCATCTAAGATTCTAACTCTAAGTATGAAGACTATAAGACTTGCATTAAATAATAATGCAATATCAATAAAGTAAAAGTTCTTGAAGTAAACAGCTACTAGAAGTCTCATAAAATGATAACATATATATAATAATGATTGTTAGAATAAGTGAGATTTCATATAATCATGCAATAATATTATATAAAATGTCAACCAAGTATTCAAAGAATGCATATTTTTTAATTTCATTTACTTCAAATATAAAAGATAGAATCGAAACTGGAATCGTAAAAAACCACACCGAATTCAACGATTCTGGTTTCGGTTCCAACCTTAAAAATTTAATAAGATCTGTTTCGGTTTTGATTTCGTCAGGAATAATAAAGAACCGAATCATCAGCACCCTATTAAATAAGCCGTGTGAATTGTCATGCCTTGCATGACATGATAAGCTTAAATTACTAATAGAGAATAGGAAAAACAAAAAAACAATATTAAGTAATAAGAAGGCAATGCATGGTCGATGACGGAGCCAAACCAGCCGCCCCCCTCCCCTCTTTATTTTTTCATATCTTAAATTATATATATAATTTTAAAATTCTAAAATTTTTCCTTCTTAGTTTTTTATATTTTCATTTTGTATGCATAGAAGTTTAAAATTCTAAAATTTTCCCATCCTTTTAATTTTTTCCCTCTAGTTTAATCTCTTCATCTCTTTGATAACTAGAAACTCCATATCATTATCTTTAATCCTTTTTTCTTATATTGCATGCCTTTCTTTCTAACTATTTTTTTTTTTTAAATAAAGGATTAGTCTCTAAGAAGGTTTAAAAAAAAAAATTCTCTAAATAAAGCACATTGTATATTTCTTTTTTATTGTACACCATACATGAGAATCATAAATATGCACCCGTTAGAAAATGGGAAGACTCATATTATAAAGTGCACAATTTACTTATGTATTAGTCTTTTAATCTAATTGTATTAGTCATTTATCTTAGAAAAACCTAATGAAAATAGTTCAAAATTTTCAATACAAAGATTAGGTTCATTGATTAATTTTTAATTATTAAAAGTGAGAACTTTCTAGATTTGTCGAGTCTTAATTAATTCGATTCATTACAAAATTCTTACTAGTATACACTGTAGGAGAAATTTGTTTTGTTTTGTATTTGTAAATATAATAAGGGAAAACATTATCGACCAATATTAAATATTTATGATTTTATTTAAAAAATTATCATTGTCAAATTCCATTTCACTATCTAAACTATCTTGGGTTTGAAATGAGTGAGGTGGATTTACAATGATGATTGTTATGAAATCAGAAAGTAGTGGTACTAGTAAAACATAACTTGACTTTTGCCAGACACAATCCCTTTGTGGGGTTGCCACAATTAGTGGCCCCAATAAGGAATAAAACCTGACTCAGCCAATAAATATTTTTTCATAGAAAAAAAAAAAAAAAAAACAAGACAAGTAAACTTTTAAGCAATAAGTGAAGATTACAAAACTTGTTGACCGATGAACAAAAAAAAACAAAGTTCATTGGTTGTTTAAGGAGGCTAAGTCTGTTCTCAAATAAGTGGTGGGGATTAATTGATGGTTTCAATCAAATGTCATGCAGTGAAACTAGAAAACACTGGAGGGAGGTGGTCTTTAACAATTATGTAGAGCATACTTATATTTTACGGTGTTTTGGAAATTTTAGTGAGATCATACTTAATATTAAAAAAAATTTAGTAGGAGCATTTATATAATTTTACAAAATTATGAGTATAATATACAAAAAGAAAAATTCAGTGAGGGTGTCCGCCTCCACTCAGCCCTTCTTGGCTTCGTACGTGATATCATATATGACGTTCCAAAATAGTGTTATTGATTACCATGTAGCCATAAGGAAATCCTATATATATATATATCAATTCATAAATATGAGCAACGTAGTTGGTGGCATTGAATTCAGACTTTGTTTTTAGATTTGGAATTGAAATTAAAGACCATACTAGTTCAAATTATAAACTAATTTTTCTTTAATTTTATTTCCAATGCACGAAGTGTGAGTAGCACGGTGCGAAATCGGTCGCAAAAACTTGACTAAAATTTAGAGTAGATAATTAGGTTTATTTGCTCGTTTGCTTAATTTTTCAAATTGATTCATTTTTAAATCCAATTAAAATTAATCAAATACATGAATCAAGTAAATAAAATAAAGTGCGATAAAAGTAACGAGTACACCAGATATACGTGAAAAAACCCACGATGAAAAACAATCACAGGTGAGGCTTGTAGCTCCGGAGAACCAAATCCACTATCATCAAAGCAAAGTACAACAGACCTTATCACAGACTCGCACTCACTCCATTTTGCCAAGAATTTGATGCAGAACACCTTAGGATTAATCTTGCGACTCCACGTCCAATTGATGAAAACTTCCAGCTAACGTCAGAAGGGTAAATGGAAGAACACGAATACTCCGCAAGTATTCTTTCCCCTTCATAGTGCGATCTTTTTCTCCTTACTCATCGACGAACAGTTGTAGAAAAGATCAAACGAACTAGTAATTTGATCAATAACAAATTTAAAGCGGTCTTCAAACGATTGATCAAGCAAAGATAGAGACAACCTAAATCACTCATTGTATATATGTGTGCGCTCTCAAAGAAATATAAATAGAAAATTAATGGAGAATTCTTAGCTCTTAAAATAACTCAATGTTTTCTCTTTCTAAAAATAATATTTTTGATTTATATTGAAAGCATAATTAGAGAGAAAACATATGGGTTTATATAGATGTTAAAAATCCTATTTTTTCTTGAAAAACAAGTTGAAACCAATTGAAAATGAATTCCAACATTTTAGAAAAGTTCAAAGTGCAATCCTTGTCAATATAGGAAGCTAGCATAGCCAAAAACCTAACACAATAGCCATGGACTAGTCCAGGGCTCTCTTGGACCTGCCCTGGAGGATTTGAAGTCCTGAGACATCATGAACCGGTCCAACCTTGAACACTTTGAATTTTTGCCCAAAAATCTTAATTTTTCAAGGTCGGAACGTCCCGTTTTGAAAATTATGTGTTCTCACCACTTTACATGGACTACGTGACTCTTATACTTGATTAACGATGTCCACATTAAACTGAAACAATTAATTTAGAAACTTCAAACGATCAAATCCTTGTTCAATACATTGATGTCTTATTCCGAAGTTTCAAGTTTTATGCTTTTGAAGATCATTTGCATATTTGGTGTAGAACTTCATGCTTGCTCTTTGTCTTTAATTACATTATCAATTACAAGAATAGAATTGAAAGATTACAACACGATCATGTGAAGTTTTGACACTGACGACTGCCAATTACAAAGATATACGTCACAGTATCTCCCCTTGGCAATTTCGTGACAAAACCAATATAAATAATCATAACCTAACCACTAGAAAAATCAGATTACAAAATGTCTTAATTACAAATAAATATAACTTGAAGAACTCAGAACATAAGCTTCATATGTAGTGTCTTCGAAAACCTGTGAAATTTGCACATCATGCAAACAACACTACATGTGAAAGCTTAATAAAGAAATATAATGATATAAAAAATCAACTCATAAAAAGAATCAACTCCCCCTTAATCATGTAACAATATCAAATATACTAGTTCTCCCCCATATATCACTCCCTATGTATCTCCTTTATCGATATTCATCTCTCCCCTTTTGGAACAAATTGACAAAGTAAGAACAAGGGAAACAAGAGAACCTATCACAAAATGATTAAGAGAAGATAATAACATAAACTTCATTCAAAACATATAAGCATGAGTACCAAAACATAGAGTTACAAACCAAATATTCGAAAGAACCATAACATGAGACAGTCTAAAACATATCATAACATGAACTTGAAAACCTAGACATAACAAGTAAGCAATAAAAGCTCAGTCTAGCAAAAACTATATAATTAACATCCTTAGTTGGAACATCATCATCATCATCAACATCTCCATAACTCCCTGGAATAGCTTTCCTAATCAATGCCTCAAGCTTTGCAAATTTACTCTTCAAGTACCTATTCAAACCTCTCATGGATTGGTTGTACTGTCTACCAGTTAAAGCATGTATCAAGTCAGGAACATACAGTCGGGAATGGGAACATTATCATCATCTTTAACCGCATCTCCACCTACACCTTGTCCTAGCTCTTCTAGACTAGCAGCCTCCTTTTGTCCTCTTTTCTTTATCTTATTAGTAATTGAAGATTTAAAATTAGATGCTGTAAACTTTCCTTTTGTCTTTTCAACTAATGCACTCAAAGGAATGTATACATTATTTGCCTTAAGAATTCTCATGATAATTAAAGGGAATGACAAAGCATTAGCAGGCTTATAATCATTAGACTCTGAAATCGTTGTCTTCAAAATAGTAGCAGGCCCATTAATGTTGTCACCATTCACAATGTGATACAAAATTTCACCTCTATTCCTTGGCAAATCACCCTTATGATCATGAGGATCAAGTGTATAAGACATCCTTATGATCATGAGGATTTTTAGTTTAGGAATTTTATTTATTTATTTATTATTTTTTTTTTTATTATTATTATTATTATTTTTTATTTTTTATTTATTTTTTGTTTTCTTTTCAATTACTAATTAGTTTTATTTTATTTTTTAGTTTAGAATTTTTTTTTTTTTTTGCTACTAACCTAATTTATTTTTATTTTTTTTTCCTTTCCGGTACTTCAATCACCATACCATTGAGCAAGAGGAAGAGATTATTTACATCATGGATGGTGTGCGTAGTAATAATGAGGACAATAATATTGTGCCTAATGCTGTTGTGGAAAGAATGAGATTGATTAGAGACTACTATGTGCCAGAGACTTATAATTCACCAGCTGATTTTCAATTGCCTAATGTCACAGCACAGAACTATGAGATCAAGCCCAGTATCATTCATATGTTGCCATCTTATTTTGGGGTGACTCATGAGGATCCGTACAAGCACTTGGATGAATTTTTAGAAGTTTGCTCATTAACAAAAATTCATAACTTCTCAGAAGATGTTTTTCGGATGCGACTCTTTCCATTCTCTTTGAAGGAAAAAGGCCAAGTATTGGTTCAGATCTCTACCGGCGAGCTCTATCACTACATGGACTCAAATGCAAAATGAGTTTTTGAAGCAATATTTTCCGATAGGGAGGACCAATCAATTCAGATGAGCTATCACTTGTTTCTCTCAATTTGAGGGGAAACAATTTTTTGAGGCATGGGAGAGATTCAAGGACCTTCATAGGAAGTGTCCTCATCACCAAGTTCCAAAGTGGTAGTTAGTGCAATGTTTCTATGAGGGACTGACAGAAGGAAACAGATAGATGGTGGATGCATCATGTGGGGGCACTTTTATGTTACAAAGTGAAGAGGAAGCTTGGACTTTGTTCGAGAACCTCAGTGACAATTCTTTACAACATGTGTCTTCATCTCATTCGAGTAGACCATCCAATACAAAGAAGACTGATGATATTTTTGAGATTGGTTCTACAGATGCTATGTTTACCATTGTGGATGTTGTGGCACAGAGAGTGGTGCAATTTATGACGGCTGGTCATGTTCATAATCAATCTTTATATCCTCCTATTTTTGAGCCATGTGATTTTTGCTCGAGTCCTATGCATCATGTGAATAATTGCCCTTCCATTGGGCAGTTTTTCGATCTTCCACAAGAGCAAGGGGCAGCAATTCAGCCCACTTTTCAACCTCAGAACTACATGCCTTTACAATCATATCAAGAACAAGTTCCTATGGCACAAAGAATTTTTGTTATTGAGGACAAGATGACAATTATCCTAGCAAAACTTGAGAAGCTTGACTCTATTATAGAGACAGTGCAAGCTACTGTAGCAACACTTCAATCCATTGCTCAACTAGTTCATTCTCACTCTCAATCTATTGCCAAACTGGAATCTCAGTTTAGATAACTTGTCAATGTCGTGAGTAGAAGAGAAGAGGGGAAACTACCAAGCCAACCAGTTGCCAACCCAAGAGGGGTTCATGTCCTTAATAATATTTCTTCTTCAAGTAACCCACATCATGAACAAGTTCATGCCCTCACCACTTTTAGAAATGGAAAAATAATTGACAACAAGGTGGGGGAAAAGAAACTTGATGAAGAAGAGGTAACCAAGAGTTTTAATGCTGAAATTTCTCATGAGCCTAAATTGAAATTGAATACTTTTAATGTCATTCAACATCTTGTAGATGAGAGTGATTGTTTCTTCATGGATGGCTTTGATGATTATGTTGAAGAAATTGATCCGGTTGCTCTATCACATGATGTTGAGAAGTCCATTGAGGGGGTGAATGATTTACTTGATGTAGTGACCATGAAAAATACTCCACCTTGGAGGATTCCGATTGAGCCATTCCCTATTCTTTCTAGCACTCCTTCAATGCCATCATTAGAGTCTCCTCCATGGGTAAAATTGAAACATGTTCCGTCAAGGGAGAGAGATGTGTTTTTTGAAGCCAATGACACCATTCCGGTCACTTTGAGTTCGACACAAGGAGGTGAGGATCATATAGGAGGGACGAAATTAAATCTCCTCAAGAGATGTGGCATTGGGTGAACTTTCAATTGAAGTTGATGATCGTCACCTACGGACGTTAAATTGTAGGATTTGTATGTATTTCTATCCCTTAATTTCTTTAGTTTTCTTTTATTTTTATTTTTATTTTATTTTATTATTTTTAGTTTATGTTTTTCTTTATTTTTCTTCCATTATTAGGTGTGTTTAATGTGTTTTCTTTGAGTTTCTGATGTATAAGTTGCTTTCGGGGGATGTCAAGAGGTGTACCGAGGTATTTGGACTCAAGACGGGTGAAAAAACTAGCTCTCGGTCGACCTTGGGCGATAGAGACTCCAAAAATACATGTCCCGGTCGACATTGGGCGATGGAGGCTTCACAGGCATCAGCCGGGGGGATCGATCGCCCCCATTTTCCCCCAAGTTGGGAGACCAACCAGCTGGGCGATCGATCGCCCAGCCCTAGGGGGATCGATCACCCAAGCCCCCACATGCCCAACTGCTTGGATTTTTGCTCTTTTTGCTCCCTTTTCAATACCTACTTGCTCCCACCCAAAAATACATCACTTTATGCCTCTCCTACATCAATATACACTCTAAAACCTTCCAATTTTATTTCCAAACACCTACTTGATCATCATCATTCATCACCATCATCATCAATTCCAACTTGTTATTCTCCATCATCATTAAAATTTCAACTTTTCTATATTTCCTTCTTCACAAGAGGTGTGGATTAATTGTGGAAGTGGGGTGATTTATTTGAGGGGTTTTGTACTCCAAGTTTGGGGGAGGACATTGCGCATTGAATCTGGGCTACTTGGTTGATTTTGATGCTCCAATCCGGCCATGACTTAGATGCTTCAGCACCACCTTCTCCTTGATTTTTCGGAGGTAACTATCTTTTGTAATTTTATTTTTAATTTTCTTTTCTTTATTTTATTTTTCATTTTGTTTTTTTTTTTTAGTTTAAAAAAAATTTCTATTTCATATTTATTTTCACCCATTCTATTTCACTTGATCTTTGGGGTATAATGGTCTGTTTTGACAGGTTGTAACTTACAAGTTTGGGGGTGTGCTTGTATTGCCTTCATACAACTTGGTGTACTCTATTTTCTTGCCACTCATTCTCCGGATTCTTGGTATTATCGTTCTTAACCTTCTCTATGCTTCGATTGGTAGTACATTGAGGACAATGTACAGTTTAAGTTTGGGGGTGAGGCGATGCCTATTTTTGTGCTTTATTGCATATGGGAGAAATTTGTGTGAAATTCTTCTTGTTTTAGAATTTTTGTTTATTTTATTTTCTTAGTTTATTTCTTTATTTTCTTTTGTTTTATTTTTAGATAGAATGTTTTGACATTATACAAGGGATTAATACCTTATGTAGGTGCATAACTTGCAATTTTTGAGTATGTTTTAAATTTTTGGAAACTATGGTTTGAATTAAGTGATTTTAATCATGGTTTGCAATAACATGTTTGGAGTGATTGATTTTAGTTCTCTTACATGCACAAACACACTAGCATAATCTTGTGGGGTATAAACTTTGGTTTGAGTTATTGAGTTACATATGCTTGAGATTAATTAGTATCTTTTGAGAATGAGTACCGATGATGTGTTATACTTGACTTCAATGAAAAAGAAAAAAAAAAGAGAAAAAGAAATATATGTTGATAAGCAAATCAATTTGATCTTTTTCATGAGTAACCGGGCCTCTATGCCTCAGGAAGCACGGAGTGTTCGCGTCAAAAGTGAAAGGGTGAGAAAAGATGAGCATTAGTTGTCTTGATTTATAGCCTGACTGATTCAAGTAATTAGGTTCTTCGGGGTATCTTAAAGCCTAGTGCCCTAAAGCCATCTGGTTTGGGAGTCACTGACTGAAAGCTTGCTACATGGATCCTTCAGAAAGCTTAATAAATC
This sequence comes from Cornus controversa, assembly GCA_026545225.1. Taxonomy (NCBI): domain Eukaryota; kingdom Viridiplantae; phylum Streptophyta; class Magnoliopsida; order Cornales; family Cornaceae; genus Cornus; species Cornus controversa. The sequence goes on along the minus strand of CM048845.1, from coordinate 44,818,281 downwards.
AAGACATTGCACAACCAATGAAGCAATGAAAAAAAGAATGATGAAAAAAAGAAAAGGAAAAAAAAATGAAAAAGTCATGTATGCATGTTGGGAAGTATGATTTCAATAAGAGGAGCTAGTGAGTTGAAGGGGTATGTGCCTTAATATATTCAGAGCTGAGTTATGCTACATGAGAGGACTGCTAGTTCACTTTACACGAGGGAGCTAGAGTCGATTACTTTGATATATGTTGATGTGAATTATGCATGGGGACCATTGATTTGAATTATGGAATTTGAAAGTTTGAAATTATTCTTGAATGCAAGTTTGTAACTATATATTGTAATCTTCTTCTTGAATTAATGTTGAAACAGAATTTTGAATGTTCGTGGGTAACATTTCTGGAAACCCTCACGAGACTATACTCGTCCACTAGGGGGAACCTAGGGGTTTAAAGGCTTGTTGCATATGCTAAATGCAATCGTTTCTCCTACGAAAGTGGAGTTAGGTAGTTTAGTTAGTTTCCTTTGTTTTAGTTTTATTTTATTCTATTGCTAAGGGACTAGCAATATGTAAGTTTGGGGGTGTGATCGGCGTTGAATGTTACGCATTCTAGCCTCTTAACTTGTGTATTTTATTCTCTTAGTGATAGATTATTTTATGATTTTACTTCGTTTTAGTATTTTCTGTATTTTCAGGGCCTTAATGATTATTTCAGTTAAAATCAGGATTTTGGGCATTTAATGATTACATGCAAGATGGTTAAATGAAGCCTACATCAATGAGATCCATTCCACCATTTATTTCAACTCAAATTAGCCCACGGAAGAGGTCTAAGAGAATTACAACTGCTTAAGAAGGTTTCAGGCTTGAAGCCCAAATCTGCGTTTAATGCAGTCTTAATCCCGTTTAGGAGAATGGACCAGAAGTCTTATTTCTGAGCCTCAAATCGACAAAATTTTCTCATGAAGTTAAACGAAATTTGATTATGCACACTTTTGTATTTCATAAAAATTCCATAAATCGGACTTCTAGTGGGTCAAAAGTTGGGCCGAAGTTAGCAGAAAAAACCCACCTGATTAGTACTGCAGGAAACCCTAATTAATTCCTAATTGGATTAGGACTTTGATGTATTCTCTTAGCTATTTAAAGTGACAAATTAGGGCTGTATTAGGGAGGCTTCGCAGCAGCTTTGAAGAGCTTTTGGAGTGGAGAATCATTGGAGAACAAGGCGTATCATGAGCGGCTAGTTCAGCCACCAGGGTTTTGATGAAGCCCTAACTAAACATCACTGGTTTGATTGTTCTAATTATTGGAGATTTTTGTATTCATTCATAGATTGTGTAATTTAGAGGATTCTTATTATAGAATTGAGCAATAAAAGTCTTATAAATTCAGTTTCAATGATTTCTTATCTTGTCTTAGATACTTGATTATTGTTATTGAACTCATCCCTCTTGTTTTTTGTGATCATGAGAGTGACTATTATACAATGGTTTTCACTGAATATATCATTAAAAGCTTTGATAGATTATGCCTAGAGAAGATGAACCATACTGCACCTTAGATTAGAGTAGTTAGGCAGATGGCCCATGCCAATCGAAGATAGTCCATTACTTAGCCTTAATCATATCTTATCTTCTTGACGGATGGAGGTGAGCTTGTAGCCACCGACACCACTTATGCATGATATAATGCCCTATAATTAGTTCAATTGACCATTGATTGTGAAGTTAGTGGTGAAATCAATTTCCCTAGACTTATCTTATATTCTCTACACTCCTTAGTTTTTCTTGCTTTTGTTCAATTGCTTCCTTAGTTAATTTAGTTATAAAAATCAGAATTCTTTTCTTTTAAATTTAATTAGAATTAGTCCTAACAATTCAACTCAATCAGACCACAGTCCCTGAGGTTCGACACCCCTTCCTTTCGATAGCCCTATTCTGCAAGGAATTCGTTCTATTGCGAAGTGTGGTAATTTTTAATTGATATACTTTTTGAGTCACACTCACACACGAATCAACTCCTCTACAAGGTTGGGTGGATTTTCCTTTTCTAGTGGAGGAGCGTTGAGCTGAATTATTACTTATGGTTTGAAAAAATTTTCATGCATCATCTGGGCTTTTCAAAAGGTATCCACCTCCACAAGCGGAATCTATCATTTGCCTATATTGCTCACTTACCCCATCATAAAAGCTTTGCACTAGCTGCCATTTTGGGATAGCATGGTGCAGACAAGATTTAAGAAGATCTTTTAATCTCTCCCAAGTCTGATGAAACTGTTCTTGATCAATTTGGGTGAATCCGGTGATTGCTCGCCGAATATCACTCGTCTTTCCCATTGGGAAGTATTTTTTTAAGAATTCAATTTGCATCTCCACCCAAGAATGGATTGAGTTAGGTTCTAAGGAATTGAACCAACTTCTAGCTTTATCCTTTAGGGAGAATGAAAACATACGAAGCTTTAGATCATCCTCCGTAAACTATGGTACTCGAATGGTGGAACACACAGAAAGGAAGTAATCTAAATGCCGGTATGGATCTTCATTTGGGAGACCATGGAAGCTATTAAGAAGATTGATGGTGGAGGACTTTATTTCAAATTGATTTGCCGCTACATCAGGAAATTGAATACATGAAGGTACTTCAAATGTAGTCGGAAGATAAAAGTCCATAAGCAATTCTCCTTGAGGAGGAGGAGGTGGAGGTTGTTGTTCATGATTAAATGGAGGTAGTCCGGGAGGGTGTCCATCATTTGGTTCCATGTTTTCAGTCCTAAGCAATATAGGGTCCCTAGAGGTTCCTCTACGTTGTCTAAGTGTTCGTTCAAGTTCAATATTACACGAAAACAAAGGAAGTGACAATGACCGTCTACCTAACATGCATTAAAAGTAAAACAACACCTTAATATGCAAAATAAAAAAATTACTCAAATCCACAAATTTTAGACTTTATACTCACAAATGGTCTAACCTTGAGTCTTTGAGATGCCCACTATTTGGTATACCTAAAATCAAGCAATTTGAGAGATAAACACAAGATATATACAAAAAAAAAAGAATGAAATAATTTCTAGCCTAAGAATTAAACTAGATTTAATCTTTCAATGGCGACAATTAAACCGTAGTCCCTGGCAACGGTGCCAAAATTTTGATGTGGCTAAACTTGATTGTAATTGTAAGCTTATTTTTGCCCTTTTTCAAAATATAATTTAACCACTCACAAGAACACGAATTTTGTAGATACGGTTCTATATAGAGGGTATCGATCCCACGAGGACTAGTTGTTAATTGTCTTGAAGAGAGATTAATTCCCCTTTAATTCTAAAAACAAGGTTTTGATTTTGATTTTAAAACTATTGCATGAAATGTAAAAACACTAAATTTAAAGAGTTGTAAGTTGGGAGAGAGAACTAGGGGTGGTTTCCACCACTAGCCATTCACATGTCCATAAATGTAGCAAGCTTGGGATTTATAAAATGAAATGCCTAACAATGTCATTAGGCTTGTGACCTTAATAACATATCAAAAGATCAATGTGTTTTCCAAACTATCATAACCCATCTTCAACAAGCATAGTTCTTCAACCTAACTAATTACCCTACTCTCTAAGTGAACCTAAATACATCCAAACTACCTCATCTTGGCATGATTTATACAAGCAAGAACAACACATTCCATTTAAACACCATTGCTTAGCCATCACTTACACTTTTTGTAGAAGATGCAAGTGTTGTGCATTCATAAGATGGATTCTACTCTAAGACAAGAATAAAAACAACATCATATGAATATATATAAGAAATGTTTAAGTGTACATCATCACTAGACTAAGTAATCAACATTTAAATACAAATCCCAAATAATGCTACAAAAATGAACAAGTTTACATGGCTAGGGGTTTCACCCACACCCTAGTAGAGAAGTTAGTTGATCATGGCAGCCTTGCACTCTTCCATTGATTGAGAAAATGAAGCTTCAAGGTCTGGTTCAGCTTCTCCTTCTCCTCTCCCGAAAGTCTCTATTGTATGGTATGTGATATATGAGAGAAATGGGTCCTTTTGTGCATATTTGGCTACTTTCCATCCTTGGGACCCACCATGTATATATGTAGCAATATATATACTAACTAAAGCAATAATATCTCCATGTGTCTTCTTCAAGTCAGAAAATCCATCCAAGTCGTGCAAAAAGGTGGATTTTGTTGCAAGTGGGAGAGCAGGTGAGCAAGTGGACAAGTGGGCAAGTGGGTTTGCAGAATCTCGATTAATCGACATTAGAATCTCGATTAATCGAGATTTTGATTAATTGAAATGCCTTTCTCGATCAATCGAGATCTCGATTGATCGAGATGCCTTAGCTTCATTTTTGAATTCTGTTCTTCAACTGCAAATGGCCTCAAACATTGCTCCTTTTGGTACAAAACCTGCAATACATCAAAAACACAAAAATACCATAAACGTACCTCAGTAAACGTAATAACGGGACTAACATATGCAATAAAAAGGGTTCAAATGCATAGTATTGAACACTTATCAGTGACTATATGTAGAATGTGTTGAGGAAATGTATGCTAGATTTAAAGATATCTAGAATGTGTATTGGAAAATTAAGAAAAATCACATAATATGTGATATATGTGTATATCGGAGTGTTGTCCAAAAGTAACGTATATGGAAGTTGGAGATGCCCAACCATGTATTTGAAGTGGTGAGATTTTCCACAATGGGATGATCATCAGAGATGCCCAATCATACCCCAAATTCCTTGATTGTCAGAGTTTCCCAATCACGAAGGCAAGGTCAATATATGGCAATAAAAGTACGATCATTGGAGTTGCTCAATCATACAAGTGTCGTCGGAGTTGACCAATACTTTGGTCTAGTCAAAGTTACCCAACACCACATGATCATTGGAGTTGACCAATCATGTCTATGTATTAGATTATGACCGAAGAATATGCAAATATCTTGTTGATTATGTGTTTAAAATGTTAAGCATGATGTGTAGATTAAATGCATTCATTCTTGAATTGCATTGTGTGGATTTGACATGAGAGCATTGATTATGCCATGTAGTGTAGCGACATCATGGTTGCATATCATGTAGGTCGGTGTCGGGTCGATGCCTAGGTGGGTTGGGACATTTCTACTAAACTCGTTGATTTGCTCACCCTTTTTCCCCCAAATCTTTTTACAGATAAAGCACTGATGGTGGACTGGACTTGAATAGTCAAATGGAGCACATAAGAGCATTTTGAGATATTTTTGGACATTGTGTAGATGGCTATCCATGTCGGCATGTTGACTTAGTTGAAATTGTAGTTATAGTTGAACTATGGATATGTAACTTTGTTTTCCATTTGAATCCTTTTATGTATGGATAATGAGGATGGTTATGAATGTTGGGATTATATGCAATGAAGTGTAAATTTTGGGATAAAGACTTGTTTATAAGAATGCATGTAAAGTTGTATGTGGTTCCTTTAAGTTGAGGCTTGGAGGACTTGAGATAAACTTGTCTAAGTGTATGTTTTGGTTTACATTTATGAAATGTATGGGTTGTAGCATCTATGAGGGATAAATGCATAGATTTCTTAGAGTTTTAATCATGTTTAGGGTTGAGCATGAGTTGGGCGATTGATCGATTGCACTTAGACTTGGATTATACATGTTTTGGACCTTTTGGAGACTTTCGGTCACCAAGTTCTCTGCAACAGCTAACCAAAAGTGTGAGATCCCGAACATTTGCAAATTGGGAACCTATTTCGGATGTCTGGAGGAGGGTTTTAGCTGGCTAAAAGCACCCTTTCGGTAGACCGAAACTACTCTCCAGCCCACCGATAGAATTGGCAAACTTGAGGTTAACTAAACCCAGGTTTTAGTCAATCGGAGGATAGTGACAGCCGACCAAAACTAGGCTAAGATGGAATTTTGTAATCTTTGGGTATAAGAATGAATATATATGGATGCATGGACTAATGTGGGGCCCATTGGGATAAATGGTGACGAGTTTACGCCTATGTAATTGCGTATGTGTGATTTGCTTCCGCAGTTGTATGGTTTTGGAAATATCTTTGTGATTAGGAGTGATGACGTGTAATTCAATCACCCTCATTTCCCGGGAGTCAGAATTCGGAGCGTGACTCTCCACAAAAGGTCTTAAGTTCAAAACTTTAGAAAATATTTTTTTACATAACTACGTCAGCAGTCTAGAATTCAAATTGATGATATGGATCTCAAATCTTAAAGATTCAAATTCAAATTTTGTATTTTGAATTTTTCTTTTTAAATTTTGTATTTCAAATTATTTTTTCTCACCTGAATCATTCCCCTCTAACTCTATAAATAGATGGTCTTGGGGGTGAGAAAATTGGAGAGAAAAATTAGAGAAGAATAAGTGTATTCATTTTATTTATTCAATGAAGAATAGTAGTTTTATTTTTATATGTTTCATTTCTGTTGATATGCAAGCTTAAGCATCCTTCTCAAGGGAGTGATGAAGCCACCATGGCTGAAATATAAGTAAGTTGTTTTATTTTTTTGTATAATTTTCCCTTCCTATAGCATTCTTCTATTCTGAGTTTTTATTTTAAAAAATTAGAGAGAGGATTCTTCATGTTTGCCAAATAATGGTAATTCTAAGAATGCCTACCTCTATTTACCAAGCAAAGGTATATTAGATTAATAATAAAAAAATACTCTCTCATATATAATCAAGTATTTTTTTATGCCATATTTTTCTTCATCTTTCCAAGTTCTAATTGGATTGGTGAAATGTATTGGTTATTGGAGGAAAATTATATAAGAATACTAGAAACGTTATTTATATGAATCCGTGGTGGTGGATTCTCTTTCTTTGAGATTTTTTCCATCATTTGATCAAAATTATTTAGTAGTAATTTTATTATTCAAAAATCAAAAATTTAGTTTCAAATATTCACATTTCATCCCAAAAATTAAGCTTTTGAATTTGAGGCTCATTATTGATTTTGACTTGAGAGTAGTTCGACCTTGCTTATTACTATACAATTTTTAGAAAAGTTTTTACAGGTTTTATTTTTGTACGAAGTGTATAGAAGTAACGACATCCATCCATTATTCTACACCCGTCAGTTACCAATATTTAATGAACTAAATAATTAATTTGACCTCATAATTATCTCCTATGAATTGACCTCATAGACCCTTGACCTATACACTAGACTCTAGAAAATGACCATTTTGCCCTCACCTTTTTACCACTATAAATAGAAATCTCCTCTCTTTATTTAAGAAACTCAATAACCAGACACTAATGCATTAATCATCTCTTCTCTCTCTACATTTTCTCTCTCTAGAACTAACATCTCTCCCACACTTCACTTGCATTTCCAAGGTTATTGTTTGATCAATTAATCGATTGGGCTGGCCAATTATATTATCAGCATGTGTGTGGACGTGCCAGAGCCGTTCAATCAGCTCAATAGAGAATTAGCTGGTCGAACACAGTATCTCTTTTGAATATTATGTTGGATCAGGCGATTGGTTAGGGAGAGAGAATACCAAACTCTCTATTGTGTTCTTTTTTGCCTAAATGAAAAGGACTTTAAAGTGCGCAAAGAATTGTGAGATTGAATTATAGCAAGGAGAGAGGGAGAAAGGGAGATAGAAATAAAGGGAGATGTAGACAGAGAGACTGATTAGAGGAGGTACGGATCAAGCAAGTATGAGGTAGATTTAAAGTAAGGAGAGATAGGATAATATTCCGTGAGAATATTGGGTGAGATAGATTGCATGTGATGCAAAGTTTTGTTGAGTGATGGTGGAACCCTGAACTAGAGTTCCTTTCATTTATTTATAGAAAACTTACATAACTAACTTCTTGAAAATATGTTACAAGATAATAAAGGAAATAACTAGCTGAAAAGAAAAAATACAGAGACAATGCACGTGCCTTCAAGTTCCTAAAATATAGCTTATTTGCTTCAGCCTTCATAGAGTTCAACTCTCACTCAACCACATCTCATATAATCCTTACAACTGTACTGCAACAATTCCATTTGTATAGAGCCCAAAGTGTATCAAAGTCTTCCATTCAGGTTTGTAGGAGGCCATTATATATATATATATATATATATATATATATCCTTTGAGAAGTGATTGCATCTCTTGAAAAATATCCTACGAGGTTTGAAAACTCTCCCAACTTGACAGTACAAATTTTGATGCATACAACAAAGTCCGTTTGTATCCAAAGTCAACTATGTAGCTTCAAGAGTCCAAAACATCCAAAACTCCATACTATCGGGCTTCTAGAGTCCAAGTACCAATCAATCTCATCCTCGTGTATAACCAACTTTGTAGTAGTTCACACTTGCATGGAGTCCTTGTTTAATACAAATTGATCCATATGTATATATATTTTGTATAGTCACCTCAAGTCTACTTGGTGATAAGAGTCTTTATGAAACATTCCTCTAAAGTCTTGTCTTCATCCAAATTCATGATCCCAACTCCAATCAACCACTATATCCTATTTATCAATTGAATAACTACACCAAATTTAATTATAAATATTTTCCCATGTCCAAACCTTGTCATCTTTAACTATCACCAAAGTGGTAGCCACGTGGCGCCACTTTTAGGTGTCAACAGTTATAAACACACTTCTTGGGGTCATCTTCCAGGTCCTTGGAACACTCTGAACCATGAATGTCCCAACTAACATCATTCGAGAACTCGAGGAACTACTCCCCTTGCTGCTTGCCCTTATCTCTCCTTGGGCTTCTGTCAGGCCCCGAAACCTGGACCGCTGGGACTTCCCTGGACCGACCCCGAATCCCGAGTGTGAACCCGTTCACTCAACTCTATGAACAATCTCAATTACACACATGCATTAGTATCAATGTTTGATACCATGCTATAACGCTCCGATTTCTACTCTTGGAGAACCGGAGGTTAAACTGTCTATTTAGCACCATAGACCCTCATTACCCTCATTTTCCGTGGAAGCTTAACTCAATTATTGCATATGAATGAATCCAAATCCACCTTAACCAATTCTCATGGGCCCTACATCAAATCATACACCTTAGTGAACATTTACTTGCCCACACCTTTGAGAATCACTCACTTTCGAGCCTCAAAAATTTTTATATTTGGAATTTGAAACTAAGGCTTACACCATTCGATAGAGAATCCAAAAATACTCAAGTTCAAAAAAAACCACACTCAATTCCGATCTAAAGCGAAGAAATTACGTCGAAATGAAGTTTTGGAAAAAGTTGTGAATAGTAATTTCGATTGATCAAAAATGGGACTTCGATTGATCGAAATAAAATCTCGATTAATCAAAATTCTTGCGAAATTTTCACTCTCTCGGGACCCCAGACCTGCAATATCTCAATTGATCGAAATAGGGGTTTTGATTAATCGAAATTCCTCCTGTCTAGACCCTCAAAATCATCATAAATCATCACCCCTTCACACGATCGAAATGGGGACTTCGATTGATCGAAATGGGAGTTTCGATTGATCGAAATGCACCTCCTGGGACTTCCAACAACCCTATACATGGTCCACATGAAGCCCAATCAACATTCTATCATCCTAAAACCCCTCAAACATGATTAATAACATAAATGAAAGATTCCAACACCAATCTCACACTTAAGATCACATTCATAATTGAATTCATACACCAAAATGAATCATTCTCTTTCACAAACACCATCCATTCATAATGGAAACATCATCAAATGAACAAAATGCCACCATGGGCACTATATAAATTAAACCGTTGTCTTTCTACACCCAACAAGTTCATAATCCAATACATACATCAAAAGTACATTGGATTAAATGTCACAAGAGGTCTTCTCTATGGATCAACCTCCCCAAAGCAAAGAGTTTCTCACTACGGATAAACTTTGCAACACTCCGAGGTCTTTCACTGTCTTATGGGAACCAAGGGTTTGGGTTCGATGGCTGAAGTATTGGGTAAGCTAAATTACTGGTGGACCCCATCTCTAGCTATGATGGGGTCCCTTCACTACTAATTGGACTGTCACAGAAGAAGGAAGAGATCCTTGTGAGATGAGCGACCCTCTTTTTTAATCATGAAATCTTAGCCATTGTTTTATAAATTTTTACTTTATCAAATAAAATCTCAGCCATTGATGAGAGAGAATTTTTTTGGCTATGAATAGAGGAAGAAAATAGGAAAATAAAGGGGAGAATATGAGAACCATAGACAAAATAGACAAAGATCAACTTTTTTCACAAGACAGATTTTTTTTAACCTAAAACTTGAAATTCCTCTAGACTCTTCTGATAATCTATACAGAATAGTGGACCCCTCTTTAACATCTTGGACTCTCACCTAGACTGAGATTCTCTGGTGACCATTGTTGTTGAAGTTTGACCTCAGTTTTAGAACCTACTACAAACACCCTCCAAATCCCTCTTCTTATTCCATAGAAAGTGGAAAAATTTTAAGTTTCCCATAGTTATATATATTTTGTTCTTGTTGTTGGTAAGGGGGGCACAAAGAACCGATGGAATTGGAACCGTAGCTAAACCGAAGCAAATTGTTGGGAATGGTTCTGTTCCCTAAGAATTGTAAGGAACTGAACAGTGTGCACCCCTACTTGTTGGGGCCTTCTGAGTTGTGGGTTATTCTAGTTTTACAGTATAATTTACAATGTGTAGATATATATGTAACCCAATATAATTGTTTCTTTTTTATGTATATTTCTTGCTTTTATTGCTATATAGATTTGTTGTAGCATTAACTTGACTTTTTATGTAGTTTATTGTAGGGCTGCAACTCAGGTGGGTTGGGCGGGTTAGAGGTACAACTCGGGCTCAACCCTATATGTGAAATGTTCAACTCTAACTTGACTTTTAACCCTAACTACGCAACCTTAGCCCAACCTATCCTTAAATCTTTAAACTCGGGTTTGCAATTCGAGTTGAGATTTTAGGTTAGAAAGTCGGGTTAATTCGAGTTATGTATATCACCAATCTCCACGTTGAAAATTTAAAGTGATCTTTAATAACCTTCACATTAGATTACTCCTAAACACAAAAAAAAGTAAGAACTTATTGCAAATTTTAAAAAAATTACAAATAAATTTTTAGGAAATTAATTATCCAAAGTGTTAACATAGAATAAATTAAGATTTAAATAAAGAAAATTGAAAAGAAAAATGTTATCATAATTTGAATATTATATATAATATAAACCCAATCTTAAACCCAAATTGTAAAAATAGTTGTCCAAGCTCGTAAAAAATTTGGCTGGGCTCGGGTTGGGTTTGAGTTGTCCAACTTAAGTTACACCTCTAGTTTATTGTGTTAATTTTTTTTATAAAAAAAAATAATTTAAGGTTAAGAAACATGCTTTTCTTTTTATGATTTTTAAAATAACCCAAACATTTTTTTGTTATCAAACAATACCCGTGTTTATCGATAAACAAAATCGTAACATCAACACTGTTTATATAAACACTTAAACAATAAACACTAAACATAAACGGTTACCAAACGGCCCTTATTTGACAAAAGTGGTACTATGATCCTTGCCCATGTACATTTATGTATTTTTTAATCTAAAAAGTCTTTTCTTATAAAAAGACAACATTGCCCTGCCTTCTCACTTTTTAGATGCTAGTCATTTTATTCACAATGGTTTTCTATTCTCTAAAATAGTATACATAATACACTTGAGAGAGAAAGGCCAATGAGAGAATTCTGATTGAAATAGGAAAACAAAGAAATCAGGTGGAGGAGGACTATTAGAATCCATTCAAGGACTGCCTATAGATGAGAATAGTGATGGAAAGTTGGGTTTAATGACTTGAGTCTTGGGTGGAGCTTCCTTGAGCCATGGTTGATGTTCTATTCTTGCTCTTGCAAATACAGCAACGGTGATCGTCGCATATGAAGCAAAGACGAGCGACACAGGTTGAGCATACCTCCTAGTGGCCACATGCTCCGTAAGAAACCCATTCGAGGCTCTCCTCGCATAACGCATCGCTATCATCCATTGTCTCTCTTCTCTCTCTTTCCAAGATTCAAAAAATTCAAATCAAAATCAAAGTGTTTGGAGGTCTGTTATTGTTAGAAATAAAGAAAGAGTTTATATATTAAATTGATATATTATATTGATAATATGAACAATACATAAAGGTCTATTTATAAGTACATAATTTTAGAAACTAAGTAAACTCAAGAGACAATAAATCCTAATCCTGCATGGTTTAGGAAAAGGTATATAATCTATAATAGAAAATATATAATCTAACAGCTCCTCGCAAACTTAAGGTGAGTCATATGAAGTCAACTTGAGTTGGGAACAAATCTTGAATGCGACTCGCGAAAGGACTCTGGTGATGTAACCAACTGTGGCTACAAACACATATAAAGAAGTTGCAAAAGAGTCGAAAAAATCGAAAGCGGCTCATTGGAGTGAAAACTGATTTATAAATAAAAAAAGGAGCTCGTTGAAATCAACGACTCTAACACATAGATGTTATGGCTCTTGAAAGCAATCTGGTGATGTTACCAATAGTGGCTGCGAAACACATACAAAGAAGATACAAAAGAGCAAACTCATTGGAGCAACAGTAAGATTGAAAGCTTCTCGTTGGAGTGAAAACTGATTTGAAAATCAGTAAAGGGGCTCGTTGAAATCAGCAACTTTGACACACAGATGCTAGTGGGAGCCGATGAATTGAACTTGAACTGGGCTATCATATTTTTCTTAAATTATATCTGCATAATATATATATATATATATATATATATATAAGGTGGAAGCAATTTTGACAATTGCCAACTGGGGGATGAAGCCAATGGTGCCATCCCCGGCGGTGAGGACGATAAATTGTGAAGACTATCAGAAATTGATAGGCTTTGATACCGTGTTAGAGATATAGGAAGAATAGATATATATTGAATGAATTGATATTAATCAAGAATACATAAAGGTTTATTTATAAGCACGTAATTTTGGAGACTAAGTAAACTTAGGAGACAAGAAATCCTATTCCTACATGGCTTAGAAAATCTATAATAGGAAATATATAATCTAAAAGTTATGATCTAATGGATATGTATATATACATATGGGAATTAGGTTTACGGACATATGATTGGGAATTGTCTTAGTATTTCTCTACTTCGGAACCAAGCCCTTAGTTGCCACATTTTTTCTTTCTTTTTTTTTTCCTTATCAAAGGGGTTTCCCCACCTTTTAGGTAGAATTATTTTCTATTTTTAGATAATTTTGATAAAAAAGATTGGATCACTAAGTGACTTGTAACAACAAATTTAATTCCTCTTTTTGAGACAATTTTGATGAAATTAAATGTGACAAGCATAGGGGCTAATTAATGGCAAGAAATACTATGTGAAGCAAATAGTGTTGAATTTGAATAATAGCATAAATGGGCACTTTTAAGCGTCGAATGGTGGTATTGTATTGTATGAAGATTATCGTTGCCCCCTTTAACTATCGTGAGCTTTCTCGATTCATTTCACTTGGTTCCCATATTCTCTGTATTTCTTGAAACATTGTATTGTATAAATAACACTATATTGTATGAAGATATTGTCACTTTATTGCAATTCATTGAATGTTCTGCGAAAATTCCTCTGATTTAGAGAATGTTAGGTGATTCATGATGAACGAATGATAAAATGGATCTTTCCTTTTGAGTAGTGACAGAGATGGGCTTTGTGGGTTGAGGAGGAGGTAAATGATGCTTTAGAAAAATTCTTTCTATTTGGTTGGTGTCAACATTTATACCCAGCACATGTTTTCCAACATCAAGTTGTTGTAGCTAACTATTGTTCACAATAATTATATCAATGGGGTATTTTAGTCATTTCAAACATCCTATGGGCATTTTGGGATTTTTAGGTGCTAAAAATATGACATCAGCCATTTTTGTACCTATAAAGCTAGCAGGGGAGGTCGGTGTTACAAAAAGTATGCTGACAGGGAAGTGTAGTGTTATTTTTGAAAACACAGGGGAGATCTTTGTTATTTAGCCAATTTGTAGTGGAGTTCAGTATAATTTACCCTTTATTTTATAAAACCATCATTGCCTAAAAGTGGCCCTAGTTGAGAATGTCAATTCTATTTTCATCGTGTTTCGACCGAATCATTTTGATCCGAAAAAATCAATTCCTCATCAAAAATGTGTCATGGTCATAACAATAGGATTTTTTTTTTTTGCCAAATTTCATCACCTGGACTTGCAAAAGAAACAACAATCATGTCAATAAGATTTTTGTCAAGTTTCATCGAAGTCATTTTAACTCGAAAAGACCCATTCCTAAATAAAAATAGTGTCATCCTTTATAACTGAACGGTATTTTTTGCCAAATTCCATCATCTGGACCTCCAAAAGAAACAATGAGCATGCCAACCTGATTTTTGTCCAGTTACATCTGGGTCATTTTCACTTGAAAAGACTCATACATAATCAAAAACATGTCACGATCACAACTATACGGTCCATTTTGCCAAATTCCATCATCTGGACCTCTAAAAGAAAACAAGCATGCTGACCCGATTTTCTTCCAATTTTGTCCGGGTCATTTTCATTTGAAAAGACCCATTCCTAATCAGAAATCATGCCATGATCAAAATCGTATGGTGCTTTTTGCCAAATTCCATCATCTAGACCTCCAAAAGAAATAACATTCATGCCAACTAGATTTTCTTCTAGTTTTGTCTGAGTCATTTTGACTCGAAAAGACCCATTCCTAATCAAAAACCATACACAATCTGTTACACCCCTATTTTCAGTGTTCCCGAAAATTCGAGGGTGAATAGTGTTTTCACCTCATTGTCTTAAACCTCAATCTTGTCATAAACTATTCTATTATGGACGCTTTCTATATGCACACCTTTATAGTGGCACACACTTATTAATACCCTCACAATGGGTTCCACATTTGGTTCCACACATACAAACTACCCATTTCTGGAAATAAACTCCTTGAATAAGTGGAATTAGATTTTAAAACCTATACCATTGGATAGAGAATTCAAAAATACTTGAATTAAAAAAAACCACACTCAATTCCGATTTAAAATGAAGAAGTTACGTCAAAACGAAGTTTGGATCCATTTTTGACTTTGCTATAAATAGTAACTTTGATTGTGCGAAATGGGGATTTCGATTGTGCGAAACCGGTAGTTTGATTGTGCAAAAAAGTGTTTGATTGTGCAAAAATTTCACCTATTCGAGACATTGGACTTGCAATATTCGGTCAATCGAAATGAGAGTTTCGATTATGCGAAATTGCCCCTGTTTGGACCCTAAAAACCTCAATAATTCGCAACCACTTCGCACAATTGAAAAATGGGTTTTGATAATGCAAAATGGTCATTTTGCACAATCAAAAAATTGGTTTCAATCGTGCGAAATGGTCATTTCGCATGATCAAAATGCCTAGCACAACCCTCCAACAACTTTGTGCATGGCCCATTTTGAGTCCAAATCTCAACAAAACCACCTTGGATCTTTCATTCCATATACAATTCAACTACAATTGATATAACATCATACACATACACCAACATATACGTTTGAATCTTAAATCTTTCATAATCATAAAAATTCCTAGGTTCACAATGCACCTAAAACTCAAATGAATAAACCATCCTTATTTCCCAAAATTCATTTCCATAAAACCATACATATAAGAAATCAAATGGTCATTTAAGCATACATTCATCAAGTCTCAAATGAAGGAAGCCATTATACATGCATTTCTTAAGAGTCTCTTTCCTACAAGTGTGGCACTTACATTTGGAGTTCATAAACAAGAAAAGATACAAATGTAAATGCAACACTACAACCATGGTCAACATGCCACAAGCCGGCATGGACATTTATCTACATCCCAAAAGAGCAAAAATCCAAGAAGGAACCCAACAAGGTCCATTGAGCTAATCATGCTTCATCCTCCATCGACACATACTGAAAAAGTTTGTATAAGTAGGGGGTGAGCTTTATCCTCTCACAACTCAGTAGAAATGATCCACCCATCCCCACTCCAACCCGTCAGCCATGCATGAATGCACATGAAATCACTTCATGTCCACATGACAAGTATATATGCTTTTTACGCATAAACAATCACGTTTTTTAAATCATGCATGATAATACACATTCAATGAGTATACATACATATATACATATACATACATATATACATATATATATATATATATCAAATTGGACAATCACAATTCATTTATATAACTTACGCCATAAATTCCAGAAAATCAATTCAACTGAGGACTTTGCTTGTCACAATCCTTAGTAAGGGTCATTTTGGGACCACTTACTCTACTCACGCTTTTTGGGCTATTAACCCTACAGAAGCAACACCCACTTGGCCAAGTTTTGGGTCTTGCACCATAGAGTTCAAAACCCTTATTAATTCTCACACATGCCCCAAAAATCTCATTTTTCACATAATATACATTTATTAAACAAATGAACAAATTCACACTTTCGACCAATGAAATGCATTTAATGAAAAGAATGCATTTTCTTTCATAATTCTTGCTTATCACAATGCCA
The DNA here is from genome assembly GCA_026545225.1 of Cornus controversa. NCBI lineage: Eukaryota > Viridiplantae > Streptophyta > Magnoliopsida > Cornales > Cornaceae > Cornus > Cornus controversa. Next base: position 44,801,712 of record CM048845.1, on the reverse strand, counting down.
TTCACTCACTTCATGAGAAATCACAATACTCATGCATTTTTATCAAGAAGTCATATCTTTCATGCACAAGTTTACATATGGAATCAAAAATTAATATTTCTTGACAACGAAGACATTTTCATAGACATTACACATAGGAATATCATCATGCTATGTATAAAACACCTTTTTCTATACATATATACATACAATAAAACCCTAGTCTCACCAAATATCAAACTTATCTTTCATGCTACAAATAAAAGACCTATAAGATCAAAGTAAAGATGAGTCTACCACCCCTACCTCAAATCTTAGGCTTTGAATCTCACTTTGAGAAATCCAACCATCCCAACTTTATGAAACACGGACTTTGATCGGTTCTAACGAAACCCTTGACACCCTCTACATGCTTTCCTTCTTCGGTTACCTCCAAATCACACCTTAAGTCTTCCAAATTCTAGAGAGAAGGGAGAGAGATGAAGTGGCAACTTTTAGAAAGAGAGAGTAATATTTGTAAATATGAAATATCCTAGACCTTGGGATATTTATTTCACTCCTAAGGGCATGAAATGACTGTTTTGCCCCTAGGCCACTTAACGTACCCACCGACCTCCGAATTAATTCTTGAAAACTCCATTGGACTCGAAATCACTTCCATGACATTCTAAACATTTCGTTTAGTCCATAGCCAAAAATAAAATTTTTCAAAATTTTTTAAAAATTTTCGGACTCATTTAACCTCATCTCGAGACCCTCATTGACCAAAAAGTTAAACTTTTTCAAAGGTCCCCAAAACTTCTCAAAATCATATTCCAACCTTCTAAACATGTTCCCCACATTCAAAAGATGTTGAACATCATTTAAAATGTGCTTAAAGTAATAAATGATGAAAAACTTAAAAATCAGTCAAAATTGGGCACGGTCTCTACACGATCACACCTATATGGTGCATTTTATGAAATTGTATCTTTTGGACCTCCAAAATAAACAATGAGCATGTTGATCCAATTTTCTGTTCGAGTCATTTTGACTCAAAAAGACCCATTCCTAATTAGAAACCATGTCAAAATCACAAATGTACTGTGCTTTCTGCCCATTTTAATCGTTTGGACTTCCAAAAGAAACAACGAGCATCCTAACCTAATTTTTGTCTAGTTTTGACCATACTGTTTTGACCCAAAAAGACCCATTTATGATCAGAAAATGTGCCACTCATTATCATGGAAAACATAAGAACTATGAGTTAATAAATAAACATCATCCACCAATGCACCAGTAGCAATAACATGTTCTTCCATTTTAATTGATTTTTTTTTCAAACGTAAAAATGTTGTTTTTAGAAAAAAATTCAAAACTAAATATTTAGACATTAAAATTTGCCACTCGTCCTGTGGATAAAGATTGTAAAGATAGCCTTATGCCTGTTTTGATGATAACAAATTGTATCATGTTATTCTAATGTGTCTATATCAAATATGATTAGCTATAAGAAATAGATGATCAAAAGTACAAAAGACATTTGAAGAAGTTTACAGAAAGAACCGAAGACATTGGAAGACGTTTGAAACACCAATCAAGAAGCCGACTCTCAACCTTATCGTTTGCCAATACATAAGAGTTAGGATATTCTTGTAAAATCTTTGATGATTGAACTCTTGAGACTTTATACCCTAAAATGATCTTAAGATCCCTCATGCATTTTATACATGAAAATTTGTTTTTTTTTTAACAAAATTTGGCAAAGTGTTGGATTGTAGGGGCAAAAATGTAATTATAAATTTTTCAATGAATATTGAGATAAAAGTCCCGGTAATTGTAGCCCATGATTTATCATAATCATATGAATTTTTTCAGCCCGAAATGACTTAATTTTGTCTTTCATTTTGCACGATGAAATTTTATCTCAAAGTTGTGAAAACTCATTTTGTACTAAAACTGAAAAATCAAATTTTGTTTTACTTGAAATCTGATTTTGAAACTATTTTTATTGAATTAAAATGGGGGTAATTTTCTTATTTACATTGAATAAGTAAATCTAAATATAAAAATCTATTATGATATTCACTCTGTCTTGAGCCTTATTCAGTTTAATTCATCCAAGAGATCTAGTGTGAGAATTTTATTCAAAGGAGAGCTATCATTGTGAGAGTGTTATTTGTATATCTCTCTCATAAAGGAGAGTTGTTGTTCTATCATTATTCAATCTTGTAAATGTTCGTTCTTCATCTACAAGAAAGAACAAGGGTTGGTGTGACCCAAAATGAAAGAAGTGGTGTGCTTCTTATCTAGGTTTGCCCTCCACCCATAAGGAGGTGCCATAGTGGATTTGGGAAAGTCTCAAGAGGGGTCTTAAGCCAAGGAGTAGGAGTTACCAAATCGCGCTAAAATTGCCTTGTCAAGACTTGTTTGCAATTTCTCTATCCCTTACTTATTTTTATTTATTACTTATCACTTGCTCCATTTATTACATTATCATTCAATTATTTAAAATTAAAATATTTTTTATTTTTTGTCAAAGACTCTATTACCCCCCTCTAGAGTTTATTACTGAGTAACATGTCCAATTTTGATCGATTTTTTTTTATTCATCATTTTTGTCATAAATAGAGTTTTGAATAACAAAAACATGTTTAAGAACTTGATTAGAGGATTGGGAAAGTTTTTGAGTCATTTGGCACATTTTAAAATTTTGGGGTCAGTGGGGCCTATTACGCGGGTCGGGTGGAGCCGGGAGACCAGGTACTTTTCCAAAAAATTCTATTTTTGATTTTAAACCAAATGGATTTTTGGAATAGTGGAATTGATTTGAAATCATAGTTGCTTTCGGAATCGAAAATGGAGGTTGGGAGGGTACGTTAATGGCTTAGGGGTATTTTGGTCATTTTATGGTGTGGAGGCTAAAAATATCATATTTATAGATTTTTTCTCATTCTTTCTAGACCAAGATAGCCGCCCATTTGTATTTCTCCCTTCTCATCACCTTCTTTCACTTTCTCCTTTATTTAGAAGTTCTAGAGGTTGATTTGGAAGGTACCGAAAGCAAAGGGCTTGTTCATCTCAGTGAGGACTATGTTTTGAACTGAACAAAGTCCATTTTGGTGAAGTTGAAAAAGCTGAAATTTCTAGGGCTTAACTAGAAAGGCTTGAGATTTGAGGTAGGGGTGTGAATTCCTTCTTAACCTTGATTCTATAGGTCTTTTAATTGTGGCATCGAATAATTGCATGAGTTGCATCTATGAAAATTGATTTATCTTTTGTATTTAATTTCTCTAGTATGTCCTAAATGGAAATAATGTACCATACATTTGTTGAATGATGTTTATGTGCTTATTGTGAGTCATTCTATTCATTTGGAAGCATACATGAAATTTGAGTCCATAGGTTGAATGAAATGCATGAAAGAGGTTCTCTTGAAAATGCATAATAATTAATTTTTCATGAGTTGATTGGAATTGCATTGTAATATGCTTAAGTTGGATTTTATATGCATTAGCTATGGATGTAATGTATTGGAAGCGAGTTTTGTGATAATCTTTGTTTTATGTGTACTTGTGATAATTGTGCATTTATGTGGTGATTGTTGATTTTGGGGAAGTGTGTTAGAAGCAAGAAGGGCCCAAAACCCTACGGTGAAAGGCCTAAAATTTGGCCAGACATGTTAAGACCGGAATTTTTTTGATCAGTTCCGGGTGGATTTTGACCGGATTTAATTTTTTGAATAAATTAATTTCGAAAAAATATGTGGATATATATATATATATATATATATATATATATATAAATGGAACTATATATATATATATGTATAGAAGTGGATGTTTATATAAATGGGTATACATGTGTGTATTGTGTATGTATATTGGACTTAAGTGGAATAAAATACATGGAATACATGTATTGGGTGTATAGTGTAGTATATTATATATATATATATATATATATATATAATATGTGTGGACCAAAGTGTAAGAAGAGGATAAGAAATGAGTGGAGAAGAAGTGGTCAGCCGAAAGGAGAGAAGAAAGAAAGAAAAGAGAAAAAGAAGAAAAGGAAAAAGAAAAGAAAAAGAAGAAAGAAAAGAAAAAGGAAAAGAAGAGAGAGAAGGAGAAATCGGGGAGAGAGGGAGAAGCCGAGAATGAAGAGAGAGAAAGGGAAATCGGGAGGGAGAGCGGCCGGTTCCGGTGCTGGTCGTGACGGCGAGGACACGACCGTCGCTAGGCTCGGTGGTGCGCTCCACGGTGAGCCGTGGTCGGAGCTTGATGGGCCGTTGCGAAGCCGGGTTTCACAAATTTTTTGTGGTTTGATCTTGTGCCGGGTTCCTTCTCGGTGGCCGTGGCTGGTAGCGACGGTGGTGGTGACTGTGGGTTCGTTCGACTGAGGGGATCACGGTGGTGGAGTTGCCGGTGTTGCGTGGTGGCTTGGTTCGGCTGGGTTTGGTCTGATTTGGGGGTCGAGCTCGGTGAAAGTTCAACCGAAGGTGGGTCTTGCTAGAAATGATGGTTTGGTGTGGTTGTGCAGGTGGTGACTGTGCCGAGGAGGGTGGCTCGCGGCTGGGTGGCTTGGTGGTTCATCTTGGTGGTAATGAGAGAGTGACAGAGGGTTGTTCTGGCTGTGGGATGGCCGAAGAAGATGACCGGAATGGTGGCTGGTTTGGGGTTCAAATAGTGGCCGAAAAATGGGTTCCTGTGTTGGGTCTTAGTTGTTTCAAGTTGAAGATGAGAATGGGTTTAGTTTGGGAAATGGTGGGCTGTGTGTGAGGCGGCTCATGGTGGTGTGGGCTGTTCGAATTTAATGATTGGGTTGTGGATGGTCTTGCAGCTTGAGTGGGTTCATGAGGCTACTACCATAGTTAGTAAAGCTTGAATGGTGGCAACTTGGTGTTGTAATGAAGGTGGTGATATATGTATATGTGTGTGTGTGCAGTTATATATATATATGGATGAAGATGGGTTTGTCATAACTCACAGTGGGTGGATTGAATTCCATGGGCGGTTGAGTTGGTATGGGCTCATGGCTTTTGGGTTGGTTCACTTATGGTGGACATGAGGTTGGATCAATTGATTGGGACATGATTTGGGCAAGTTAAATGAGTCGTATAGACTTTTGAACTATACTTTGGAATTTGGCCAGTTGAACATGGTTCGGTTGAATTGTTTACGTAGACTTTGGCATGGACTGGACCGGGACTTTGGACTGCTTTGCAGGCACGGGGCATAGAAAAAGCGGGACATAAGGCAAGTTGATTCTTGCCTCTATCTCCTATGTATATTTTAGTTATGCGGATTAACTTTACATATGTTTTAAATTTGATCGTATGTGGCGTTTGTAAATATATATGTGCATATATATATAAAGGTGTTTATATATATATATATATATATATATATACGTGGGATGTGAGGACACATATATATGTGGGTAGATATATATATCTATGTGGGCTTGGAGGGTTAGAGCATTGTTAAGTTCAAATGCTGATTTGCATTATTATATGCATGTTTAGAGATTGAGACATGTAAAGTATGCTAATTATATATGTATATTTAGCTAGATGTTGCCTTGCATGTATATATGATTCTTATGCATGAGTCGATGTATACGTAAATATATACATGTGATTATATATTTGGTGAGTAGTAGAAATGCATGCTAAATTGATTATGACTTAGAAGGACATTAGAAAAGCATGAAGTATGTGCAGTGTTATGTATGCTTTTGCTACCTATATGGCGACATGATATATATATATATATATATATATATATATTCGTGATTGCATATGGTTGTAAGCAAGTTGGTTGCTCGTAGTAAATGCATGATTGGAGTGAAAGCATGATTAGATTTATGCTAATATATGTATACATGTGATTATATGCAGGATGTGGCATATATATGTTGTGTATTTGCAAATGTGACTATGAATGATTTCGGTGAAAAGCGTGTTCATAGGTGAAAACGTGAAAATGTGGTGTTTATAGATTTATGCATGAAAGACATGACTTTCTTGAAAAATGCATAAGCATGACGATTTTCATGATATGAGTGTGATGACATGGTGACAATCTTGAGGTGAAAAGAAAATGCATTGATTTGATGAAAATGCATTCATGGTGTGGATAAGTGCATTGATGTGATTATGTGCACTATTTGAAAAGCGAGTTTTTGGGGCGTGACAACATTGAAAATTAAGATAAGGGGATGACCCCTAGGGTGAAAGACCCAAGACTTGGCCAAGCGGATGGCGCATCCGTCGGAATAGTGAACCGAGAAGAGTAAGCAGAGTTTGGGTGCCGAAGATACCTTTACTATGGATGGAGTGATAAGCTAGTCCCCATTGAAGTGATTTCCAGAAATTTGTGGCGTGTGTTATATATACGAAATGTGACTGTCAATTTGATATATATATATATACATATATATCTATGTATATGCATTGAGGTGGAAAGCATCACGCATGATTTGAAAAACGTGATTGTTTATGGGTAAAAAGCATGTAGACATGTAGCGATTTAATGTACATTTATGCATGACTCTATGGATCTTGTTGAGTAGGTGATGTGGTATTTGATTTACATTGTTCATGTAAATGCTTCTGTTCATATATGTTTTCTATACATAATGACGTTTGATGTGTATTGCTTTTGAACACGTGTAGTAGATTTAAATGTTTATAAGTGTTGGAACTGCAATGTGCATTGTTAGTTCATGCATGCTAGGAGGGGCATGACTTTAAATATCGTGATATATTTAAGTGCATGTATATTTTTGAGAATATGTGAGGATCGACCTGCTGCTGCGATGATAGTATGGTTCTACTTACCTTGTTGGGCCTTTGAGCTCACCCCCTCCCAGGTTTTGCAGGTGTTGCTAGTTTTGGAGTCAGTTGGGGAAACTGATAGCACCAGTTGCAGAGGTAGTAGTTAGATTCCTTAGAATCTAATTTATGTTCAGGATTGTAGATGAATGTTGTACATCTAGATTAAATGTATGAAGTGATTATGTTGAGTCAATCCCTTTAGATGTATTTCATTCATGTGATGTATGTATATAATACGGACATTCAAGGACTGAGACATGTATATTTTTGAATATATTATGCATGTTGTAGAAATGCTGGGGGGACACGTGCCCAAAAGTGTCCATTTTTATTGTTTAGATATAAATGCTGGGGGGACACGTGCCCAGAAGTGTCCATATGAATTGTAAAGCAGGTGTGATATGCCAGGAGTTGATTATTTAGAATGGGTCATGCCCGATTTTCGTGAAAATCATTTGCAAGGGCCATTGATGATCTAATGCCACTGGAAGGGTGTGCATATAGAACGCTTCCGCAATAGAATAGATTAAAATGAGATTAAGGTGTGGGAACTTGAGGTAAAATTACAGATTCACCCCCGTTTCCCTCGCTCCTAACCGGGTGTCAAAAATCGGGGCGTGACAAGACAGATGTCGCTATCGTCGGGTTAGTAACCTGTAAAATGTAAACAGAGTATGTGGTTTCTCAAGGACACTTACTATGGATATGATAATTAGAAGTCCCCATACGATTTGATTTCAAAGTATATGTTGTGTTGAGTTTAATTGTGAACGTGATTCATGTTAAACTACTTATATGTAATCGAGACATGTGATTTCATCATTGTTTTCATTGTTGGATAAGAATTGATTATGAAAATCTTGAAGCATATTATGTAGTGTATAGAAATATCATTTGCATTCTTGCATGGCTGTCTGAGTTATTGTTGAGTTGGGTGGATCATCTCTACTAGGCTAGTTGTATGCTCACCCCCTCCCCCAAACCCTTTTTAAGTTAGGTAGATCATCTTTACTAGGCTAGTTTTACACTCACTCCCCCTCTCCCAAACCTTTTTCAGATAAAGCATCGATGGAGAGGATATTTGTAAAACCTTGGATTTTTTTTTAAATTTTAATTGTAATTAATTATATTGTTAATTGTGATAAAAGCACGATAAATTGGTTTAAGTATGTGTTTTGTGTGCGGTGGGACTTTTCCGTAAGTTTTTGAGTTCGGGTGTGGGACCCGGACGAGTCGGATGACCTGAGAGACCTTCATAAGTCTCGGGAATGTACATAGGAACTGATAAGTGCATAATTTTTACGCAATAAACTCCAAAATTATATTTGTTAGTAATTTATTTTATATTATTTTATATAATAAATGTAGTTTTATGTCTTTTTAGGTTTTTGGTGATATTTGTGGAAAAGACCAAAATTCAACAAATATAAAGTCCACGACTTCTTTGCACAACTTTACTATTTAGGCCATAAATTTCAGCTCGAGTATCGGATTAATGCAAGACCAGATCTTTTAGAAAGAGTATTCATAAGGGAACAAAATTGTATTTCATGAAGAAGTCCTAATTATGACTTTTATGGGGTGAAAATCGTGTGTTAAAGTAGTCACAATATTCTACATGAACATTACAGTAGTTATGGAAATTTGACCATATCTCTCGACTCGAATATCGGAATTGAGAAAACTCAATGGATGTCAAAAGCTAACTTGAAGCCCAAGATATTTGTATTTCATGAAAATTTCATGAATAACAATTATTCAAGGTCAAAATTAGATTTTAAATCAGAGAAAATATTTTGAAAAATTTTCTTCTCAACACTTTCCTATTTTATTTTACTTGGAGAACGCCCTAGAGGGCCTCTATATAAGAGAAAGAGATGACCAGAAGAGGGGAGGGGAAAAGAAGTGGAGGCCTGGGTAGAGAAGATAGAAACAATTCGGGTTTTATTTGTTTATTTTATTTCATTATATCTTTTATTTATTTATTATCTTCTTCTACCATGTGTAACTAAATTCCTCAACTGGGGTTAAGGAGGAAACCTCCATTAATGAAGTGAAGTTATTTTGTTCATTTATTGATTCCCATGTGCATGATTTAAATGCTTATGATTTTTGCCTCTTGTGATTAATTATTTTATAGTTCTTTCACCATTTATATCATGTATATGTGGTAACTAGAAAGTATTATAATTAATCTAAGCTTAGGTTTGTTTTTCTTAAAAGTAATAATCTTTGATTTTATGTTTTTTATTAAATTGGATTCATAAAATGCTTAGAATTTCACTAGTGAAGCAAAGGAAAATCTACCTTTTTGATATATTTTTCGTAGTGTTTTGTTGTTAAATCTTGAGTAAGCAATAGATTAATTTCTTAATTGCTACTCTAAATTTGGGAACTAATAAATGAATATTTGAAACTTTATGGATTTAATAATGGTTGAGTCTGAGACCTTAGTAATTTTTCTATTTGGTTTCAATCGTGTTATTTTATTTGCATGTTAGTTTAATTTTTCAAATCAACCAACTTTATTCAACTAGATTAGTTTTAAATTAATTTGAATTTGTATTAGTTTTTCTTCTCAAAGCATTCCCTTGGGTTTGACCTCGATCTTGCCAATCTATACTTCAATAGATTCATACACTTGCGATTTTTAAACCAACATCAAATTTTTTGATGCAGTTGCCGGGGATTACAACAACAAACAAATCAAATTTCGATTGATTTAATTCTTCTAGTAGTTATAGTTTAGTTTTATTTGTTATTATTATAAAAAAATGCTTTCTTATTGTTTTTTTGAATAGTGTAGTGTTTGTTTTTCTTTTAATATATATAAAAAAATAGTTTGATTTTAAAATGCATGGTAGTCTAGTACACTATTTTGTTCCTAAAATAAATTTAGTTGTTTTATCTTCTTTTTAGGTTGACTAGTTGAAGAGCACGTGCCATGCACGTGAACATAAGTGAATTTTTAATCTTAATTGAAATTCTTATACATATAATTTTGCATTGAGCTTACTATCTTATTTTAAATCCTTATACAAATAATATTGCATTCTTTATTGATAACAACATCTAACAATATATATATATATATATATATATTGGATAAAATTTATAACAATTATGATTTATCAGTCTACATACACATATATATTAATAAAAAAATAAACATAGCAAACTCCTTATCTCCTATTTAGTTAAGTAGAAAGAAAGACAAAAGGAACGTTTCTTCTCCTCTTTATCCTTTTTGGTTTCAATTTCAGCAATTCTCTCTCTCTCTCTCTCTCCCATAAAGATATGTATCTCTTTCTCTTTTTTTTTTCTTTTCCCTTCATGCACCCCCCCTTTTTTATATATACATCCTCACTCTAATTTCCTTAGGGGGTTTATATACAAATATAAATACATATATGTAATTGGTCAATAACGTTTTTGATTTAATTGATTGTTCAATTTCATTAGTTTAAAATTTTCAATTTCTTTCTCTAAATTGTTTTTCATTAGTTCATTAGTCACTGATATAGATTACTGAGGTTATGATATATGCTACGTTGTTTTCATATTTTTCTTTAATCAAAACTTCTATTGGTAAATTTATTTTTCTCATTGTAGTTCATTAGTTGCTTTTTAACACCATTATCATCAAGAGAAAGAAGTATTAATATATGATTGATATTGATTTCTTAATTATATAAAAAGTCTTTTATTAACAAACTTCATTTATTATATAAAAACTGTGTTTCAAATCATTCACTTCTTTTTCCTTTGACTAATAAACTCTTAAAAATTCTATACATGCTAATAGACTCCTAAACTTTATCAATTATACTATTTCACCACTCAAATCAGTCCTTTCCACTAAAAAAAGAAAGGAAAAATAAATCAAAAATATTACTCAAGAAATTAATAAAATCAGTTGGATGTAATTGGTGTCAACAAAATATATGCATATCAAATCTTGGTACAAAATAGTAGAAATGAAAAATTCATGTCAAGCAAACACATCAAAAAGCAAGATAAAAAAATAAATGGATCAAGCAAATTGTCAAAGATTATGATACAAAGTTGGCATACCTCAAATTCGCTTCTCAAATCTTTTCCATAATTGTTATAAGTATTTTTTTTCCTGAATTTTAGGGATGGAAAATGATAAGAATAGTAGACCTCGTAATCTGGTAATATTGTGAATAAGATAGCTTTAAAAATTCTCATTAGCTCTGTTAGGAACCACTTTAACAATTTAAACATTCAGAAACTGTTAATGAAATTACATAAGAACTAACAAAAGTAAGAGTTTCTAATATGTAAAGTTTTTACCGAAAACATATTGCGTACTCGAAACTTCATCAAAATTAAATATTATATAAATCAAGTTGATTTATTTAATCTAACAAAATTCATACTTTAAATCATAGGACAGAGGATAACACATCTCCAAAGATAACTAATATGAAAAACTACAAATCATTTCAAGAAAGTTTTGTATTGAAAAATTATATATAGAAAGACAAACGGTCACTAAAAAGAATAATAAAGAAAAAAGAGAGAGAAAAGTAATAAAAATAAGTATAGAGACTAAAACTCATTAATTCAAATCAATCACCATGAAAAATAAAATAAAATTACCATGATACCCAACTACATATTTACCAAATTAATCCAAATATTAGTTTGGTATAAACTAAAATGGAATTTTGTTCATTCTATTAACTAGAATTAAATTTTTTAATACATATATAGTAGCATCCAACATGAGATGAGCATTGAGTATGAGTAGCAACTAATAATCGTTTCTTCAAAAGAAAGCATTTGATCAATTTCAAATTATAATGAGAAATAAATTGTAATTTGAAGTAAGTACCATACACGAGTTCCAAATATGCCTTAGGACAATGAATTCAGTGTGACCTAAAGAAATCAAACTAATAAATAAGAACCAATACACACATATATAAGTATTCATGCATATAAAGTATGAGAGAGTTGAAATTGAAACTAGTGAAGAGATACTATAACCTAATACCTGAGAGTTAGAGAGAGACAATCTGCATTACTGAAAGTGATTTTATTAATCATACCCCTCGTGCAATAAGGATTTAAACCATCTGTTCTCTTTTTAAAATTCCAATTTCTTTGATATATATTGGTCAAATAAGATTAAAAGTGATGTTCAATTGGACTATTATTCATAGCACAATTTATCTATCACTAACTATAATGAAAAAAATAATTGATAGAGTTTAGGAGTTTATTAGTAAAGAAATTTTGATTGGTGAGATAGGATAATTGATAAAGTTTAGGAGTCTATTATTAGGAGTTTATTAACCAATGAATTTTGATAGTAGTGAATGATTTGAAACACATTTTTTATATAAACGTGTTCAATTGGAATATTATTCATTGCACAACTTATCTATCACTAATAATAATGAAAAAATAATTGATAGAGTTTAAGAGTTTATTAGTAAAGAAATTTTGATTGGTGAGATAGGATAATTGATAAAGTTTAGGAGTCTATTATTTGGAGTTCATTAACCAAAGAATTTTGATAGGAGTGAATGATTTGAAACACATTTTTTATATAATAAATGAAGTTTATTAATAAAAGAGTTTTTATATAACTATAATAAAAGAGTTTTTAATCTAATAAATGAAGTTTGTCAATAAAAGAGTTTTTATGTCACTAAATGATTTGAAACACCTAAAAGAGTTTTATATAACTATAATAAAAGAGTTTTTATCTAATAAATAAAGTTCATCAATAAAAGAGTTTTATATCACTAAATTATTTGAAACACGTTGTACTTTTTATAATAATATGGAATTTTTATATAATTATAATAAAAGAGTTTTTATCTAATAAATGAAGTTTATCAATAAAAGAGTTTTCATATCACTTAATGATTTGAAACACCTTGTACTTCTAATAATGGTATAGAGTTTTCATATAATTATAATAGAAGTGTTTTTATCTAATAAATGAAGTTTATCAATAAAAGAGTTTTTATATCAGTAAATGATTTGGAACACCTTGTATTTTTAATGATTTGAAAAACCTAAAAGAGTTTTTATATAACTATAATAAAAGATTTTTCTCTAATAAATAAAGTTTATCAATAAAAGAGTTTTATATCACTAAATTATTTAAAACACGTTGTACTTTTTATAATAATATAGAGTTTTTATATAATTATAATAAAATCGTTTTTATTTAATAAATGAAGTTTATCAATAAAAGAGTTTCTATTAAGTTCAATAAAAGAGTAATATTATTTTTATGCATATGTTTTTTATTTTAAATATTATATATAATATTCAACTTATGATAACCTTTTTCTTTTCAACTTCCTTTATTTAAATCTTAATTTATTTATATTAACACTTTGGATAATTAATTTCCTAAAAATTTGTTTGTAATTTTTTAGAAATTTGCATTAAGTTCTTAATTTTGTGTGTGTTTAGGAGTACTCTAATGTGAAACTTATTAAAGATCACTTAAAATTTTTAACATGGAGATTGGTGATATAGATAACCCGAATTAACTCGACTTTCGAACCCAAAATCTCAACCCGAGTTTAAAATTTAAAGATGGGTTGGGCTAGGGATGATTTATTTAGGGTTGGGTTAGGGTTCAACACTTCATATGTAGGGTTGAGCCCGTGTTGTACCTCTAACCCGCCCGAGTTGCACTTTTGGGACTTTTGATTCCCAATTTTCTACGGAGATTTACGATGCATCGTCCTGTGCATTACGATGCATCACTGGGGTGATGCATCATAATGGGGATTACAATGCATCGTAATCCCTCGACTGATGCTTCTATAAAAAATTCTGTAACTTTACATTGGGTACCTTTGGTACCCAAAATCCTCTTATAATCCTAAATCCATTCACACAACTTCCACAATATAATAGGAAGACAACACCATCATATACAAGTTCTAAATCATGCATATAATCAAAATCATATATCCATCCCAGCCTTTCTCATCATTTCAAAGCATTCCCACATCCATTTCTTTCAAAATGTATTTTATTTACTTGAAAATGTTCATACATAGCTACAACATGAGAAGGGGTCATTACTTTACATTCCATACATTCCAAAACTGTAAGTTTGATCTAAAATATACATGTCATCAGTGTGGCTTCCAAGTTTATAGTCATTACAAGAATTTCATGCATAAGGTCCAAAAATGCTAAAAATTCTAGTATGACTACAACTACGCAAATCAACGTGCCACAAGTTGGCACGGATAGCCAAATCTACAATATCCAAAATATAAGGCAAAAATGCTACAAAGAACCCTTCTTGGTCATTCAAGTCCTGTCCGTAATGGGTGCCTTATCTGTAAAAAGTTTGAGAAAAAAAGGGTGAGCATTTCAACTGCTCAGTAGGAATACCCCAACCCACCTAGGTGTGGACTCGACACTGACCTACATGAATGTATGTCACTACATTACATGTCTCATTTAACTTTCACAAGTTCATTCATAAGCAATGCATATATAAGAATGCATTAAAACATATGTCATGCTTTATAATTAATAATGCAAGCAAAAACCATAAATTTTTCCCTCTTGGCCCTACTCCAATACCCCAACATGATTTGAATTGCTCCGATAAATCATGAAACCTAGGACACCTCCGACTCATTCGTATGACGTAGCAACTCCGACAATGTCATACTCATTTAGCAATATTTTGGTTTGCCCCAAGGTGAATGGGCAACTCTGACAATTCACCGAATATTGATTTAATCTGATTTTAGGCCTTACCCTTTATATGATGGGACCACTCCGATGGTCATACCTCATTGGACAAGATTGCCTTTTGCTTAGCATGGTTGGACCTCTCTTACATTCCATGTACAGTCTATCTTTCCCATTTTCTCACATTTATCCCATATATCCATTTCAAACATATAAAATCAAGCATTTCATTTCATGATTATTCCAATGCACTATCTAGTTTTAAAAGTACATGGCATGCATTTTACTTCACATAAACACACATATACTCACATATATGTCAAACCTTGCATATCAGTTATGTATGTCTACAATCTCCAACGTAGCATGTATTAATCATGCTTCACCCAATGCATACATTTACTACAAGTAATTAGCATGCATTTCAATTCATATTATCAAAACATAATTACATATGTAAGGACCGGAATAATTTTGACCGGTTCCGGGTGAATTTTGACCGGAATTTAATTTTTTTTCGGATTAATTGAAATTCCGGAAAGGGTGTGGATATATTTCCATACAAGTGGAAGGTGTATATATATGTATATATATATATCTAAATATATATATACATAGTACCTATATTTATATTTAATTATAAATATATGGGGAGCTTTATGCAATTATGAAGAAATAGAGGTGCACATTCATAATTTTGTGCATGTGGAGGGGCAAGAGTATGTGGTGATATATATACATATGTGTATATATAATAAGATGCCCATGTGATATAAATATATATATAAAAATTATATGTATTATATACATGTGGTTGTATGTAAGGTAGAGAAAAGTTGTGGACAAAAGAAAAGAAGATAAGGAGTGGGTGGTCGGCTGACCAAGAAGAAAAGAAGAAAGAAAAAGAAAAGAAAGAGAAAAAGAAAGGAAAAAGAAAAGAAAAGAAAAGAAGAGGGAAGAGGAGATCGGGGAGAGAGAAAGTTGAGAAGAGAGAGAGAGAGAGAAGCCGAAGGCGAGATCGGCTGGTTCGCGGGTTCGCTGGCGGTGGGCCGGTGACGGCGGCTCACGGTGGTTGCCGGTGACGCGGGTGGCTCGGTTTGGCCTAGCCGTTCGCGAAGGGGGTACTCCGGTGGTTGCGACAGCTGGAGGAGGCCGCGGTTGGTTCGGTTTTGGGCTGAACTCGGCTGAGTTCGGCTTGGCTCCGCTGTAGCGGTTGGATCGGACGACGGGGGTCCGTTTGGTTCGGCTGGTGCTCAGGCTGTGCTGGATCTGTCTCGGTGAGCTCTGGCAGCGAATAGCGGTAGTGGTCGGCGGTGGGTTGTGTTTGGGTTGGCTGTGGTTTGGCTCAATTTTGGGTCCGATCCTGGTGGGTTTTCATGGTGGCTGGGTTGTGGCCTTCCTCTTGGTTCGGTTGATGGTGGGTGAGCATTGGTGGAGCTCACGGCTTGGACAGTGGGCATTTGGCAGGAGAGTGGTGATATATATATAAAAATATATATATATATATATATTTACGGATGATGATGGTTCAGTTGTGGTGCTGGGTTTTCACAGTTGAGGTGAGGGTCTATGGTGGTACTTGAAGTTGGGGCCAAAGGGAATCTAGCTGGGTTTTCTTGATAGCTTGCTTCGTTTGGACAGCCGTGGTGGTTGGTTTGTGGGTGCTTGCTGCGGGTTCGGTTTGGACAGCTAGTAGTGGTCACGATTCGTGGTGGTTTGGGGCCAGAATGGTTACCTTGTGGCGTTGGGCCTTGACGGCCATAGTGGGGGAGCTTGACTCAGTTGTCTATGGTGGAAGCAACCATGGTGAAGGTTGAGGATGGTTCCAGATTGGGTTGATTCACTTTATTTGGGTTGGACCGGAAATGAAAAAGGAAGTGAAGTAACCCGATGGATTGTTCGGGTGGGTTTTGACACAGGACTGGACCGGACCGGACATGGAACAAGGATCGCCTTGCAAGCGCAGACCTGGCGAAAGCTGGACCTAAGGCAAGTTGATTCTTGCCCCTATCTCGTACATATCTTTTACGTACGTTGAGTAATTTACATATGTCTAAATTTAATCATATGTGGTATGTGTATATACATATATATGTAGGCGCTTATATATATATGTGTATAGGGAATGTGGTACATACATGGGATGTGAGAGGATATACATATGCGTGTGTGTATATATATATATGTGCGGGTTGGGAAGCGATAACATGTTAGATTAATTGCCTAATTGCATTGTGGTATGCATGTATGTATAGATTAAAGTCTATGGAAAGCATGCTAAATAATACCTGTTTAGCTCTGTGTTGTCTTGTATGCATATGTGGTTCTTATGCATGGTGTTCAGGATGTATATATATGTATGTGATTATATATATATATGGTTGCAGTGGTAGAAATGCATGCTAAGTTGAATATAACTTTTGGTGAGCATTTGAAAAGCATGAAATGTGCTAAGTGTTTTATATGTTCTTGATACATATGTGGGTGATGTAATATATATATGTGCATATATATTGTGATTGGAATATATGTTAGCTACTTGTAATGAATACATGCATTGAATGAGAGCATGACTATATTTATGCTAGTGTAAGTGCATATGTGATTTATATGCATGATTTGACATGTACGTGTTTACGTGTAGGGTTACGTGAATGAAATGCATGCTATCTGTTTATAAAAAATGTATGCATTGGTTATAGCATGATAAAAATATGCTAAGTTGAAATTGTTTGCATATGTGAGGTGTTATGCAAGTATTTGAACATATATGTGCTATATGTGTTGGAATGTGATGAGAAGTATGCTAAATACTTCTTTTTAGTATTCATAAGCATGGGTTGAAGCATGAAAGTGTTATGCTAGGGTATATGCATCCATATTGCGTATATGGGAGGGAAATGACACATACGTGGTTGTACGTGGGTTTACAGATATAGGTAATTATATGTGTGGTTATGCGGAGACAAAATGCACACTATGTTTTCTTAAAACTAGCTTATGCATTGTGAAGCACGAAATTGAATGCTTAGTGTTTATATGTTTGAAATGCATATATGGGGCCGTTGTGAGGAAACGGGGAGAGTGGTTAAATCACCCAGAGTATGTCAATACTCGGTTACGGTGAGGGCGTTGGAGCGGTTACGTCACCTTGGAGTAGGTAAATACTCGGTGACAGTGGTCTATCCACCTTGGAGTAGGTAGATACTCGGTGGCGGTGCTGAGATGGTCTAACCACCTTGAACCATCTAAGACTCGGTGACGGTGCTGATATGGTCTAATCATCTTGAGTCAAAATAAGCTCAGTGGCGGTGCTGATATGGTCTAACCACTTTGAGCCACCTAATACTCGGTGACGGTGCTGATATGGTTTAATCACCTTGAGTAAACAAATAATTGGTGACGGTGCTGATATGGTCTAATCACCAATGGGCAAACCAAAATATTGCCCCGGAAGTATGACGTTGGTGGAGTAGGTCAAGGTCGTGAGATGGTTGTGGGAGGCATTCCAGGTCACATGATTGGTTGAGAATCATGTTAGGATATCGGGTTGAGCCCGATAGAGAGACAAGTGTGTGAACTTGCTTACATTATCGATTGTAAAGCATGCTATGTGTTAAACGCATTCTTATATATGCGTTGTTTGTGACAGAACATGATATATGTTGGATATCTATTGCTTTTACGCATGTTATATGGTTTAAATGCATTTTTATTGCATTTGGGATGTGCTACTTGATGAGTAGGAGATGTGGTAGTTGATTTACATCGGTTATGTAAATGTGTTGACATATATGTTTTATATACATATTGACGCTTGATGTTTACTGCTTTCAAGCATGTTGAAAATGAGTTCTAAAATCATGTGTTGTGGATTTTGTATGTTTATATGTGTTAGAGTAGCCATATACATCATTGGTTCGCGCATGCTAGGTGGGGCATGGTCTTAAATATTGTGATATATTTAAGTGCATGTATATTTTTGAGAATATTTGAGGATCGACCTGCTGCTGCGATGATAGTATGGTTCTACATACCTTGTTGGGCCTTTGAGCTCACCCCCTCCCAGGTTTTGCAGGTATTGCTGGTTTTGGAGTCAGTTGGGAAAACTGATAGCACAAGTCGCAGAGGTAGTAAGTAGATTCCTTAGAATCTAATGTATGTCCAGGATAGTGGATAGATAGATGCTTTACATTTGGATTAAATGTATAAAGCGATTATGTAGATTCAGTTCCTTCAATTGTATTTATTCATGTGATGTATGTATTTAATACGGACATTCAAGGACTGAGGCATGTATATTTATGATTGAATTATGCATGTTGTAGAAATATTGGGGGGACACGGGCCCAGAAGTGTCCATTTTTATTGTTTAGATATAAATGCTGGGGGGACACGTGCCCAGAAGTGTCCATATAAATTGTAAAGCAGGTATATCATGCTAGGAGCTGATTATTTAGAATGGGTCATGCCCAATTTTCATAAAAATGATAGGAAATTGAAATTGCATGATCAGGTGGTGGTTAAAGCGTGAGGGTGATCTCACGGGGTTCACACCTCGGTTTTCGGGCCTCGGGAATCGGGGCGTGACAACATATATGTTCCACCTTGTACATAACCATCTATGCACATCAAATTAAGCACATAAGAATACATGCTCTCATTTTCTCACGCTTTCACATACTTGCCCCTTATGTTATACACATCACTAGAAGAGAATCAAGGGAAGGAGAAAACACCAAATTCCACCCCTCTTACCACTCTCATTCATGCAATAAACATTCTCACATCTCCCCGTTTCACCTAAAACCCTAGAATCGACAACTAAGCTAGAAGGAGAACCCCTACCTTGAATTTGGAAGACTTTCAAGCAACTTCCAAGAATCTCACCGAGGTCTACCTTTCCAGAACACGAGATTGTTTGGTTCAAACTGAAGCCCTAGCCATCCCCTACACATTTTTCTTCTTTGACGGGTCTCAAATCCAAGCCCAATCCACTTCAAATGTAGAGAGAAGGTGGAAGGATGAAGATGGGAGAGTTTAGAGAGAGAAACAACTATGAGATATGACTAGGATGTCTCAGCTTGATATTTAAAATATCTAAGGTGTGCAATTGACTAAAATGCCCTCGGGCCACTTAACATACCCTTCCGGACTCCGTTTTCCATTTTAAAAGCTCCTACAGCCTTGAAATCACTTCCTTAACTCCATAAAAATAATTACTTTCCAAACAAATTTTGGATTCTCGGGCCCACCAGTACCGCATCACAAGCCCCTCTTTGACCAAAACTTCAAACTTCTCTAAATATCCCGAAAACTTACCAAAACCTTTATACAAATTTTCAAACATACTCACCACACTCAAAACATACTTAACATCATTCAAAATGCATTTATGGCAATTATGATGCGTAAAATACAAATCGACCAAAATTGGTCATTGTCTCTACAAAAGCGCTGCCACACCTACTCGTAGGTCCTCATAAATTATAAGAGTAACCAGAGCTTATGAATTTGATCAATCCATCCTTCCACCACTAGTGAATCATGTCCACCATTGAAAGTAGGCGGTTTAAACTTCACATACTCTTTCATAGCAACCATCTGTCGGATCAAGACAACCCTAGGTGGTGTTTGAACCACCTTTTCCCTCACTTCCCTTGCCATTTCCTCATGGTATCTACCATGTTGTGCATAAACTGTGTTCTGTCTATAGGCTCATTTGGAGCATCAACGCCTCTACCTCGTGCTCTTCTTGGTGGCAATTTGATATATGCACAACAAAAATTTTTTGTGACGTATATTTTTGTAATTGGCAATCTTTGGTGTCAAAACCAAACATGATCGAGTTGTATTATTGGATTTATTTTGCTATCACTGATCATATAATTGAAGTCTCAGAGTGAGCATGAAGTTCTATACCGACCATGCAAAGGTTCATCAAAGTATGAAGCTTGAATCCTCGAGAAAAGCTGTCAATGGTCTAAATAAGAATTCGACTGATTGAAGTTTCGAGATGATTCCAAATGCATGAGGACATCATTGATCATATATGAAAGTCATGTAGTTCAGGTAAAGTGGTGAGAACAAATATATTTCAAACCAGAAGGTTCCGACCATGAAAAAAAAAGGGCTTTTAAGAAATTTTATAAAAATATCAAGGTTAGACTGGTCCAAGGGATATTAGCAACTCCTGTTGAGCATGCTACAGGGTTTGGAGCAGTCGAAGTGAAGCCCGAACCAGTCCAACTTATCTAGTCTGCGAATTTTTACCAGCTTTGTCCTGTTTTGACCCAGAACTTTCTAAAATCGTGGGGACTTGTTTCATATTGGATTTTAAGTTATTTTCCAAGAAAAACTAGGATTTTTAATCTCTATAAAAACTTCATATGATTTATCTCTCAACACATGCTTTCAATATACAAGAGTTATATATTCTAGAGAGAAAAAACATTTAGATATTTTTCCCTCAAATTCTTTGTTTATATTTTTGAGAGCACACACATATTCACTAAGTGATTTAGGGTGTTCTCTATTTTCTTGATCAACTGTTCAAAGATTGCATTGAAGAATTCTTCATGATCAAGTTACTAGATTGGTGTCTTCTACAACTGTTACGTTGGTGAGGAAGGAGAAGAAGATCATGTTCTGAAGAGGATAGATAACCTGCGGAGTGTTCATGTTCTTCTAGTTACTTTTCTGAAAGGATTTTGATGTTAGCCAGGAATCTGCAACAGTTAGATGAGGTAGTCGCAATTGTAAGCCTGAGGTGTTCCGCATCAGAGTTTTTGTCAAAGTGGAGTGGGTGTGAGTTTGGGACAGAGTTTGTTGTACTTTACTTTGATGATAGTGGATTTTCTTTTCGGGGGTTACAAAGCCTCACCTATGATTTTTTTGCCGATCTGGGTTTTTTATGTATATCTGGTGCATTTTGTTGTGTGCGATTGGGCTACTCGCAATTTATAAATTTACCACTCGCAATAGAATGAATCCTTGAAGGATAGGGCTCTAAGTTGAGGGTGTCGATCCCACAGAGACAACATAGGTATAACTCACTAAAGGTTGAAGTTTGGTTCTTGTTTAAATCACAACCATGTTGGTTGTCCGCTTACTCTACTTTGAAAGCATAAAAGTAATTTAAATACAAAGGTTGAGAGAAGAATAAAGGACTAGGGTTAGACTTCCCCGCTAACCTCGTAGTATGTCACATTTATAATAAATTGGGGGAATTCATGCAAATGTGTACTACTAACGTGTTGACAAGTTTCACATACAACGACATCGTCAAGAAAATACACACACCATAATATACTATAATCCATCTTTGAAAAGTGTGATTTTCCTTATTTACCTAATTACCTACTTGTAGCAAAATCTTTGTCACATGACTTCCCTACCTACCTACTTACCTAATTGAAGCAAAATCACCTTCTCTAAGCATGGACTATGCAAATCTAGCTATGCATGTTATAGTGAAAACTAGTCTCAAGCCATCACTTGTAGTCTTTGTGAAACATACAAGTGTTTGAAGATCATGTGAGGAATTTAAGCATTTTAAGACAAGAAGATAAGTCACCACACATGAGCATGAAAAAATTGTAAACTTATATATAAATAAGGCTCAAGGCAAGAGATATATACATCAAATACATAAAAATCCCCAATTCAGTGAAGTTAGAACATATTTACAAAGCTAGGGTTTGTCAAAACCCTAGAGAAGGATTAGTTGATCATAGTGGGCTGGAAGCACTCCATAGACAGAGATGGTCCCATGCTCAAGATGGTCTTCAAGGCCTTACAAAGCCCTCTTTGAAGCTTTCCCTCTCTAGAACTTCACTTTCTGTCTCTAGAATTCTAAACTATGCTCTCTATTACAAGAATTGTGTATATCTTTTTATTACATATTCTCTAGCTATATAACTGATCTGAGACTCAAAATATTATAGAAATTCCGTGCAAGGCTTTATCCAAGCAAAATTAGACAAGTGGCAAGTGGAGAAAATATCTGCAGAAAAATATCTTCAGTAGGTTTGGGCGATGCATCGAAGTAAGGACTTCAATGCATCGAAGCTGCGATACATCGAACTAAAGGTTTTGATGCATCGATCCTCCTTCTTCTGCAGATCTTCAACTTTCTAACTTTTCGACTCCGGTCTTGACCCCCCATTCACTATTCCTTAATATAGATTCTCAATGAAGGATGATAGGAATTAAGAATGCATTGTTGAACTAATAAAGGGGTCGAATTACACCACATTCTGAGTTCGAACCTGAAATCATCAAAAACATAAAAATACGTAAAAATTGTACAATATGTGCAGCTATGGGATCAAGATACATAAGTAAAGGCCCGATAATGTATAACATTCAATACTTATCACACCCCCAAACTTAGATATTGCTAGTCCCTTAGAAATACAATAAGAAATAAAATAAAATGACTAATCTACTTCTGCTTTCGTGGAAAACACAGTTGCATTTAGCGAATGCAACAAGCCTTTTAAACCCCTAGACACGTCTAGTGGATGAGCGAAGTCTCATTAGATTTAACACTTGTTAAACTCACAAAAGTATGCAAAAATGATGGAATGCTCAGTCATTAACTAAACAAAGAGTAACACCTCAATTGATGTTTAAAATGACAAAAACAACAAGTATTATGGAGCTAACTAGACATCAATAGATATAAACTATCAAAAATTATAGTTAGGCGATAGTCCCCACATAATGGCCAGTCTGATATACATACAAGTGCAAACCCTAAAGTCCTCTTTGAAAAGTGAACATATCTTTAAATGCATGGTTTATTGTCATTAATGGAGAATAAAAAAGGAACATCTGTTCTTAGAAGAACAACTTTCTGAAACGGATCACCAAAGCATAATGCTAATTACAAAAATATTTACAACCTTAAGCACAATTGGCTGTGCAATGCCTAAGTCCTTTAAGCTATCTAATAAGCTCATGTAATAGTGTTGTATCAATGACTCCCAAACTGGACGGTTTTAGGGCATTGGGTGAAGAAACACCCCTTGAACTTAATAACCGAGCTCACTAGGCTACGAACTTAAATGAGCCAATTGTTTCATTATTGCTCAAACTTGCACACCGTTTAGATGCGAACACTCCATGCTTCCTGAGGCACAGAGGTCCGGTTTAATGAGTGAGAAGGCTTATTGCCAATTTATTTGTTTTGTTTGTTTTCTTTTTCTTTTTTATTCAAAGCAATCCGTTCTTCAAGAAGTTCAAATAAAAATAAACTTTTTTAATATTCTCCAAATGACGTATACCCCACAATTCAATTGTATGTGTGCGTATTTGTGCCATTAAGGACAAATTTAGGGAAAGAACTATACAATATTCAAAACCTGAACAAAAATGTAAACCATTCTAACCTAACACATAATTTTCAAAAGTGCGAGTATTTTTCGGATGTCAAAGCTCCTAATTA
Source organism: Cornus controversa (assembly GCA_026545225.1). NCBI lineage: Eukaryota > Viridiplantae > Streptophyta > Magnoliopsida > Cornales > Cornaceae > Cornus > Cornus controversa. The sequence continues at coordinate 44,777,749 of CM048845.1, read as the reverse complement.
CAAGATGCATTTATCGACGACGTTATGGTTATCACTTCTTCAAATAGGGGGACGTCATGGCAAATGTGAACTAAAGATGCAATATGTACAAAAATTTAAAAACAACCCAGTGTAGTGTATGTACATATACTGGACTCCCAAACTTAAATTAAACATTGTCCTCAATGTTTAAAGTAAAAAGAGCTAGAACAATGTTACCGATGGTTTGATGGGTATCAAAAAGTCAAAATATCAACCATGATATTGTAGTGGGTACACGAGTACACAGGACAAGTGGGGCATCATAACTTGCACAAGTATAAGTACATACCAGCATAACATACACGAACTGGGAAAAGAAATAATTAGGAAAAGTAAAAGAAAAGACCGAAATAATAGAAACATAATGAAAAGCTGATAATATTCCATTAATTCAAACATGTGTGATACAAATGCGGGAATTTATGGAATACAAAAGAATTGCTTACTAAGCAACAAGACAGAGTGCCCACATGGCACTAGACAGTTCTATGACTGTGAATACATAAAAACAAAATACTAGAAATAAAATAAAAATACAAAATACAAAAAGAAAATCATAATAACTAAGGCTGAGGAGGCGGTGAAGGTGGTGTAGAAATAGAAGCATCCAAATCCTAAGAACGAGATCGGTTGAGAAGTCGTACAATGCAGTCCTGCCCTTCCAGAATCGCATGGATGCTCGTAGTAAGAGTATCTAGGCGCTCCTTAGTTTGTCGCCTGTGCTCAGCTGTCACACGGCGATCCTCTAAAGCAGCTTGACACTGCAGATCAAATAGGAAATACCATCCATGAGGTACTCATAGTCCTCGGTACTCATGCCCGACACATCAAGGTTAGGCTCGTCCTCCTCAGAAGCATCAGGGATATCCATCTTCGTCTCATCTCCACCGGCCTCCTCTTCCTCATTATCGCCAGCCTCCACCTCGGGGGCTACGCGGGGCAAAGCTATCATATGGGCCACCATCTTCTTCCAACTCTGGAGAGCAAAATGTGGTGCTGGTCCAGAGGAAATCTTTGAGTCCTCAAAATCAAAAGTTGCCCTATTCAGAAAGGCAATAATAAGGTAAGGGAAGGGAAGCTTCATCGACAGAGATTTCTTATTTGGCTTCTGAATAAGCTGGTCCCAAACTTTGTGAATCTGACCCCATATAATAACTAGAATGGAAAACCAATACCCTGTTTCCATAGCATAGAGGGCTCGTAAAAACTCACCTCGACACTCGGTAATATGCCCAAAAGGGTGAGCATTCTTGTGAAGAACAGTATCTAAAAACCACCAATGCCAGGGTATCAATGATTTGTTGGTGACGTTATTCTTGTAGTTGGTAAAGCATCCCTGACATAGTGCTCGCACCAGGTGGGAGATTGTGAGATCCTAGGGAAGCGCTAAAAATATAAAATGGTCCTCACCCGGCTCAACAAACTTGGGCTGGACATGTGGAATCCCCGTAATATCTGCAATAGTATCAACGGTGATGGTAAGAGGTGTGGCATCCACAGTAGTTCTCAAAACTCTGAGCTCTGCGCAGTCATATCGGAGGTTCTTGTAAAAGGCTTGTACAAGCCGTGGATAAGCAACCTCAGCTGCTAGAGATAACTAGGGTAGAAGACCGCAGTCTCGTAAGGCATCAAGACTCCTCTGAGTATAACGGTCGTCCTCAAAATTCAAGGGCACTATCAAATTTTTAGGTATAAATCCCCAATTCTTCCACTGTCGAGGTGGGACATACTGTAGTAGTCCCGTGGGAGCCTTATTTCAGACCATGGTCTTGATAGATATAATGCGGCATTGGGAGGTTCGATTATTGTAGCCCCTAGCATGAGTTTCCAACCCCTCCACAACGTAACAAAATGCCTCCAATGTACTCCCAATCTCTAACAAAATCAAAATGGCGGCAACTACCCCCAAACTTCACCCACTAATCCCAAATTACGATAATATACCACCAATAATTTTGAAAATTAAAAGAATAATGTAAGAAGAACACCAAATAGGGTATTTACCTCAAAGATGAAAAATTGGGTTAGGCCAAGCTTTCTGCGCGGGTAATCCCTTCACGGACGTTTAGATGAAGACATAATCGGTAGGGATTGAATGCTGGTGGCGGGGGGTGTTCTTGCGAGCTTCGGACGAGAAAGAGAAAAGGGAGTCGCGAGAGGAAGAGGGAGAAATGAGAGGGAGAGACGAGAAATTTGAATATTAAGTGTCTGCTTACACAGTTACATACCTCAGTGCGATGCATCGAAGTAAGGACTTCGATGCATCGTCGCTGTCGATGCATCGAACTAAAGGTTTCGATGCATCAAAGTTGACGATGCATCGACCATCTATTGACACAAGGTGCGGTGGCTGCTAGAATTGGCAGGAAAAATGGGATATTTAAATATCGATGCATCAACACTAATGTCGATGCATCGAAGCTATGATGCATTGAAGTGGCTACTTCGATACATCAAAACTTCCTTTGACTGTAAATTTACAAAATTGTCCTAAGTGTGAAAAAAATTTAAGTTAAGCCCTCAATTCACACCTCTCACACTCAAATACTTCAAAAATATTTAGATACATTCCCTTTTGGATTTGAAGGATCACATGGAACATGATAGGACCGTAGAAGTTGTTGCCAAGTTTAACGTCTACTGTGAGACGTGTACACAAGTTCATTCATCCAAATATATGGGTTCTGTCAATTTGACAAAATTCATATATTCCAATTGCATTTGGCTATTAATGCAGTGTTTCACTCATTGCCCATTAACCTTAAAAAGTATCTCATCCTTGGGATCCTTTAGTTCCACTACGCCGTGAGGAGCAATGGATTGGATAATAAAAGCGCCGCCCCATCAAGAGCAGAGCTTTCTAGGGAATAAGCGAAGCCTTGAATTGTAAAGGCAAACTTTTTGGCCCGGAGAGAGTGATTTGGACTGAATATGACGGTTATGGAAGACTTTAGTCTTTGCCTTATAGATTTTTGTACTCTCGTAGGTGTCATTCTGTATCTCTTCTAATTCACTCAATTGAAGTTTTCAGGTTGAGCCAGCCAACTTCATGTCGAAGTTGAACTTTTTAATAGCCCAAAAGGTTTGTGCTCTAGCTCAACTGGTAAGTGGAATGCCTTACCATACACAAGACGGTATGGTGACATAGCAATTGGGGTTTTATAGGCAGTATGGTACACCCACAATACGTCATTGAGATGTTGGGACCAATCATTGCGATCGGGGTGCACTATTTTTTCAAGAATATGCTTAATTTCCCTATTAGATACTTCTACTTGACCACTTGTCTATGGGTGGTAAGGTGTAGCGACCTTGTGAGTGATAGAGTATTTAAGTCGCAAGGTTTGAAGGAACCGATTGCAAAAATGTTTACCCTTGTCACTAATGATGGCTCGAGGCGTACCAAAATGACTAAAAATGTTCGCTTGAATGAATTTGACCAGAACTATGTGATCATTAGTTCTGGTAGCCACAACCTCAACCAATTTAGATACGTAATCTACCGCCACGAGTATGAATTCAAAATCGATAGATTTTGGGAAAGGGCCCATAAAGTCAATGCCCCATACATCGAAGATATTGATGATTAAGATCAGGTTCAATGGCATCATATCTTTTTGGGACATAAAGCCGAGGCGCTAACATTGCTTACAGGAGCGATAGAATAAGTATGTGTCCCGATGCATGGTGGGCCAAAAAAAACCTCATTGAAGGATTTTGGAAGCAATTTTTTGAGCACTGAAATGACTTCTGCATTCCAATGTGTGATAGAAAGTAAGAATACTAAGACTCTCACTCTCTGGCACGCACCGACGAATGATTTGGTTGGGACAATACTTAAATAGATGGGATAGTCCCAAAAGTATAAACGCACTTGGGAGTAGAAACGATCATTTTCTTGTTTGGACCAAGAGGGTAGAAGCTTTTTGGTAGCTAGAAAATTTACTATGTCAACATACTAGGGAAGTTTCTTATGAGTGACTACAAATAGTTGCTCATCCAGGAAGGACTCGCTAACTAAAATTTGGTCATTATGGCACTCCATAAGGATCCTAGATAAATGTTCGGCGACCATATTCTCTGTACCCTTTTTGTCCCGAATCTCAAAATTGAACTCCTGTAATAGGAGTATCCATCTAATCAATCAGGGTTTAGTGTCGCTCTTTGCCAATAAATGTCGAAGAGTGGCATAATCTGAAAAGACAATAACCTTGGACCCTAAGAGATAGGATCTAAATTTGTCCAAGGCGTAGACAACTGCAAGCCACTCCTTTTTCGTAGTTGTATAATTCAAATGGGCTTCAAAAAGGAATTTACTGGCATAATAAATCACATGTGGCAACTTGTCCACACGTTACCCTAAGACTGCACCCATAGCAAAATCGGATGCATCACACGTGACTTCAAATGGGAGAGCCTAATTTGGAGGGAGTAGAATTGGAGCAGTTGATAAAAGTGTGCGGAGCAAAAAAGAGTATCCTTCTCAAGAAGTCAGCATAGAGGCCAAGATATCTTGCTAAAGTCCTTGATGAAATGGCGATAGAAACCTACATGGCCAAGGAATGAATGAATGCCCCTCACCAGAAAAGGTGGAGGAAGTTTAGAAATGAGTTCTACCTTGGCTTTATCAACCTCGATACCTCGTTTGGACACAATATGCATAAGTACAATTCCCTCTTGAACCATAAAATGGATTTTTTCCCAGCAGAGAATGAGGTTCGTGTCCTTACAACGCTTGAGTACAAGAGTAAGATTCTGAAGGCACGAATCAAAAGAAGGTCCAAAGACTGAAAAGTCATCCATGAACACTTTAAGGCATTGAAAAGTTAGATATCATACACCATTGAAAAGTTGTTGGTGCATTGCATAACCCAAAGGGCATGCGTCTATAAGCAAATGTTCTGAATAGACATGTAAATGTGGTCTTTTCTTGGTCCTGCAGGTCTACTGCCACTTGATTGTATCCTGAATACCCATTTAGAAAGCACTAAAAACTTTGTCCAGCAAGCCACTCTAGGATTTGATCAATAAATGGGAGTGAAAAATGATCCTTCCTAGTTGAGAAGTTGAGCTTCCAATAGTCAATACACACTCACCATCCTGTGGTGGTGCGCCGAGGAACTAAGTCTCCTTGCTCTTTTGGAAGCACGGTGATACTGGATTTCTTTGGTACCACTTGAGTGGGGCTTAACCATTTGTTATCTGAGATGGGGTATATAATACCAGCTTCTAATAACTTAATAACTTCTTTTATCACAACCTCTTTTATATTTGGGTTTAACCAACGTTGCACTTCACGTGAGGTTTTTGCATTCTCTTCCAAATATATGCGGTGCATACAAATGGAAGGGTCAATGCCTTTTAAGTCAGCAACAGTCCATCCTATGGCTTCTTTATGTTCTTTTAAAACCATTATGAGTGAACATTCTTGGTCATGAGTTAGATTTGAATCTATGATGACTGGTAGAGTGTCATTTGGGCCAAGAAAAATATATTTGAGATTAGACGATCAAGTCTTATGTTCAAGTTGTGGGGAAGACACAAGAGATGGAGTTGGAGGAGTACTTGAAAGAGCAGGGAGAGGCTCAATTGGTGTTTCCACATGGGAAAGTCAGTAATGACATCGGCATCGAGCATTAGATGTATAGTACGCTCGGACTGACCATCCGTCTGAGGATAAAAAATTGTACTAAAATAAAGGTCCGTATCCAGTGCTGCTTGTAAACTCTACCAAAATCAAGATATAAATCATGGGTCTCTATCCGAAATGATAGAAACTGGCACACCATAAAGTCTAAGGATCTACTCAATGTACAATCTACTGAGAGTATCCACATCATCGGTCACTTTAATAGGAATAAAGTGAGCCACTTTGGTCAATCTATCAACGACAACCCAAACTGCATCGTGACCCTTCCTTGACCTTGGAAGTCCCGTCACAAAGTCCATAGTGCCATTTCCATATAGCCACAGGCAATGGCTGTAACAACCCTGCCGGTCTCTAATGCTCGGCCTTCACTTGTTGACAAGTGAGGCACCTTGCCACAAACTGAGCTACATCCTTTTTCATACCCTTCCACCAATACTGTCGGCGTAGGTTATGATACATCTTGGTACCACCTAGATGTATTGCTAGCCTCGAGTTGTGAAACTCTCTCAGAATCTCATCCCGACAAGCTAAGGGAACGAACATCTTCCCTTGGAATTTCATGCTCTAATCTGAATGAACTGTCCATCCTTCCACCATTTCGCCACTTGAAATCTGTGTGCGAATAGCCTCAACCTCACTATCCTTCCTCTGCTCTTCAATCACTCTACTCACAAAAGTTGGTTGAGCAATAAGAGTAAATAACATCGCTTGCCCATCATCCTCATTGAAATGCAATCCCATTTCTAAGATGTCTTCCATCATCTTCCATTTCTGTATAGCTAAGCTTGCTAAACTATCATGTGACTTTCTACCTAAAGCATCCACTACCATATTGGCCTTTCCCGGATGATATTGTAATTCGAAATCATAGTCTTCTATATATTCCATCCACCTCCGTTGCCTTATATTCAAATCTTTCTGTGAGAAAAGGTATTTGAGACTTTTGTGATTCGAGAACACTTCAAACTTCTCACCATACAAATAATGCCTCCACACCTTAAGTGCGGAGATCATTGCTGCCAATTCCAAGTCGTGTATCGGGTAATTCTGTTCGTGCGTCTTCAACCGCCTTGAACCATACGCCACTACTCGTTCGGTTTGCATTAGCACACATCCTAAACCAAGTCGTGAAGTATCACAATAAATTGTATACCCCAACCCACGTTCTGGAATGATCAAAATTGAAGCCGAAGTCAACTGACTCTTCAATTCCAAGAATGCATGTTCGCAAGCATCATTCCACACGAACTTCACTCCTTTTCGGGTAAGCTTAGTCATTGGTGCTGCTAACCTCGAAAAGTCCTTCACAAATCTCCTATAGTATCCAGCCAATCCTAAGAAACTACGTATCTCAAATACACTCTTAGGTCTTTCCCAACTCATCACTGCCTCTATCTTGGATGGACCTACGGAAACTCCTCCTTCAGATACAACATGCCCAAAGAATTTCACCTCTGCTAGCCAAAACTCACATTTCTCATACTTGGCATATAATTGATGTTTTCTTAGAAGCTGTAATACAATCCTCAAGTGACCCTCGTGCTCCTCTTTCGAGGACGAGTACACTAGGATGTCATTAACGAACACAACCACAAATTTGTCCAAGTAAGCATTGAACACTCTATGCATTAGATCCATGAATGCTGCCGGTGCATTCATCAAACCAAATGGCATCACCAAAAACTCATAATGTCCGTATCATGTGCGAAAAGCAGTTTTTGGAATGTCCGCTTCTCTAATCCCCAACTGGTAGTAGCCTGATCTCAAGTCTATCTTTGAGAAACATCTCAAGCCCTTGAGTTGGTCGAACAAGTCATCTATCCTTGGTAAAGGATACTTATTCTTGATTGTTGCCCGATTCAACTTTCGATAGTCAATGCAAAGCCGCAAAGACCCGTCCTTCTTCTTAGCAAAAAGAACCGGAGCTCCCCAAGGCGAAGTACTAGGATGTACAAATCCCTTGTCTAGTAGCTCTTGTAATTGGTCCTTTAGCTCTTTCAACTCAGCCGATGTCATTCGGTACAGTGCCATCGAAATGGGCGTGGTACCTAGAGCAAGATCTATCACAAACTCCACTTCCCGTTTCGGAGACAACTGTGTCAAGTCCCCCAGAAATACATCCACAAACTCACACACTACATGAGGAAGCTCTACAAGTGTCTCATCATCACCATCAACTAGTAAGCTCGCTAAGAAGTGTGCAAGCCCTCTCTGATCACTCAAACCATGTGAAGACGACAAGTAGAAGTCATCTTGCTCCCCCATAAAACATATACTAATACACTCTGGTGTATACAAAGTCATTCTACCTCGATAACAATCAATGTTGGCTCTATAGGTTGATAGCCAATCCATAGCCAAGATCACATAAAAACTAGGCATCTCAAGAAGGATGAAATCAAACACTAATCGATGTCCTGAAATCTCAATCTCGCAAGATCGGCACACATCACTCAAAATCACCTTACCACCAACTGGCGTATCAATGGATAAAATCGAGTCCAAAGATGACACCTCCAACCCAAAAGTACAAGCAAATGCATATGATATGAATGAATGTGATGCACCCGAATTCACTAAAACCCTAGCCCATGAGCTAGATACAAGAAATATACCTTGGACCATTGACGGTCCTGCTGAGGTCTCTGCTAGAACAAGAGTAAAGGCACGTCCTTGTGATCTCTGGCCCTGCTATCCTATACCCTGATGTGCAGACTACTGACTAGGAGCGCTAGATGAGGCTCCTCTAGCTGGTGCCCGTGAACTCTGAACTGAAGGCACGGTCTGTGGTGGTGGCAGTGCCCTATAACCTGACTGTGAAGTAGCAGGCTGTGTAGGACGTTATGGAGTACCAACTCCACTGTGTGCACCCTTCTTCTGTGGGCAATTCCAACTAATGTGTCCCATCTATTGACAATGAAAGCACCTCCTGCCTGTCTCTGCAGTGGCCTGTCCCTGTGTGCACTCAGCCATTTTGTGTCCCGGCTTCTAACAGTTGAAGCAAACCACTCTAAATATATTATATTATTATAGGATCCAGATGTTCAACATTAGAATTTTTAGATTGAATTTCATATTTCTTATACAATTATTATGTAAAATGGTATTATTTTGACCATGTTATACATGTTGGATGGTTTTTATTCTTTACCTATTGGATCCATTTTGTTATTCTTCTATTTTCTAAATTCTTCATAACTTTTAGTATTTTTTGAGCCTTCTATCAAAGAGTATTGTTTTAGGTGACCTGATAACCATTCCTGAGCCACAACCAAGTCGCTTGTGAGACCTTCAAAGTCCATGATCAATATAAAATTTTGAACCATACTCAATATCAACCCCAAGGGCATAACGACTTGTCTGAGAGTATGTAATTCAATGACCTAAACAATGACTTAGAATCATGGCAGAATCAGAAGACAAATACTCAATACAAGGTCAAGGTGCAAGATACCACTGAGTAATTAGCCCAACTGGTATAATTTCTCCTCCCTCAAAGGGAAGGTGAGGGGTTCGAGTCCTATAGTGGGCATTTGTGGTTGTGTGAATGTATTTACCTAACCAAGAAAAATGTCAAGGCAAGATAAATTATAATATACCACCACCTGCTTAAGTAACCATGAATATCAATGTACTAAAACATTATTTTTCAAAAACTAAAGAGTTTTTTGACATCAAAGCAAGAGAAAGAAATGGACAACCAGCTTTATCACAACTGCTGCTATCACAAACTTCACATCACCTTTTCAAAGAACTTCATCATGTTTTAGCTTTTGAAGTTCCAATTCAATATCTCTGTTTCATGACATGTGCATGTGCTCATAGGAGTGAGCATCGCTTTTCATGTGCCGACTCAAATTTTAAAAGTACTAAACTCTTGTCAACCTCAACATGATATAACCTGACCTAGCTAGCGGCACACCCCATTGTAGAATCCAGAAAGAGGTGCCATATCCCAAATGTACATTGTTGTCACCATCACAATCAACATTTATTTTCCTTCTCATAACCTTAATCCTAACAATCAACAGACTGTGATGAGATTGTTTTGTATAGGGAATTGGGATAGTACAAAATTGAGCATTTCACTCATTGTGCAGCAACAATCAAATTGTAACTTGGTTGCTGGCATGAATTAACTAAATAAAATTGACCAATCAAGCCAGCAAAAATAAACTAAAATCATCACTAATGGAGCTTCTAGAGAAAGAGCGGAAAGGCAAGTGTGGATTGACTAGCTCGACTTCCCAAAATGGTGTAAAAGCCATATTCAATGGGATATAAATAGCTAACACGAGCATGCATATGATCATACGTCTATGACACACATATATGCAAGATCAATGTCAAATCATTATAAAAGAAACATAAAACAACTTGAAGGAAACAAAACTTACTGAATGGCCAACTCCCTGGTTGGAGTAAGAATTAGGACCCTAATTGCATGCACGCGTTTTGGACGAAACAATAGTCTCTCCAACGTCGGCAAGGCAAAAGCAGCAGTCTGTGTAAAAGAACAACAACAAAAGTATTACTTCCAGTACATGACACTTAAGTAAATGCCTCAATTTTTCGCTTGTCCATGTCCATACAACAACTCATCTTAGTTTTTTTAAAAAACAAATTACGAATTCAATATGTAGCAGCAGCTAATTACAAACAGAAAATGGTTTGCAACATGCCTTTCCGGAACCAGTAACGGCACTCCCGCAAATGTCTCGCCCGGTTAATGCCAAAGGTATGTAGGCAGCCTATAAATGAAATCTAAAATTAGCTTGATGCAGGACTGAATGCAATACATTGAAAATGATGATTGATGACACTTAACTAGTACACTAGAAAGAAATGAGGATGCAAATTAAAAGAACAAAAAACCTGAATTGGCGTGGGCTTAACATAGCCAAGTGCTTCGCAAGCTCGAAGCAATGGCCTAGAAAGGTTAAGCTCCATAAATGAATTCGCATGGAAGGAAGCTTCATCGGCTGGAGCAAAGAACGGCTTGTTATCAACTCCACCAGCATTAGTCTCGTCATCACCGTCTTCAGGTCTATAATCCTCCTATATATATAATTCAACAATATTCAATTCTTTCTTCGTATATAATTTATAAATTTCATCATCAATTTCCATTTCGTAAAGCAAGTACATATACATATATATATAGAATGATATGTAGAAAGGGCCTTACTTGATGGTCTGGTTCCGAATCGGAGGCATCTTCGTCGTCCGCGGTGGTAGATACAGGGGCAGAGCAGTGTTGGAGAAGTTTGGAGATCTTGAAATCGATGGAGGTGGTGCTACGACGGGCGTGCTCATCGGCAACGGATTCCAAGTAGGAAGCGAAGTCCCACGGAGATTGCGATTTACTGTGACCTAGGGTTTCTTCTTCTTCTTCATGTTCATGATAGTATGGTTCGTGTTCGAGTTCTTCATCGCTGGGAGCTTCGAAGAGGAAATCTGAACCCATGAGAAAGGAGGGAACGAGAAAACACAGTGAAGTCCTGCTTTGCGCAGAGACACAAAAAGGGTTTAGAATTTTCAACAAGGTTTTGGACCGGACGAGGGGACAATGTACACGATGTCGTTACATGATGTAGTGGTTTTTTCTTTTCTCTTTTCTTTTCTTTTTAGAAAAGAGTTGAACACTCCATGCTACTAATTGGAAAGGCCAACCTCGTATGGAGGTACCGGGTGAATCTCTGTCATGTGTAAAGTCTACATAATCTATTATATATACAAGATCTAGATTCATCCGATATATTTATACCAAGTGTACTGTCATGTCTCTATTTCTGACTTCCGGAACTCGAAGGTGATTAAATTTTCACATCATCAACTCACATTAAAATCTCATCATAGTACCATACATTGATACCAAGTTGTCACGCCCCGATTTTTGAGTCATCAAAGATACCATCTTCGAACCCGAATCCCGAGGGTGAACACCTCCATTAACCCTAATGGACTACCTTAACCCTTTAAATCAATGCGGAAGCGTAATACATATGCATACGATTATCTACATATATCTCAATGCCAATCATTAACTAAGTCCCCACACTTGCCTAAGCTTAGCTGCACACCACCATTTCGCATAATCAAAATGTAGTTTTCGCATGATCGTAAACCTTATTTCGCACAATTGAAATTTTTGATTGATCGAAGTGTGTGCGAAGTTCTTACGAAATCGTGCTAGGAATTGAGGTCTATACTATCGAAATTTTTTATGGAAGCTACACACAATTGAAGGGTTTTGATCGTGCGAAAATGAAATTTTGCACAATCGAAATGCCTCTTCGGCAAAATTCTACAACTTCACATTTTGGTCCATTCTACGCACAAATCTCATTCTCCAACACGTATACATTTCCTATAAGATGATAAATGTCATAAATAATCTGTAACATGAATCACATGCTCAAAATACACAATTTGAATCTCCAATGGTCACATCTACAACCTCATACACATTGCAATTTCAAAAGATTCATCATTCATTCATTTCTCAAAAGTTATACACATGCCACATATGGCGATTGCATTCAAAGTTGATACATAAAGCTGGTCCAAATGTAAAATAACATTTCTAACAAGAATTAGTCCACATACCACAAGACGGCATGGACATCTATATACATATCACCCAAAAAAAACTCAAGTGTCCACTCGAGCGCTTTAAGTCTCATCCTCTATGGGAGCTTTATCTGAAAAAAAGTTTGGAAAAGGGTGATGTGATTTCAATTTTTCTTAACCACTCGCAATAGAATGAGTCCTCGTAGGATAGGGCTATATAGAGGGTGTCGAACCTCAAGGACTTGTAAGGTTGAATTGTTATGTTACTTAGTCTTTAAACTAATTCTAAAATAATTGAAAAACAATTGTTGATATTTGATCTTGAATTTGGTTGAGAAAATCAAAGCTATTTGTAAATGTATTTTACGAAATTTAATCAGAAAGAGAAAGTCCTGTGAATTGACTTCACCACTAACCCTCTAACAATGACAATTGTACTAATTTGGGATGTTTAATCTATGCATTCAGAAGAGAATGGCTACAAGCCCAATTCAATTCTATCAAGAGAATTCGTTCAACATTCAATTAAACATAACTTGTCTTCACTTAGCATGGCCTATACATCTGACTAACTAATGATGTGATAACCCATCTTTGCTTAATACGAATTATTAAAAATCTAAATTGAACGATATGTGAAAACTATTGTATAACCTGTCTTAACAAAATCACATAAATTAAAAAGAACCAAACCATAATCATTGCAAATTTGAATTCATTCTACAAGAACAAGAATAAATGTGCAATGAATTAATACATTCAAATTAAAACTAACAGCACAACTGTTGTTTATGTCTCAGTTATACAATCAATGCATAAAATAAATAATCCCTAAATTAATATACAATTTAAAATATTGAAAGACAGGTTAGGGTTACGTCACTTCCCCAGAATGGTGTTTAGCCGCTCATGATCGGATGTCCAAGCGTGAACGATGATGAAATCGTCATCTTGTTCGTATCGTCACGAATTGCCTTTGTATTTCTCTCTATGTTTCTCCCCTCCAGAATACCTAGTTTTTTTTCCCTTTTCGCCGTTTTACTTTGCAAAAAAAAACCTACGGGACACCTAGCCTCCCCAAAGTGGCAAGTGCGCATAAGAAAATGGCACTTGCGCCTCACAAAGTGACATTTGCGCTCAAAAAGTGGCAGCTGCGCAAATAGAGTAGAAAGTTGTTGAAAACGTCCATTTTAGAAAATTTTTGTGAAATATGAAATTGTACAGAATTGAATTTCCTTCAACCATTGCAAAGTTTGGGTCGTTTTGACAATCGTGTATGGAGTTATGGTCTAAATACCAAAACAGGTCCAAAACTTTTTAGGCCTGAATTGACCCAATCTTCAATACGAATAGGCCCATGCTCCTTTTCTTCATTTAAATTCATTTTTAGCCCATTTCTTCAATCCATTTAGTTTGGATCTTCAATATAAACATATCTCTCATGGGTCAAGCTTCAGCGATAACTAAATAAGCACCATTTGTAGCCCGATTTCACCATTATTAATCAGAATTACCCTTAATCACTTGAAATCATAAAAAGATTAAAATTATTAATAAAAACATGAAAGAAATATTACTAAGACACTAATTCATATAAATTTAGGGATATTGAATATGAAATATTCATTGCTTATCAAAGGGGGTGAGCATACAACTACACCCATTAGGAATGATCCACCCGACTCAACCTTGACTCAGGCAGGCATGTATAAATGCACAATGAAGTCTCTACATGACTACATGACATATATCCATGCTTTCATACTTAAAACATATACATTTTAGAAATCATGAGTGATGTTTCACACTTCAACACAAAAGCAATTTATAAGGGATCACATATTACAAATGAACTCGACGCCATGTATACTCTGAAATCAAGTCAACTGAGAACTTCTGCTTATCACAATTCATAGTATGGGTCGTTTCAAGACTGCATACTCTGCTTACACTCTACGGGTTACTAACCCAATGGAAGCGACATTCGCTTGACCAAGTTTTAGGTCTTGCACCCTAGGGCTACTAGCCTTTATTAATTCTCACATATGCCCCAAAAACCACATATTCTCACAAAAGTGCACATTATTATACATATGCACAAAACCATAATTTTCACCAATTTCATCCAATGTAAAATATTTGTCAAATGAATGCATTTTAAATTTCAACTCGTGCTTATCACAATGCAAATCCACTCATCTCGTGGAAATTAACACTTGTGCATTTTCAAAAAAACCTTCTTTCATGCATGCCTTTCACATAGGGGTCAAATTTCACAACTTCTCACCAAATAAACACAATGACACATATTGCATTCATAAACATCAACTACATACACACAATATAAAATTTCTATCTAAAGCATGCTAGACAATTTACACATATAAGAAATATCACATTTCACCTAAATTTTCGAGAAAAATTTCATGTCACAATTATGTGACCTATAAAATCAAAATAAATAGAGGATTCACACCCTTACCTCAAGTCTCAAGCCTTTCTAGCAAGGTTTCAAAATTCTAGCCCTTTCCATCTTTGCCAAATTGAACTTTAATTGCTTCAATATGTAACCCTCATCGAGTAGAGCAATCCACTTACCTTCAGCATTTGCTAAATCCTAGCCCAACACGTCCGAAATGAAGAAAGAAGGAAGAGAGATGAAATGGGAGAGTGAGAGAGATATATCAGCTGTATGTATAATGGTTGAGATCTCTACCCCAGATATTTATAATATCTTGGGGTGAAAAATGACCAAAATGCCCTCTGGTCACTTGACATAACCTCCCGACCTCCGTTTTTGATTTTGAAAGCGACAATGGCTCTAAAATCACTTCCTTAACTCATTTAATATTTCGTTTGGTCTAAAACCAAAAATAATATTTTTTCAAAAATTTTACGAATTTTCAGACCCACTCGGATTGTGTCCCGGGCCACATTGACCCAAAAATCTCAAATTCTCCCAAACGTTCCAAAAAAATTTCAAAACTTCTAAACAACTTCCCAAACATGTTTCCCACATTCAAAACATGCTAAATATCATTTAAAATTTAATTATAGCAAAAATGATTATTAAAATTGTCACACCCCGATTTTCAACACCTAGTTAAGAGCGAGGGAGATGGGGGTGAACGGTGAAAGTCAAACATCAACCACTCCTTTCACACACAATTATCTCAAAATCATACAATATGAAAGCTTTCTATACATACGCCATTGCATTGGCATATAATCATCACTAATTGTCCTTTGATACATCTCACATCTCTAATCTCATTATGGTACCATGCTTTGATACCATGTTGTCATGCCCCGATTCACACTCATGAACCCCTCAACTCCAAAACTCAACTTCCTATGTGTTTAGAATTTCAGAGTGAATCTTAGCCCATTGGAAAGAGGATCCAAAAATACTCAATTTCAAACAAAAACCATGCTCAATTCCAAGTTAAAACGAAAGAATTATGTATGATTAAAGTTTGGACCAATTTCGGAGTATGCTATGAATAGTAATTAGGATCCATCGTAATCACAAGGGCAATTATGTCTATTAAACCCTAATAAACTATTTCAGTCACTAAGTTAATGCAGAAGTGTAACAACCACATACGTTTACCTCCATATAACTCAAACTCAATAACCTATTATGGGTCCGTTACATAACGTCCCATAATTCTTCAATTCTATCTCAATAATATTCCACCCAGCCACACATTACGATACATCGACATGTTGGTTACGATGCATCTCACAAGTTGCATAACATCCTGCGAAAGCCTCTAGAATTTTACTCAAAACACTAAACTATTTACGATGCATTGTAATTGGGTTTACGATGCATTGTCATATCACGATGCATCGTAATCACTCAACCTGTTACAATAACAAATTCACCAAGTGATTACAATTATCATTCTTATCACAATTCTCAATCTATAACATAAGTACATCCACTATATCATACAAAACATTGAAATGTCTCACATATACTTCACATGGTCCTAAACATGTAAATTGAATCTAATAATTAATCGAATCCATAACACATAAACATTTAGATTCAACTATGCACCACACATTGTATTTCT
Organism: Cornus controversa; assembly: GCA_026545225.1. NCBI lineage: Eukaryota > Viridiplantae > Streptophyta > Magnoliopsida > Cornales > Cornaceae > Cornus > Cornus controversa. Next base: position 44,761,420 of record CM048845.1, on the reverse strand, counting down.
CAAAAGTTATATATAAACCATATGTGGCAATTACATTTGAGATTTAAATACACCAACATAATTCAAATGTAAATACAATATTTTTATCATAGTCCACATGTCACAACCTAATATAGACATCTATCTACATATCCAAAAGAAAGGTCTCCAAAACTGAACTCAAAAGTCCGTTTGTGCTCTCTAAGCCTCTTCTTCCATAGGAGCTTTATTTGAAAAAAAGTTTGGGGGATGGGGGTGAGCAGCTTAACGGCTCAGTAGGACTGATCCACCTGACTTTACCTGAACTCAGGCACCCATGCATAAATGCACATGAAATCTCTACATGACTACATGACAAGTATCCATGCTTTTCATACTTAGAACATACATGTTTTGAAAATCATGAGTAATGTTTTACATTTCAACATCGAGGATAATTTACAAGAATTCACAACACGCAATTTAAACTCACACCACGTATAATCAGAAATCAATTCAATTGAGAACTTCGCTTATCACAATTCCAATAATAAGGGTACATTTTATAAAACCACAAACTCTGCTTACACTTTTTGGGCTACTAACCCAACGGAAGTGACACCCGCTTTGCCAAGTTTTGGGCCTTGTACCCTAGGGCTCCCGACTCTTCTTAATTCTCACACATTCCCTAAGAATCACAAATTCCACATAATGTACATTTATCACATAAATGCATAAAATCAAGATTTTCACCAAATTTCCTCAATGCATGACATATATCAATTATATGCATAACAACTTCACCTCAAGCTTGTCACAATTAAAATTACTCATTTTATGGAAATCACAACCAATACATTTTAAGAAAAATCTCGTTTCATACATTTATCTCACAAATTATGTTAACTCCTAATTATGATGCAGTTGTGCATAAGGTTCAACATGAACTCAAATATATCATTTAACTTATTTATATCACATAACTCAATCTAGAACATGCTAGACAATAATAATCTCACCACACAAATCAATCATAACATGAATGAGTTCACAAATATTTCATGTCACAATTATGTGACCTATAAAATCAAAATAGGGAAGAGATTCGCATCCCTACCTCAAATCTCAAGTTTGTCCTAGCAAGTTCAAAATTTTTAGCCCTTTTTACCTTGCTGAAAATATCTTTTGTTCGGTTCAAACCAAAGCCCTTGTCGAGTATAGCAAATCCTTTACCTTTGGCGTTTCTCAAATCAAACCTTAAGCCTTCCGAAATGTAGAGAGAAGGTGGAGAGATGAAGTGAGAGAGTTAGAGAGAGATATAGCTATAAAATGTGATAATATCTCAGCCCTACCTAGATATTTATATCTCCTTGGGGGTGTGAAATGACCGAAACACGCTCGGGTCACTTAACGTACCTTTCTGACCTCCGTTTTTGATTTCAAAAATGGCTATGCCTCTGAAATCGCTTCTTTAACTCTCTAAATATATCGTTTAATTCATAAACAAAAATAATATTTTTTCAAAAAAATTTTGAATTCTCGAACCCACCCGAACCGTGTTCCAGAGCTCCGTTGACCTAAAAAGTCAAACTTCTCCAAACTTTTCGAAAACTTCCAAAAATCTCATAATAACTTCTCAAACATGTTTCACACCCTCAAAACATCCATAACATAATTTAAAATGTATTTATGGCGAAAATAATGAAAAATTCAAAAATCGGTCAAATTTGGTTCTGATCTCTACAAAAATGAAAATGGGTCAAAATTGGACCCAGTCTCTACATGTACAATAGTAGATTTACTCCTTTTATTGGAGGTGTGGGCCAAACTGTTAAGGCCAAACAATCTAGTCCATATCAACTTTAAGTCCTTAAAAAAAATTACACATTTATAAATAGTATAGATATAGATAAATTATAACAATGCAAAAAAAATATTATTTTTGGTGAGAAAAAGTAAGGAGGTACTGGTCAATACATAAGACATGGTAAAATTAGATAGAATACACACACACACACACACTAGCGTATTGCTCGTGTCTACGCCACTGTAAAAAATATAATGTTATTTTAGGTGTGAGGGTAGATGAATATATATGTGAATTTAGGTGTGAATGTTGTGGGTGAATCGTAACCATTTGATCATAGATAGAGAGTTATTTTAGACCGTAGATAGGTATAGATATTTTGAATTCTAAGATTAGTTTTTAAAGCATTTTTTACTATTAGATCGTGATTTTTTTTTAGAAGGAGATTCAAACACAATGCTTACAAGTAATATAGAATATAGATATATCCAATACATGTAGTTAACAGTCCTGCAAAGGTCACTTGGTGTGTCTTTTTAAATTCAATATTATATTAATTTAAGAAATAACTTAAATGAATACATTGTCTCTTGGTTTGCTAAATAAATAATTAATGACATATTTATTAGCTCATTTAAATATTAATAATTAAAAATAAAATCGTAATTGATAAAAAAAGTGTGAATATATATATATATATATACAACAACAACAACAAACAAAGCTTTTTCCCAATTACTTGGGGTCGGCTACATGAATTCGATGTTTCCATTCCGCTCTATTTAAAGTCATCTCCTCAATTAATCTACATGTTATCATATCTTTCTTTAGTACTTTTACTCATGTTAGCTTTGGTCTTCCTCTTCCCCTAACATTGCCCTCGATTTGGACTATGTCACTTTTCCTGACCGGCGCAGTTAAAGGTCTTCTTTGCACATGTCCAAACCATCTTAACCTATTTTTTCCCATTTTATCTCCAATTGGTGCTACAACAACCATCTCCTGAATGTGTTCATTTCTAATTATATCCTTTCTAGTCTTCCTACACATCCATCTCAACATTAGCATTTCTGCGACACTCACTTTATGCAAATGTTGTTGCCTAGCTACCCAACATTCGGTACCATAAAGTATGGCTGGTCTAATAGTTGTTCAATAAAACTCCCCTTTCAATCGTAAGGGGATACGCCTATCACACAATATACTTGATGCACCCCTCCATTTAACCCATCCTGCCTTAATTCTATGATTAACGTCATCTCTAATTTCTCCCTCATTTTGAATAATTGAGCCTAAATAGCGAAAATGTTCACTTTTTTGTACCTCTTGATTTTCAATCCTCACTACATCCTCATTTGCCCTTCTAGATTTACTAAGGTTACACTCCATGTATTCGGTTTTATTTTGACTTATCTTAAATCCTTTTAGTTCTAAAGCTTCTCTCCAAACCTCTAGTTTGGCATTAACTCCTTCTCTAGTCTCATCAACTAAAACAATATCATCGGCAACAACATACACCACGGAATATCATCTTGGATGTGTCTTATCAGCATATCCATCACTAAAGCAAAGAGGTATGAACTTAATGTTGACCCTTGGTGCAAGCTTACAGTGATTGGGAATTTGCTTGTTTCCCCTATAGGCGTTCTCACTATAGTTACACACCCATCATACATGTCCTTTATTGTGTCGATGTATCCCTTTGTGACTCATTTCTTTTCTAAAACCTTCTATATTAGGTCTATAGGTACCTTATCATAGGCTTTCTCCAAATTAATAAAAATAATATGGAGATCTCTCTTCTTCTCAATATATCTTTCCATTAGTCTCCTCAACAAGTGAATAGCCTCCATCGTTGACCTACCTGGCATGAATCCAAATTGATTCTCTGACACTTCCGTCTCTCATCTTAGGCGTTGTTCAATCACTTTCTCCCAAAGTTTCATAGTGTGACTCATTAATTTAATACCACAATAATTATTACAACTTTGTACATCCCCTTTATTTTTATATATAGGTATAAGGAAACTTTGGCGCCACTCATCTGGCATATTCTTAGTTGTTATAATTTTATTAAACAATTTTGTTAACCAAGCAAACCAACTTCTCCTAGACATTTTCACACCTCGACAGGAATGCCATCGGGTCCTAAAGCCCTCCTCGATTTCATCTTCCTTAAGGCATTCCTAACCTCCCACTCCTTGATCCTACGAAAAAATATAATATCTCTAACATTTTACTCTTAGCCTAAACTTCTTATATGGTGTTCATTTAGCAATTTCTCAAAAGAGCTTTTCCATCTTTCTTAATTTTATCATCCTTTACTAAAACCCGTGAATCTTCACTCCTAATACATTTAATATGGCTAAAATCTCTGTTTTCCTCTCCCTTAGCTTGGCAAGTTTATATATATTCTTCTCTCCATCTTTTGTACCGGCACACCCCAATTTCCTTCTCTCAAAAATCGAGGGTGATTAAGATAATTAACCCCACTTCAAACCACAATCCTTCTTGGTATCATATTTTGATACCATGACTTCACCTCAATACTTTCTCGAACGTACCATGCTCTGATACCATTCTGTCACGCCCCGATTTTCTTCTCCCAAAAAATCGAGGGTGAATCTGTCCATTAAGCCCTAATGAACATATTAACCTCTATTTACCACGAAAGCTTAATCACATACATACACGTGTATATATACATATACAACTCAACATCAACTACTCCTAGCGGGTCTCAACCATACAACCTTTCAAATTGGTTCTACCCCACACTACAGATATGAAACTCTTTTTAAGTTTCATATCATAGCCTGAAAATGAAACCATTGGAAAGAGAATTCAAAAATACTCACTTTCAAAAAAAGAATCGTCTAATTTCAATTTGAAATGAAGAAGATATGCCCGTTAGAAGTTGGGTAAAATTTTGTCAAATGCCTGCTGTAAAAGAGCTCGAGCGCTTAAAAAAAAGGGATTGAGTGCTATTAATGCAGAAGCTAAAATTCTGCAACCTGTACTTGGCCAATTTTCCACCTAAGTTCAAATTCAAATACCTCACAAACCATAAGTCCATTTAACTTGAAATTTGGCATGGATCATCCTCAACATGTCTAGTTTCTATCCCAATTTGAATCACCTAATAATTCAACTCACAATCCGAATTACACACAAATCAACGGGCTTAGGCTAGATCATAAAGTCTTACACTAAAACATGCATATCTTACTCAATTTAAATCCAAACAAGGTCCATGACTTATCAAATTGAAACTAATACGATTCTCCTTCTATAAATATAAATTCCATTCACACCTTGAATCTAAAATGAACACTTTTGGGCACGTGTCCCCCCCCCCCCAATGATTACCCTAATGACTTAATGGCCATCAAGTATGTTCACATAACACGTATTTCATAATTGAAATGTAATTCCATCAATTCTTACAACCCATACATCTATCTCATTCCATTCACAACTTATTTGCTTGGACAAAATATCCATACATATAGCTATAACATGAGAAGAGGTTATAGCCTTATAATATTTACATCCCAAAACATAAAATTGGTCCAAAAATAAATCCCAACACATAAGGATTCCAAGTTTAAAGTCATTACAAGGATTTCATGCGTAAAGTATAGAAATGCTAAAAATCCTACCATGACTACAAATACATAATCAACGTGCCACAAGTCAGTACGAATAGCCAAACATACAATATCCAAAATGTATCAAAATGCTACAAAGAGCTTTACTTGGACACTCAAGTCCCATCTATCATTGTCACCTTATCTGTAAAAAGAATTTGAAAGAAAGGGGTGAGCACCACGGCCGCTCAGTAGAGATACCCCAACCCACCTAAGTGTCGACTCGACATGACCTACATGAATACATGTTATGATATTACACATATCAATCAACACACATCATATTTATTCACAATAATGCATATATATAAGAAGGCATTAACACAACACATGCTTTACAATTTAAAAAAATGAAAGCATATCATACATTTCTCTCCCTCTCGGACTCAACCCGATACCTTAGCATGATTCTAGACCAACCATGCGACACTTCCCACACAACTGCAAAATTTGTCACCGAGTACCACACACTCCTAGGTTATCAGACTATTTCAAAGTTCTCACCGAGTACCATGCACTCCCTGGTGATTAGATAATTTTGAAATACATCACCGAGTACCACGCACTCTAAGGTGATTAGACCGATCGAAGTTCATCATCGAGTACCACCCACTCCCAGGTGATTAAACCATTGACCATAACTGAGCATTTATTGCTCCAAGCGAATAGGTTATTCTACCACTTTTCCCGTTCTCCTTACAACGACCCTAAACATGCATTTCGATCATATAATGATCAAGCATTTAAAATTCATACCTCACAATACATACGCTAGTTATAAAGGGACATAACATGTATTCCATATTCACCAATCCACACATATAATCACCTATATATGTAAACCCTAGCATAAGTTGCATATGCTCACGAAATTTACATAAGCACAAATTTGTCATGCTTCACCAATGCACACAATTTTTATACAAGATAGCATGCATTTAAATCACAAAACATAATTATGCCCATTTCATACATTTCACAAAAGTGTACAAAACCTTAACATATAATTGTATATGCTTGTTTTCTCTCACTCATTCACTCCTCTCATCATACATACAACATATACATAACAATTGCATTTAAGAAATTAAAGAGAGATAGTAACTCACCATATCCCACCACTCTTACCATTCTAAAATATGCAATACTCAACCCTAACTCTCACCATTTCACCCAAAACCCTAGAATAGACAAATAAATGGGAAAGAACAGCCCTACCTCAAAATCCAAGCTTAGAAGTGGAAGACCAAAATTTCACCAAGCTTCAAACTCCTCCAACTATGACTTTTCACTGATCAAATCGAAGAGGAGAGTGAGAGGAGCAACTTTAATTCTTCGCTCCACCCTCAAATCTCACTTCTTGGCCCCTAAATTGTAGAGAGAAGGAGAAAGAGAGAACTTATAGAGAGAGAGAGAGAGAAAACTGGATGTAGAGAGAGAAGGGAAAGAAAAATTTGACCTCTTTTCCCTCTTTACACATATATATATATCATATATTTCCCCTTTTGCAACTAAACCCTCTATCATTCCCTTATTTTCTCCTTGTTATGGGCCTTTTGCACTTATTCACAAACTAGCCTTTCCTCACTTTCTGAAACTTCATTTATGCCCTTAAAATTACATCTATACCCCATGCCACTCTCTAGAGTCCATAGTCATTTCCTGGGTTACTCGAACCCATTCTGGTCCCACACCCGTAATCGAAAACATAGAAAGAATCATTTAAGTCCACTAAGCATGTCATTAAGCGACTAATCATGCTTAAAATTCACTTAACCTTTAATCATAATTCAAAAAAAATCGGGTCATTACATGTACCTAGTTTAGATTAAAAATTGTCATATGCTCTATGTTTTGCCTCACTAACAACTTTCTTAACTTCTTTATTTACTTTTTTATATTTGTTAAAGGTTTCATTATTCCTAGTTTTTTGCCAAATTTTATGACATTCCAGTTTTATTTTTATGATTTTTTGGACCTCGTCATTCCACCACCAAGTTTCTTTAAATGACGGTCCCGTTCCTTTTGATTCTCCTAAAACTTCTTTTGCCACTATTTTTATATATATAGCCATCTTATTCCACATTAAGTTTGTATCATCTTCTGCATTCCATGTTGCTTCTTTTAACATCTTATTTTTAAACAAAATTATTTTCTCCCCTCTTAAATTCCACCACCTAGTCTTTGGGTTTATAATTCTTTTTCTCCTTTTTAGTTGTCCTTCTATACATAAATCTAAGACAAGAAGCCTATGTTGTGAGGTTGCACTCTCTCTGGGAATAACCTTACAATCCTTGCTTATTAGTCTATCTACCTTTCTAGTTAAAAAGAAATCAATTTGACTTACATTTGAACCACTTTTAAAGGTTATTAAGTGTTCATCTTTTTTTATAGAAAATGTGTTCCTAATTATAAGGTTATATGCTGCCGAAAAATCTAAGATAGTCTCCGCAGCATGATTTTTATCTCCATATCCATGCCCACCGTGTACCATTTCATAACCTCCACTCTTTTTTGCTATATGGCTATTAAAGTCTCCTCCTATATACACTTTTCTCCTTTGAGTATCCCTTGCATCAACTCATCTATATGTTCCCAAAAAAGTGTTTTAATATTGTCATCTAATCCTACTTGGGGTGCATATGCGCTAATTATATTAACTATATGTCCTCCTAAAACGAGTTTTAATTATATGATCATATCTTCTTTTCTAGTAACGGTTATTACATAATCTTTTAAATTTTTCTCTATGATTATCCCTACTCCATTCCTATGTCTAGTCTTTCCGGTATAGTATAATTTATATCCTTCAATTTCTCTAGCTTTTTCACCTACTCACTTAGTTTCTTGTAGACATAGGATATTAATCTTTCTTCTAATCATAGTGTCTACTAATTCCATTCCTTTACCCGTCAAAGTTCCTATATTCCAAGTCCCTATCCTAAGCCTAATATCCTGGGCTAACTTCTTTACCCATGCTCATCCAGGAAAATGCGAGAACCCTTGTCAATTTTTTACCGCACCCGAGCGTCGATGCTGCGCCCCTTGCCCATTTTTCAAAGCATTCGGAAGCTGATGCAACACGTCGCTTAAGGGGAATGCCTTAGTATTTACTTGTGTATTCATAGGATTCATGTTCATATTGGTCATGACATAGTTTTACGCCGACTGTCAAGCTACCTGATGCAACCCTCCTCCTTCATCCGGGCTTGGGACCGACTGTTTAAAAAAAACACAAGCGGAGTTTTTATATATATATATATATAAAATATAAAATTTATACAATTTTAATACAAATCTTTGAAATTTTCAACATTAATACTAACATTTCGATGCCTATTGAAATTCACAATCTTAAATAAGATTTTAAAAAGTGCCTCTCATCATTAATGATTTTATGGTAGATAATGAAACCATTCTGATATATATGAATAATAAATTCAATCTTTGGGAATTTATATTAAGAAGATATATTGTTAATTATCCAAATTATATTTATAATAATAATATATATACATATATACACTTTGGTATATAATTATATTATATACACACATTTTCTCTTAAGCTTTATATTCATAATAATAATATATATACATATATGCACTTCAAGTATATAATTATATGTATATATACACATTTTCTCTTAAGTGTCTAATATCACCGATGATGATAATAATAATAATAATAATAATAAATAAATAAATAAATAAATAAATAAATAAATAAACAATTACCGTAATTTGATTTGGGAGGGACCCACTAGAAGAATAATAAAAGAGGGACTCTATCTCTATGTTACATAGAAAGGGCACAGACACTTCATCTAAGGGTGTCGTGTGATGTCAAACACTCATTGGACACGTGTTGGCTACTCCTTAGAACTGTTCTAAAATTTTCTTTTTTTTAACATGCGGGGGACACGGCGGAGACATGGAAAACATACATTAGGGACACGGATAGGATACACGGGGGACAAGGCGGGGTATATTTTGTAATTTTTAAAAGTACAAAAACCCCTGAACTTTTTCAAAGTTGCAAAAAGACCCCCTGAATTATTTTTTTGAACATTTCATTCCCTCATCTTCTAAAAGTTGACAACTTGACCTCCTTGAAGAACTATAATGACATATATATATCCTTTAATATGATTATTATGGCCTTTTTTTGTAAAGCCTTAGGAATTTTCTCAATTTAGTTTTGTTTTAAATTGATTCAAGCATGATTTAGTGAATTAATTGCATGCTTAGAGATCCCTTGAATTTTTTGGTGTTCGGGTGTGGAACTGGGAAGGTGTTGGGATTATATGCCCTTCATAGCATCAATTGGGATGTAATGACATTGGCTTATCAAATAAGAATCTATTTGTTTATTAAAAATACTGTTTATATATTATGAATGTTATGTATGAATTCGATTCAAGAACCGAATCGTAGTGTCCATGGTATGGTTAGCAAAGTCGGGAGACCAAGTCACTTATGTAGAGCCCCGAGAAATTATTTTAATTTAGTTTTGTGTTAAATATGATTTAGCATGAAAATTCTCTTAAGCATGTGTAATTTTGGGTTATAAGATTTTTCACGTGTTTTGGTACGAGCGTGGGACCACGGATGGGTCGGGCGACCCGAAAACTGTGTTCGGGCTCTCTAAGTAGAGGTCGGGTCATTGTGATATTATTTTTAAGGACTCAAGTGAAAAGAAGAGAGAAGATTATGTTAGTATGTAATTATGAGAAAATATCTTGTAACAAGGAGCATTATTAAGAGGGTTTAGGGACTTAGTGGCAAAAGTTGACTAGTCTTGCAAGAAAAAGATAGATATATGATATGTATAGGCATTTAGTGGAGAAAATCAGATTTCTCATTTGTCTTCTCCTTTCTCTCTCTACATCTCCCTCTTGTAAGCTCTACCTTCTCTCTAGAATATCTCTAGCCTAGGCTTGGATTTGGAAGAAGTTTTGAACATGAATGTTGTTCATCTCGACATTCTCTACGATCTCTATGGATTGAAAAGTTGATTTGGAGCATTTTGGTCCGGTGGAAGATTTTGTGATCTACTTCTTCTCTCTAGATTTTGAGGGTCTTCGGCTTGGATTCGGGCGGTGTCAAAGAAGAGAAGTGTGTTCTACGTGATAAGGGTTTTGCTTTGAACCGAACAAAATCGCGAGTAGACAACTTTGAGATTTGTGAAAGTTTGGGATAGCTTGAAACTATAGCTATTGAGGTAGGGGGTGGGTGTTGTGTCTTCTAATTTCAAGTTTAATTTCATTCACTAGCATAAAATAAATGTTTTTCATATGATATATGAGGTATAAATTTTCTAAGTTGATATTCTTGTTCTATATGGATATACATATGTTTCTTTTGAGTAGAAATGGTTGGTAAATGCCTTATATTACTTGAATTGCTCATATATGCAAAATGTGGTATGTGAATACATATATGGGATTTTTGGGGAAAAATGATGAAAACCTAATTTGGGGTTTAAACTTATGTATATGTTCATATAATTATTGTATGATATGTTAGAATGAACATAGGCATGTATTGGGTGCAATGCATTAAAATGTGCGAATGTATGTGCAAGACATGATATATCTTGTGTGTTGTAGTGAATTCTCGGAAATGACTCATGGGAAAGAGAGGGGGAAAATATCCCCTTGGGGTTGAAAGACCTCAACCTTGCGCAAGTTGGATGGTAACCGGATGGGTTAGTAGCCCGTAACAACCAAAGGAATTGAGATGTGGGACTTCGGTACATATCTTGAGGATGTGTGTGTGAGTGTGAGTTCGATTCCGAGAGCAATGTGACTTTGGATTGAATTATGTGAAACAATGTGACTTATGCTAATTGTGTGGAATTGGTTATAAATGTGGTTATGTCATATGTTATAGATATGATGAATTGTGCAATAATGCTCGACTTGTTGTTATGTGGTTGTCAAGTTACATTTGATGCATATGCCACGATTTGAATGAAAAATGGGAGCTTTGACTAGAAATGCTAGGAAGCATGACACGTAGTCGTTGAAATATGTTTTGGTATTTATGCATTGAATATGAAATGTGGACTTGAATGGATTGCACAACATGTTGACCTTGAGCCGTTGAAATTTGCTCATCCCCCTACACTAACACTTTCAGGACATGGCAAAGAAGTGGTTGAGGATGCACAACCATGAGTTGGATGTAGAGCTAGAAGATTTCTTTTGCTCATTTTTGTTATGACTGCACGTCCGAGATGTGGACTAGGTGCTTTTGATTATATGTCATGAGATTCCATGTTGGGAAAAGTTGTATATAAGTACTTATGCCCTGAATGATGATTTTTGGACCAATATGTGTATTTAAGCACGTTTCTATTTGAATGGTGTTCTTTTTATAATTTGGTCTTGATTTATATATATGCTATGATTGTGGTTGGATGATGAGTTTTCATATACTTGAAATGTATAGAAGGAGAATTGTATTAGCATCAATTTGATAGGTTATGGACATTTTTTTGATTTAAATTGAGGAAGATATGCATATTTTAGTGCAAGGGTTTAAATTCCGACCTATACCCGTTGATTTGAGGATAACCCGAGTTTTGGGTGGGATTTTTGTATGATTCTAATTGGGTTGGAAACTAGATATGATGAGGATGATTCATGCCAAATTTCAAGTCAAACGGATGTATGGATTGAGAGATATTCAAATTTGAAGTTAGGGTGAAGTTGTAGCTAAAACTGTGTTGGAGAATTTCGCCAGGAATTTACGGCGATCGATCCCCCTCTTTCACGGCGATCGATCGCCCCTGTAAAAGGCCAAAAACAGCCTCGGTCGACCTTGGGCGATCGATCCCCCTTTTCACAGCATACACTATTCAAACAGTGTTTTTGTCCAACTTCAAAGAGGCATATCTCCTTCGTTTCAACTCGGATTTTGATGATTCTTTTTTTGAAATTGTGTATTTTTAAACCCTCTTTCCAATGGTTGTATTTTCAGAAATTTATTATAAACTCAAAAGGAGTTTTGTATTCGTTTTTGTGGGATAGAACCAATTGAAAGGTTGTATGGTTGAGGCCATTAAGGCTAGGTGATGTTGACTTGTGTATAGGTAAATACAAGTGGGTGACTAGGATTTTGTGGTGATGAAAGATTAAAATGGTCCATTAGAGCTTAATGGACGAGTTCACACTCGGGATTCGGGTCGGTCCGGGGGAGTTTCGGCGGACCGGATTCTGGGGCGTGACAGAATGGTATCAGAGCCTTAAGTTCGAAAACCTATGGACGAAGGGTGAAGGTTCGATGAGGTTATAACTGAAATTGTGTGTTGAGATATAGTTGTCAAAGCCACTAGGTTTGGAACACCTAGGAATAATGTCGGTATTAGGTTGAAATACCTAAGGACGTAGGGTAAGGGTTGGGTTTAGGCGACTCTTACGTGCTATGTGTTTCAAGTTGTGTTGAGTGCATTGACATGATTCTGTGAAGTGAGTAAAATTGATTAATTGACATATACCTGTGATTAATCTTTGATTGGAAATGTTTATTAGAATCATGCCACCGAGAAGAGGACGTGGTAGGGGTGTGAATCCAGCACCACCACCATTGATTGATGGAGCACAGTTGGTCAGAGAGATGGCTGCTGCCATCCAATTGTTAGCTCGAACTGCCAATGAAGGTCCACAGAATCAAGCTCAGGGAGGTGAAAATAGGGCACTAAAGGCTCTTGAGATGTTCAAGAAAATGAACCCTCCTATGTTTGATGGGAGATCGGATCCTATGGCGGCGGAAGATTGGTTGGAACAAATGTCCAAAGCATTTGATGTGCTTAGGATAGAGGAAGACGACTTGAGGATGTCAATGATTCCTATCCAGTTGACAGGGGCAGCAGATTTATGGTGGAAATCTATGACTCATACACATGAAGTGAGGAACATGGAGTGGGAAACATTCAGGAGGTTGTTTTTGGAGAAGTATTTTCCAGACACTGTAAAAGAAGCTCTACAAGATGAATTTATACACTTGATTCAAGGAGGGATGAGTGTAATGGAGTATGAAAATAAGTTTACAGCTTTATCTCGATTTGCACCGGAGATGGTAGCAAATGAGCAAGCCAAGGCAAGGAAATTTGTGAAAGGGCTTCGATTTGAGTTAAGGGCCAAAGTTACTATTTTGGACTTGCCAAACTATGCGGAGGTAGTGAGGCGGACATTGTTGGCGGAGGCAGATGACAACGATATACAGAGGTTACGGAACTTGAGAAATCAGTCTCGGAATGTGGGTTCTCATCCGGAGAGCAATCCGAAGAAGAAGCATAAGGGGAGTAGTTCTTTCCCTAGAGGACCACAACAGACACAGTCGTTCTCTACCATGTCTATTCCTATTGGATCCTCTCGGGATAAGGTGCAGTGTTATCAATGTCAACAGATGGGCCATTACAAATCAGAATGCCCACAATTGCTACCTACACCTGAGGGAGATTCGAGGAAATGCTATAGGTGTGGACAAGTGGGTCATGTGGTGAGAGATTGCCCTCGGAAGGGTAGTGGTTCTTATGGTGCTGCGGGGTCACTGCAGCAATATTCACAGACTTCTGGGGTGCAGTCAGGTTTCAGAGTCCCTCGGTTACCACAACCTGCACAGTCTGTTCGAAGTTCACAATCGGGGAGGGGAGCGACTCCTACTACCTCTACACAGCAGTCTGGTCATCAGGGGAGTGGTCAGGCAGGACGGGGCATACAGGGTCGTGCCTATGCTATTACTCCAGCTGAGACTTCAGCGGGTTCTTCAGTAATGCGAGGTATCATTCTTGTATCTAACTCATGGGCTAGAGTTTTAATTGACTCGGGTGCATCACATTCCTTTATATCAACTGCATTTGCTTCTGCATTGGGGTTAGAGGTGTCAACCTTGGATAGAACCTTATGCATTGATACACCAGTTGGGGGTAGCGTGACTCTGAATATGGTGTGTCGGGCATGTGAGATAGAGGTAGCAAATCGACGGTTGGTGTTTGATTTTGTGCTCATAGAGATGACGAGTTTTGATGTCATTCTCGGAATGGATTGGTTGTCTTCATTTAGAGCCAATATAGATTGCTACCGGGGAAGGGTCTCAGTGTGTACACCCGAAGGAGAATGTTTTTGCTTCATAGGAGAACGAAGTGGATTTCATTCTTCATCTCTTTATGGACTATGGGGTCAAGATGATTATGGCTTGTTCCTCGCTAGCCTTGTGACCGAGGAAGAAGGAGGACACTTTGGGATCTTTCCCGAAGTAGTTCGTGACTTTGAGGATGTATTTCCGAAGGAGTTGACAGAATTACCTCCTAGGCGAGAGGTGGAGTTTGCCATTGACGTCATACCCGGTACGACACCCATTTCGATGGCACCATATCGTATGGCACCGGCAGAATTGAAGGAGTTAAAGGAACAATTAGAGGACCTAAGGGCAAAAGGTTTCATACGTCCTAGCGTATCACCTTGGGGAGCACCGGTCCTTTTTGCTAAGAAGAAGGATGGGTCACTACGGTTGTGTATTGACTACCGGAAGCTAAACCGTGCAACAATCAAGAACAAATATCCTTTGCCAAGGATAGATGATTTGTTTGATCAACTTAAAGGAGCTAAGTGCTTCTCCAAGATTGACTTGAGGTCGGGTTACTATCAATTGAGAGTCAAGGAAGAAGACGTTTCTAAAACGGCTTTCCGAACACGGTATGGTCATTATGAATTCCTTGTGATGCCTTTTGGTTTAACAAATGCTCCGGCAGCATTTATGGACTTAATGAACCGAATGTTTAGTGCATTCCTTGATGACTATGTGGTAGTGTTTGTGGATGATATTCTTGTGTATTCTTCATCAAAGGAGGAACATGAGAATCATTTGAGGACGGTGTTACAAATTCTAAGGGAAAATCGGTTGTATGCCAAATATGAGAAGTGTGAGTTTTGGCTACCAGAAGTGAAGTTTCTCGGACATGTGGTTTCGGAAGGGGGAGTTTTAGTTGATCCTTCTAAGATAGAGACCATCATGGATTGGAAACCTCCTAAGAATGTGTTTGAAATTCGGAGTTTCTTGGGGTTAGCAGGCTATTACCGAAGATTTGTGGAGGATTTTTCACGGTTAGCGGCACCTATGACGAGACTCACACGTAAGGGAGTTAAATTTGTATGGAATGAAGCTTGTGAGCTTGCTTTTCAGGAACTGAAGAAGAGATTGACTACCGCTCCAATTTTAGTAATCCCGGAACGTGGGTTGGGATATGTTATATATTGTGATGCTTCACGTGATGGATTGGGTTGCGTGTTAATGCAAATGGGAAGAGTTGTTGCTTATGGGTCACGTCAATTAAAGACTCATGAGCAAAACTACCCTACTCATGACTTGGAATTAGCGGCGGTTATCTTTGCATTGAAGGGGTGGAGACATTACTTGTACGGGGAGAAATTTGAAGTCTTTTCCGATCACAAGAGTCTCAAATATCTCTTCACACAAAAGGATTTGAACTCTAGGCAACGGAGATGGGTAGAGTACATGGAGGATTATAACTTTGATCTTCAGTATCACCCGGGAAAAGCCAATGTCGTAGCAGATGCCTTAAGTAGAAAGTCTCATGGAATGTTGGCTAGCATTGCCATTCAAGAGTGGAAGATGATGGAAAACATAGCGGAGTTGGGTTTGTACTTTAGTGAGGATAGTGCATCGGCTACCTTGTTTAGCCTTGTTGCTCAACCGACTCTGGTTAATAAAGTAATTGAGGCCCAATGGCAAGATGAGGAGATGAAAGCTATTCATACTCGGATTTCTGGTGGTGAGGTTGTGGAAGGTTGGTCTTTGCATAAAGATGGGAGTTTATGGTTCAAAGGCAAAATGTATGTACCTATTCCATGTAGGGATGATATCCTTGGGAAATTCCATAATTCTAGACTTGCAGTACATCCCGGTGGGACGAAAATGTATCACAACCTAAGACGACAGTATTGGTGGAAAGGAATGAAAAAGGACGTGGTTGAGTTTGTGGCTAAGTGTCTTACATGCCAACGAGTGAAAGCTGAACATCAAAGACCGGCTGGTTTGTTGCAACCATTGCCAGTGGCAGAATGGAAATGGGAGCATATCACTATGGATTTTGTGACAGGACTTCCGAGGTCACGGAGGGGACATGATGCCGTGTGGGTCATAGTCGACAGATTGACTAAGACGGCTCATTTTCTGCCTATTCGAGTCACGGATGGTGCAGAGAAACTTAGTAAGTTCTATGTGGAGCAGATTGTGAAGCTTCATGGAGTGCCAGTGTCTATTATTTCTGACAGAGATCCTAGGTTTACTTCGCGATTTTGGTAGGGTTTCTAGTCAGCCCTTGACACGGAGTTACAATTCAGTACAACTTTTCATCCTCAGACTGATGGTCAGTCGGAGCGTACCATTCAGATATTGGAGGATATGTTAAGAGCTTGTATCTTAGATTTCGAAGGAAATTGGGAAGATCATTTGCCATTGGTGGAATTTGCTTATAATAATAGCTACCAAGCTAGCATAGAAATGGCACCTTTTGAGGCATTATATGGTAGACCGTGTAGATCACCAGTTTGTTGGACTGAGGTGGGGGAGACAGCTGCCTTAGGACCGGATATAGTTCATGAGACAACGGAAAAGATTAAGTTGATTCGTCAACGGTTGATTACGGCACAAAGTAGACAGAAAAGTTATGCCGATAGGAGGAGAAGACCTTTGTCATTTGAGGTGGGAGACTATGTGTTTCTCAAGGTTTCTCCACGTAAAGGATTGATGAGATTCGGTAAGAGTAACAAGTTATCACCAAGATTTATTGGACCCTTTGAAATATTAGAATGTGTTGGTGAAGTAGCCTATCGGTTAGCTTTGCCACCACAATTGGAGGGAGTTCACAATGTCTTTCATGTTTCCATGTTGAGGAAATATGAGCCGGATCCATCACATATTTTGGGCTGGACAGACATTGAGGTGGAGGGAGATGTATCATATGAGGAGCGACCGGTGGAAATCCTAGACACTAGAGATCAAGTGTTGAGGGGCAAGACCATTCCGTTGGTCAAGGTTTTGTGGAGGCACCACGGAATAGAAGAGGCCACTTGGGAACGGGAACAAGAAGTTCGCTCCAAGTACCCGGATCTATTTACTTTTCAAGGTATGTTGATTTCGGGGACGAAATCTCCTAAGGTGGGGAGGTTGTAGAGCCCCGAGAAATTATTTTAATTTAGTTTTGTGTTAAATATGATTTAGCATGAAAATTCTCTTAAGCATGTGTAATTTTGGGTTATAAGATTTTTCACGTGTTTTGGTACGAGCGTGGGACCACGGATGGGTCGGGCGACCCGAAAACTGTGTTCGGGCTCTCTAAGTAGAGGTCGGGTCATTGTGATATTATTTTTAAGGACTCAAGTGAAAAGAAGAGAGAAGATTATGTTAGTATGTAATTATGAGAAAATATCTTGTAACAAGGAGCATTATTAAGAGGGTTTAGGGACTTAGTGGCAAAAGTTGACTAGTCTTGCAAGAAAAAGATAGATATATGATATGTATAGGCATTTAGTGGAGAAAATCAGATTTCTCATTTGTCTTCTCCTTTCTCTCTCTACATCTCCCTCTTGTAAGCTCTACCTTCTCTCTAGAATATCTCTAGCTTAGGCTTGGATTTGGAAGAAGTTTTGAACATGAATGTTGTTCATCTCGACATTCTCTACGATCTCTATGGATTGAAAAGTTGATTTGGAGCATTTTGGTCCGGTGGAAGATTTTGTGATCTACTTCTTCTCTCTAGATTTTGAGGGTCTTCGGCTTGGATTCGGGCGGTGTCAAAGAAGAGAAGTGTGTTCTACGTGATAAGGGTTTTGCTTTGAACCGAACAAAATCGCGAGTAGACAACTTTGAGATTTGTGAAAGTTTGGGATAGCTTGAAACTATAGCTATTGAGGTAGGGGGTGGGTGTTGTGTCTTCTAATTTCAAGTTTAATTTCATTCACTAGCATAAAATAAATGTTTTTCATATGATATATGAGGTATAAATTTTCTAAGTTGATATTCTTGTTCTATATGGATATACATATGTTTCTTTTGAGTAGAAATGGTTGGTAAATGCCTTATATTACTTGAATTGCTCATATATGAAAAATGTGGTATGTGAATACATATATGGGATTTTTGGGGAAAAATGATGAAAACCTAATTTGGGGTTTAAACTTATGTATATGTTCATATAATTATTGTATGATATGTTAGAATGAACATAGGCATGTATTGGGTGCAATGCATTAAAATGTGCGAATGTATGTGCAAGACATGATATATCTTGTGTGTTGTAGTGAATTCTCGGAAATGACTCATGGGAAAGAGAGGGGGAAAATATCCCCTTGGGGTTGAAAGACCTCAACCTTGCGCAAGTTGGATGGTAACCGGATGGGTTAGTAGCCCGTAACAACCAAAGGAATTGAGATGTGGGACTTCGGTACATATCTTGAGGATGTGTGTGTGAGTGTGAGTTCGATTCCGAGAGCAATGTGACTTTGGATTGAATTATGTGAAACAATGTGACTTATGCTAATTGTGTGGAATTGGTTATAAATGTGGTTATGTCATATGTTATAGATATGATGAATTGTGCAATAATGCTCGACTTGTTGTTATGTGGTTGTCAAGTTACATTTGATGCATATGCCACGATTTGAATGAAAAATGGGAGCTTTGACTAGAAATGCTAGGAAGCATGACACGTAGTCGTTGAAATATGTTTTGGTATTTATGCATTGAATATGAAATGTGGACTTGAATGGATTGCACAACATGTTGACCTTGAGCCGTTGAAATTTGCTCATCCCCCTACACTAACACTTTCAGGACATGGCAAAGAAGTGGTTGAGGATGCACAACCATGAGTTGGATGTAGAGCTAGAAGATTTCTTTTGCTCATTTTTGTTATGACTGCACGTCCGAGATGTGGACTAGGTGCTTTTGATTATATGTCATGAGATTCCATGTTGGGAAAAGTTGTATATAAGTACTTATGCCCTGAATGATGATTTTTGGACCAATATGTGTATTTAAGCACGTTTCTATTTGAATGGTGTTCTTTTTATAATTTGGTCTTGATTTATATATATGCTATGATTGTGGTTGGATGATGAGTTTTCATATACTTGAAATGTATAGAAGGAGAATTGTATTAGCATCAATTTGATAGGTTATGGACATTTTTTTGATTTAAATTGAGGAAGATATGCATATTTTAGTGCAAGGGTTTAAATTCCGACCTATACCCGTTGATTTGAGGATAACCCGAGTTTTGGGTGGGATTTTTGTATGATTCTAATTGGGTTGGAAACTAGATATGATGAGGATGATTCATGCCAAATTTCAAGTCAAACGGATGTATGGATTGAGAGATATTCAAATTTGAAGTTAGGGTGAAGTTGTAGCTAAAACTGTGTTGGAGAATTTCGCCAGGAATTTACGGCGATCGATCCCCCTCTTTCACGGCAATCGATCGCCCCTGTAAAAGGCCAAAAACAGCCTCGGTCGACCTTGGGCGATCGATCCCCCTTTTCACAGCATACACTATTCAAACAGTGTTTTTGTCCAACTTCAAAGAGGCATATCTCCTTCGTTTCAACTCGGATTTTGATGATTCTTTTTTTGAAATTGTGTATTTTTAAACCCTCTTTCCAATGGTTGTATTTTCAGAAATTTATTATAAACTCAAAAGGAGTTTTGTATTCGTTTTTGTGGGATAGAACCAATTGAAAGGTTGTATGGTTGAGGCCATTAAGGCTAGGTGATGTTGACTTGTGTATAGGTAAATACAAGTGGGTGACTAGGATTTTGTGGTGATGAAAGATTAAAATGGTCCATTAGAGCTTAATGGACGAGTTCACACTCGGGATTCGGGTCGGTCCGGGGGAGTTTCGGCGGACCGGATTCTGGGGCGTGACAACTTATATTGCATTATCATAAAGTGTTTTGTTCGTTCAGAAATAGTGGATGGACTCCCTATTGATAAATGATAGAACATAATCATCGACAAGTTATTATCAAAGTAATTGTACGGCCGTCATTAAAATTACTACTTGCCAGTGTTATAGCGAATGTTATCCTCAAGTATGAGGGAGTGATGAACCCTAGACATTGTTGGTTAGCACTTTGATATATGCGATGAGCCCCAGGGTCTAAAATTCAAATATGTTGGGTGTTGGTTGATCATGTGCTTTAGAACATGCTCCCAACGTTTACATCTGTCACCCCCGATTTTCGTCTCCCGGGAACCGAGGGTGATCAGTGCTTTCACCTTATCATCTCACACCTCAAATCTCACCATAAACCATTCTATTATAGAAGCTTTCTCTACGTACACCATTATAGTGGCGTATACTCATCAATGCCCCTCACAATGGGTTCCGTATTTGATTCCACACATATAAACTACCAAATTCCAGAACTCAACTCCTTATGTAATTGTAATTTGAATTTGAAACCTATACCAATGGATAGAGGATTCAAAATTACTCAATTTAAAAAAAAATACACTCAATTCTGATCTAAATCGAAAAAGTTATGCTCGATTGAAGTTTGGACAAATTTTGGAACATGCTGTAAATAGTGATTTCGATGCATTGAAATGGCAAGGGTGGTCCATCGTAATTACGATGCAACGAACATGTTTCATAACAAGTATCGTAACCTACTGTCCTATGGTTCAAATTCCCAACTTTTAGGCTTCAAAACCACTCTAAAAAGCCTAAAAATCATCAAATATCCTCCATAACATGTATAAATGCTAGAAACATCACTATACATCATTCTAAGTCGGATTCAAATCCCGAACAAAATAATACATCCCATCCAAATTACACCTTCCACACCCTCAAATCCTCCAGGTTTACAACATCAAAAACACATTTATGAGTTCAAAAGCATGTGGAGTTCAACTCCAACCACATATCTCATGGTCACACCTCATTGTCATTATTGCCATCCCTCCTCCAAGGATTATGATGAATCGTAATTTGGATCTCGATGTATCAAAATTATGATGTGTCAAACAACTATTGTAATGAGTTTTCAAATGTTGCACTCTTGGGACTTTCGATTTCCAAATCTCTACAGAGATTTACAATACATTGTCTGGTGCATTACGATACATCGCTGGGATGATGCATCGAAATTGTATTATGATGCATCGTAATACTTGGACTGATGCTCCTGTAGAAATCCTACAACTCAACACTTGGCTCACTTTGAACCCAATCCTCATTCTATCATCCTAGAATCTCTCATACTACATCTATATCATCATATACAAGTCCCATGATAGGTTTATACCCAAATCATGCGTCTACATAATCTCATGCTTACATTCAATCCATTTCAACCCATGAACCTACTCCTACATTCGTGCACCCGTTTCCTTATACCTCAAACGAATCCCAAACATTCATATCATAATTGAACCTCAACATGCACATATTTACTCATACATTTGGATTTCTAAAAACCCACTATCCTTATACATTACATATGATCAACATAATCGAAAATACATTCACAATGTACATACATCATTTATTCAAATGAGATCATTCTACACATACATAGGCTCCAAATGTAATACACAAATTACATTTATATAATTGTAACTACAGTCTCAAAATAAAGTCAAATGCCACAAGCCGACATCGATAGCCACAATACATATATGGTTTATACTAAAATCTCAAAATTCGTCTAAGTGTCCAATGTACTCTAAACAGCCACAAGTGACTATCGAGTCCCTTCAATCCATCCTTGACGCATAACCTGAAAGATGTTGAGGGGAAATGGGTGAGCACCACGGCGGCTCAGTAGAGATACCCCAACCCCACCTAAGCATCAACTCGGTGCGAACTTACATAAATGCAATTCATGGCATTCCTATCAGTTACATGACATATGCTTTGGTAACTTTAGCAAACATAGCATATTCAACACATAAGCAACATTATCAAATGAATGATTTCAAGCAATGCATGTTTAACCCGATAACCTAAATCGCACACACACAAGTAGTTCATGATTGGTCATACTCTGATAAAAGAGACATGGGTTGGCATTCTCTGAAGCCTCATATCACATTTTTAATGAAAACCCTCATTGGGGAATTTTGTCAAATACCATGTATGCAACATGCTCATGGACAATGTCAACACCACAAACATCACCAAATAATTAAATGTAGCATACATATACAAGGCTCTACACATTGGCATCTAATCACATGCTCAAGAAACACAAAATCATGCTTTTCACATAGCATTTAAACATCATACATGTCATATATCATAAATTCATCATATTAGAAACATAAACACCAAATTCAACATGCAATTCACACAAGAGTATCAGGGAATTTAAAACTCCAAACTCCTACTCTTTTAAGCATGTTAACCCACTAAGGAAATCATAAAATTTTCCTATAGAATTGACCTTAGGGTGGAGGAGATAACCTTACCTGAAAATCTAAGCTTGGTTATTGAAGACCCAAATTTCACAAAGCTTCAAACTCCTCCAATGACAACTTTCCACTGATCAAATCGAAGAGGAGGGTGAAGGGAACAACTTAAATTCTTGGCTCCACCCTCAAAACTCACTCCTTGGCCCTCAAATTGAAGAGAGAATGAGAAGGAGAAAACTTGTAGAGAGAGAGAGAGAGAGTGAGGGCCGGATGTAGAGAGAGAGAGAATGAAAATTTTGATCTTTCTCTCTTCATATAAATATATATATCATATATATATATATATCCACTTTGCAACTAAACCCTCCATCTTTCCATTATTGGCCCTTGTCATGGTCAATTTGCGCCTATTCACAAACTAACATTTTTTCTCTTTTCAGAATTTCACTTATGCCCTCAAACTTACATCCACACCCCTATAC
This sequence comes from Cornus controversa, assembly GCA_026545225.1. Lineage (NCBI taxonomy): Eukaryota > Viridiplantae > Streptophyta > Magnoliopsida > Cornales > Cornaceae > Cornus > Cornus controversa. The sequence goes on along the minus strand of CM048845.1, from coordinate 44,738,075 downwards.
CACTCTCTAGAGCCCGTAGTTACCTCCCAGGTTACTCGGATCCATTTTGGTCCCACACCTGTAACCAAAAACATAAAAAAGGATTATTTAAATCCACTAAACATGTTATTAAGTGACTAATCATGCTTAAAATTCACTAACCCATAATCATAATTCAAAAAAAAAAAATTCCGGGTCATTACAACCTCCCCACCTTAAGGGAATTTCATCCTTGAAATTGGAAACATACTTCGAGTCTCAGAGTGTTATCACTTAACCTTAAGTGAATTCTCTGAACTTCTTTATATCACTGCTAATAGTTATAAACTTACTGGTATCCAACACTCGGCATTCATTCCTTAACCAACAAGGTTTTAGTTTTTACGCCACACAAATTCACTTTACTTTTCATAAAATATTCAACTGCTGGCAGGCCTCAAATGATGTCCAGACATCTCCAAAATTGTAGTACAATCACCACACTATAACTGCCATAACCACAATTATCTTCCAAACTAAGTTCAGGAAGATAAAACTACAACCAATTCACTTTTCAATCAAGGAAAGTATGTTTATGCACTCATTTCTAAACCATCGTAAAATCCTTGCACCAACTGTCATTTGAGAATAGCATGGTGTAGGCATGACCTCAAAAGGTCCTTCATTTTTTCCCATGTTTCATGAAAAGTTTTTCCTTCCCTTTGAGAGAAATCGACGATGACTTTCCGCACATCATTACTTTTTTCCATTGGAAAGTATTTCTTTAAAAACTCTCGTTGCATTTTTGCCCAAGAGTTAATGGAATTTGGCTCTAAGGAGTTAAACCATTGTTTGGCTTTATCCTTAAGTGAGAAGGGGAAAGACAAAGTTTTAAGTTGTCTTCCGCTTGGGCATTCAACTGTAAAGTTGAACACACTTCTAAGAATTCATTTATATGTTTATAAGGATCTTGGTTAAGAACCCGTGAAAATAATTTAGAAGATGAATCGTGGAGGATTTGATTTCAAAATTATTCTTCCCCGTATTTGGAAAACAAATATAATAAGGCAATGCATTGGTAGATGAAACATAAAAATCTTGAAGAACCTTACCACCCAGTGGGGGTGGTAAAATTGAATTTTGTTGAACATTTGGGTTATCATTATTTGCCATGGTTTCTCTCATATGTTCTCTAAACAATATAGGGTCCCTAGGAACATTACTATGCTGTCTAAGAGTTCGTTCAAGTTCAAGATCACACGGCAACAAGGGTAATGACAACGATCTCCTACCTTGCATGTAAATAAAACTAAATGTAAGCAATATGAAAGAAAAAAAATTTAACACTTAAGTACAAGAAAGTGGGGTACTATACTTACAAAGGCTCCGAGCTTAAGTCCCGACGCTTTGATTATATAAGTACCAAAAATAAAGCACTTAACAAATATGAACAAAAGTAATTACAATTAAAGAATGAAACGAATGGGTTAAGTTAAGAATTAAACTAGACTCAATCATCTACTTTTTGCTATTAAACCGTAGTCCCCGACAACGGCGCCAAAAATTGTTGTTGACTGTCTTTCGGCAAGATAATTTATATTTATATTTACCACTCGCAATATAACGAATTCTTGAAGGATAGGGTACTAGAAGAGGGTGTCGATCCCACGGAGACTACATAGGAATAATGTGCTAAAAGTCAAAGGTTGGTTATCGTTTAAATCATAACCAAGTGTTGGGTTGTTTGCTCACCCTACTTTAAAAACATAAATGATAATTAAAATGCGGTTGAGATAAGAGTAAAGGACTAGGGTTGAGACAACACCACTAGCCTCATAGTATGTCAAACTTATAATAAATTGGAAGAATTCATGCAATTGTGTACTAAGTGGTGAAAATGACTTGTGGCCTACAAAGCTACCATCAAGATGATACATGCATCTTAAAATACTATAATCCATCTTAAAATATTTAAAATACTATAATACATCTTAACATGCATAACTAGATTTGCATAGTCCTTGCGGAACTACAAATGTTTGAAGATCATGTGAGAAAAGTAAGTATTTTAAGACAAGAAAGATAAATTACACACATGAACATAAGGAATTTGTAAACTTATATTACTCATAAGGCTCAAGGCAATGTACTTATACACAAAAATTACATAAAACTCCCAATTCACTAAAGTTAGAATATATTTACAAGACTAGGGTTTGTCAAAACCCTAAAGAAGGATTAGTTGATCATGGTGGGCTAGAAACACTCCATAAACAGAGGTGAATCTATGCTCAAAATGGTCTTCAAGGCCTTACAAATCCCTCTTTGCAACTTTCCCTCTCTAGAACTTCATTTTCTCTCTCTAGAATTCTATATATGCTCTCTATTACAAGAATTGTGATCTATATCTCTATTACATATTTTCTAGCTATATATCTAACTTGAGGCTCAAAAGATCCCTGAAATTTCGTCCAAGGCTCCTTCGAGAAGAATTTAGACAAGTGGCCAAGTGGAGAAAATATCTTCAAAATAATATCTTATGTAGGAATCTGTGATGCATCAAAGCGGGTACTTCGATGCATTAAAGCTTCAATGCATCGAAGTTGTCACTTCGATCCATCGAATTTCCTAGCTCTACAATCTTTCAACTCTTCAGCTTTCTGACTCCGATCTAGACACGCCATTCACTATTCATTGATATAAACCTTCAATGAATTAGGATCAGATATATGAATGCATTCTTGACTTGATAAAGGAATCAAATTACACCGAAAATCAACTTTGAACCTGAAATCACCCAAAACTTAAAAACACGTAAAAACTATACAATATGTGCATTTGCGTGATTAAAATAACATTCAACTCTTATCAAGAATCATCACCGAGTACTAGATGGCTCAAGGTGGTTAGACCATTTTAGAACCACCACCGAGCATAATTTAACACAAGATGATTAGACCACTTTCCCCCATTTTGTCACAACGGTCCAATACACATATTTTGAACACATAATGATCAAGCATATAAAGTTCACGCTTCATAATGCATAAGCTAGTTGTTAGAAACACATAGTATGCATCCCATTCATCATAACCACACAAATAATCCCTTATACATGTAAATCCTAGCATATTATTCACATATGCTCAAAATCACCAGGTAGCACAAATTAATCATGCTCTATGTTATGCATACATTTACCACAAATGATTTGCATGCATTTCTACTCATGATATCAATATATAAGCCAAATATGTTTCACATTTACCCATAATTTACATATGCGCATCACATAAGGCACATAATCTTATATACTCTTATTCTTCCACATTTTCATGCATGTGTTTCTCAAATCATGTATACAACCAAATACACATCAATTGCACATAAGAGGCTCTAAAGGAGGAGAAAGAAACCCCATTCCACCCCTCTCACCACTCTTAATCATGCAATATTTAACCTTACCTCTCACTATGTCATGCCCCAATTCCTGACTCCCAGGAAACCGAGGGTGAACAGTAGGTTCCGCCCGATTCACATCCATAAATCGCTAAGTATCTGAAACCTAACATCCTGTGAATTTGGAATTTAAGTGTAATACTTAGTCCATTAGAAATAGGGTCCAAAAACACTTAATTTTTTTTAAAAAAATCACACTCAGTTTTGATTTAAAATGAAGAAGTTATGCCCGATTGAAGTTTGGGGCAATTTTTAGGATATGCTGCAAAAGTAACTTCGACCCATCGAAGTGATGAGTCTGATGCATCAAAGTGATGAGTTCGATGCATCGAAACTTCGATGCATCGAACAAGTATTGTCCAAAAATAGCTCTCAGGACTTTTACATTCCAAAATCCTGTAGGTTTTTTGATACATCTAACTGGGCACTTCGATGCATCGAACTGTCCAAAAATTGCAACTTTAAAAATGACCATTTTTGGCCGTTTCTACCAACATAATCCATTCCAACAACCCCCAAATCATATAGGAAAGGAGTCTACATCATTCACATATTCTAAATCATGCACCAAAATGAGTCATTCTCCCTCATAAACACATTTTATCCAAAAATGAAACTATCCAACAACTATTTTAGTCCATCAAATGAAACTAGATGTTCTTAACAAACATTTCATAAACAAGTCCATTGTCTTATCATATTTAACAAACTCATAGTCCAAGCATACACACAAGTTACATTTGTCCAAAATATAACTACAACTCAAGGAGAAAGATCTCATGCCACAAGTCGGCATGGATAGCCACAAAATATACACTATCCCACAAAGTATCAAAATATTACAAGAGTTCCACTTGGACACTCAAGTCCCATCTGTCATTGACACATTATCTGTAAAAGAGTTTACAATAAAGGGGTGAGCACCACTGTGGCTCAATAGAGGTATCCTAAGTGCCGACTCGACACGACCTACATGAATGCATGTCACTACATTACATGTATCATTCGACATACATCATGTTCATTTCAAGCAACGCATATATAAGAATGCATTAACACATATCATGGTTCATAATTTTTAATGAAAGCATTATCGCACACTTGTCTCTCTCTCGGACTCAACTCGATACCCTAACATGATTTTTAACCAATCATGTGACCGAGACACTTCCTACACAATTCCAACACCACCACCGAGTCATCACATACTCTAAGATGTTTAGTTGGTTTTAGATTTCATCACCGAGTCATCACATACTCCAAGGTCATCACATACTCCAAGGTGATTAGATCATCTATCACCTAGTCCTTACATACTCCAAGGTGATTAGTTAGCTTATCACCGAGTCATCACATACTCTAAGGTGATTAGTTCATCTATCACCGAGTCCTCACATACTCTAAGGTGATTGAATCATTTCAAGATTTTCACCGAGTCATCACATACTCCAAGGTGAAAATGTTATTCTTCCACATTTTCCCGCCCTTCTCACAACGGCCCCATACATGCATTTCAGACACATATGAATCTAGCATCTAAAATTTATGCTTCATAATACATACGCTAGTTATAAAGGAACACAACATACATTTCATCTCTATGTAACCACACATATAATCACCTATACATGTAAACCCTAGCATACCAATTCACATATGCTCACAAAATTCACTTAAGCACTTTTTAGTCATGCTTCATTAACGCACACATTTTCTTCATAAAGATAGCATGCATTTAAGTTATACGATAATACATAACATATACATGTCACACATTTACACATAATTACACATGTACACAACATTAAGCACGTAAGCATATATGCTCTCATTCTCCCACACATTTGTCCCCCACATCATGCATATTGGAAGATGCACATCTATTGCATACAAGAGACTAAAGAGAAGAAGAAGAAAACTTTATCCCACCCCTCTTACCACTCTAAAACATGTAATACACACCCTTAGGTCACACCGTTTCACCTAAAATCCTTGAATCGACAAGTAAATGACAAGGAGAACTCCTACCTCAAAAATGAAGGCCTTCCAATCCCTTCACAAAATCCCAGCAATATCAACCTTGTCGATCCACGAAAATGTTCAGTTCAAACCGAAGCCCTAGTTATCCCCTACGAATCTCCCTTATTCGACAAATTCCGAATCCAAGCCCCAAGCCTTCAAAAGCTAGAGAGAAGGTAGAGGAAAAAATAAGAGAGAGAGAGAGAGAGAGAGATAGAAACTACATGAGAATGAGAGATATGAAATATATCTGCAAGATTTGACCTTTTAAGGTCCCTAGGCCTCGAAAAGACCAAAATACCCCAATGCCACTTAACGCCCCTTCTCGGACTCCATTTTTGATTTTAAAAACTCCTACAACCTCAAAATTACTTCCTCTGATCTAGAAATATTTCATCTCATCCATTCCCAAAAATAATTATTTTTGAAATTTTTTTGAATTTCCAAGCCCAATTAAGTTGAATCCCGAGCCCAAGTTCGACCAAAAAGTTAAACTTCTCTAAATCTCCTGAAAACTTCCTAAAACCTTTAAATCACTTCCCAAACATGTTTCTCACACTCAAAACATGTTAAACACCACTCAAAATGCATTTATGGCAATTATTATACGAAAATACAAAATCAGCTAAAATTGGTCACGGTCACTACAACCTCCCCTCCTTAAGGGAATTTTGTCCCAAGAATTTAGAACATACCTCAAGTAGTAAACAACTCAGAGTATTTTGAGTGGACTTCTTGTAGAGACCGTGATCAATTTTGGTCGGTTTACCAATTTTTCATCATTTTTGCTATAAATATGTTTTGAATGATGCTATGGATGTTTCAGGAGTGGGAAACATGTTTAGAAGTTTAATTTGAGCTTTTTAGAAATTTTTGGAATATTTGGAGAAGTTTGAATTTTTGGTCAAATCGGGGCCCGAGATGTGACTTAAGTGGGCCCGGGAATCCAAAATTTTTTTAAAAATATTTAATTTTGAGAATGACTAAGATGAAATATTTAGAGAGTAGAGGAAGTGATTTTGAGGCCGTAGGAGTTTCCAAAATTGAAAACAGAGTCTAGGAAGGTACGTTAAGTGGCCCGAGGGGCATTTTGGTCTTTTTACGACCTAAGGACATTATATATCAAATGTGGCAGAGACATTTCATATCTCTAATGTTCCAACAACTAGCCATGGCTCCTTTCTCTCTCTTCTTTCTCCCTCTTCATTCTCTCTAAGTTTTGGAGGCCTTCGGGTGCAATTCGTGATCCACCGAAGAAGGGAGATATGTAGGGGATGGCTTGGGCATCCCTTTGAACTGATCAAAGTTACAGTTTAGCAAGGTTGACATTACTAGGATTTTGAGAAGTTCTTGGAAGACCTTCATTTTCGCGGTAAGGGTTCTCCTTCTCATTTATTTGTCGATTCTAGGGTTTCGGGTGAAACAGTGGGAGCTAAGGGTGTGTATTGCATGAGTTAGGGTGGTAAGAGTGGTGGGATTTGGTGTTTTTCCACTCTCCTTGGTCTCTATTGTGCAATGGATATGTATGTGGTAGTATACATAATAAAAAGAGTGAATGTGTGAGAGATATTAGCTTATATGCTTATATGCTAGCTTTTGTGCACATATGTGGAAATGTGCTATATTAAATATATATGTATTATGTGTTGTTAAGTAAGTTAAATTCATGCTATCTTTATATAAAAAATGTGTACATTGATGAAGTATGACTAAAATGTGCTTAGGTGAAGTTTTGTGAGTATATGTGGATGGTATGCTAGGTTTAGCATGTATAGGTAAATATATGTGTGGCGTTGTGGAGATGGAATGCATGCTATGTGTTTTATTAATTAGCATGTGCATTGTGAAACATGAAATTAAATTCTAATTTGTTATATGTTCGAAATGCATATATGGGGCTATTGTGAGGAAATGGGGGAAAGTGGTCGAATTACCTAGAGTAGGTAAATCCTCGCTGCGAATTCCAAAAGGCTACCCAATCACTTTGGAGTAGGTAAACACTCGGTGATTGTGGTTTACTCATCTTGGAGTAGGTAAATACTCAGTGACTGGGGTTTACTCACCTTGGAGTAGGTAAATACTCAGTCAAAAATCAAAAAAAAAGAAAAGGGGCCAAGTCATCTTGGAGTAGGTAAATACTCTGTGACGGTGGTCTACGCACCTTGGCATAGGTCAATACTCGGTGGCAGAGTTAGAATAGTGTGGGAAGTGTCTCGGTTACATGATTTGGTCAAGAATCATGTTAGGGTATCGGGTTGAGTCCGAAAGAGAGACAAGTGTATGATTAATGCTTTCATTTGAATAATGAAGCATGCTATGTGTTTAACGTATTCTTACATATATGTGTTGCTTGAAATGAACATGGTGTACGTTGGATGATACATGTAATGTAGTGACATGCATTCATGTAGGTCGTGTCGGGGTCGGCACTTAGGTGGGTTGGGGTATCTCTACTGAGCCGTAGTGGTACTCACCCCTTTATTCTAAACTCTTTTACAGATAAGGCACCGATGATGGATCGGATTTGAATGTTCAAGTGGAACTCTAGTTGTATTTTGCTATAGTTTGGAGGTTATATACATTGTGACTGTCTGTGCCGGCTTGTGGCATGTTGATTGTGAAATTGTAGTCATGGTTAGATTTGTTTAGCATTTTTGGACCTTATGTATGAAATCCTTGTAATGACTATAAACTTGGACGCCATTTAGATTTGGGATGTATATTTTGGACCAAATGAGTGCTTCGGGATTATATAAATGTTGTAGTTACATTACCATATATGTAACTTATGTTTTTCATTTGAACCTTGTACATTTAAGGATGAGGTTGACTTTATGAGAATTTGTGGACATATGTAAAGATATATGTAATCTTGATGAGAATGAATATGGAATGTCAAACCCTTGTGATTCAAATGTGTGATTTGATAAATAGGTATGATGATATAGTATTTCTAAATTACTTAAATGTTGTTAGATGAGTTTTATGTGTTGGAAAGGTTTAGGTATGGGTATTAGGGTGAATTTTTGTCAAAAAGGTGTAAATTTGAGTTTCAAGGTTGAATTAGTCGATTGACTCCTTTCTATAAGTCGACTATCATTGACAGAGTGTTTTAGAGCTTTCTAGAGCAGTAAATTAGTCGAATGATTCACTTGATAAGTCGGCTAATCACTTACAAGTCGACTGATATAGATTTTCAAAATCTTGAAATTGTCATAACTTGGTCCTTTGAAACTCGAATCAAGTGATTCTTTTTTTGAAATTGTGAATTTTGAAACCCTCTTTCCAATGGTTTCATTTCCAGCCTATTATTATGAACATACAAGGAGTTTTGTATCCGTGCTTGTGTGAGAAAATCATTTAAAGGGTGTATGGTGGAGGCCCACTAGGATTAGTTGATGTTGAGTTGTGAATATATATATATATATATACACATATATATATATAGGTGCATGAATGTCATTAAGCTTCTGTGGTAATTAATGGTTAGAATGGTTCATTAGGGGTAAATGGACGGATGTCACCTCGGGTTTTTAGGGGATGAAAATTGGCGCATGATAGCATGGTATCAAGGCTTGATACTATCGTATGAGTGTGGTTAAGGTCATTCATGGGGTTGAGTGAACGAGTTTACACTCGGGATTCGGGTTGGTCTGGGGGAGTCCCGGCAGTTCAGATTCCGGGTTGTGACGGAATTGTATCAGAGCTCTATATTAGAAAACCTAGGGTGGATGGCTAATGGTCATACTACGTGTGAGATTATGAAATACTTGATACGAGAATGGTAATAGAGCTCTAGGTTAGAAAACCTAGGGACAACAGGTAGTGGTCATACTACGTGTGAAATTGTAAAATACCTAATACAAGAAGGTGGAACACTAGGTTTGAAAAGCTAGGGATGAAGGGAAATGGTTAAACTATGTATGGACTTGAAATGACTTGTTGAGTCACAAGATGTGATTATGGTGCTAGGTTTGAAAACCTAAGAATGGGGAGTAATAGTCCAATTATGTGATAGATTGGAGTTGTGAGATGATGTATAAATTGTCATAGTTATAGGTATAGATACCTAGAATGAATGGTGAGAAATGATCGTGAACTCATTTGAGGATGAGGATGAGGATTGAGGCATTCTAGTGTGTGCTAGATTACTAAAGGAAACTGGGCCGTGCAATCACACTTGCTCAAGAAGAGGACGTACTGGAACCCTGCGTGGTCAGGGGTACTTTACTAGTGTTAGCCTGAAGGCTAGGATATTAGGTTGTTTAGATGCATTATGTCCCATATCATGCATCTTATGTGCTTATTTAATTCAACATGATATATGTTATGTGTTATGAGGAATATGTGATTTATGTGACTTAACATTGCATAAGAGTGTTGTATTTTACGTCACATGGTTCGTAGTGGCATGTAGTCACCACTTAAAAATTCCGGTTTTGAGGAATGGTAAACCTAAGTAGAGGTTTGAAAATTAAACAAATTGTGATGTTCAAATAGACATAGGGTGATAGACTTTGAGAGTGTAAGTCTGGGATTGTGGGGAAAGGTATGATTTACCCTAATGACTTTCGAACCGAGAGTTTGGTAGAGGTTTAAAAGTGGAGTTGCAATCTTGCATGACCATTGAGGAGTGGTGGCCAGCTAATTAACTAAGGGTATTGGTGGTATTGTAATACCGGGATTCCAGACAAGGCATGTCTAAGGGGTGATTATTAAGATAGTCAGATGTAGACTCAGAAATGACCAAATTCTTTGAGTTGGTGAAAAACATAATGATTTTTATGTTTGAAAACAAGATGTTGGGATTATATGAAAAGAATTCTTTTTAACTGTTAGCTAATTCCTTAGAGTGAAAGGATGAGACGAGATTGTGAAATTAAAGGCATGTGAAACCCTAATCTTAGCACTAAATGCCAACGGATTATAGTCCACAAAGATAAATGGGACTAGACTATTTTTTTGGACAAGTGCGCTTCTTATGTGCCTTGGTCTAAGTGGTGCACAGGGTTAATATAGTGATATCGTAGTGTGGATATGATTATAAGAAAAGGATGAGTTGATAGTGGATAAGGATCCTGATATATGTTATCTGAAGTGAGGATAATTTCTTACTGTGAGGGGGAGAGGTGGACGCAATGGAAGTAGTCTGAGTTATACGCCGGGTTGGTGTATGTGACTGTAGGTGATTATAGGTGACCTCAAACTTTCATTAGTAAGGGTTATCTAAAGTGAAGTGCTAATATTAAAGGACTTCTCTCTAATTGTCAACTAGTTCCTTGGGGTGAAGGATGAAAATGAGAAATGGTTCATCTCTTGAATAAGTAGATTGTAAAATCAGTGGGATGTAAGATCCTAGACTTAGCATTGGGTTCCAGCGGGACGATCGCAGAAAACAAGAGGGACGAGTTCAATAACAACAATCAAGTATCTAAGACAAGATAAGAAATCATTGAAACTGAATTTATAAGACTTTTATTACTCAATTCTATAATAAGAATCCTCTAAATTACACAATCTATGAATGAATACAAAAATTTCCAATAATTAGAAGAATAAAACCAGTGATGTTTAGTTAAGGCTACATCAAAACCCTGGTGGCTGAACTAGCTGCTCATGATACGCCTTGTTCTCTAATAATTCTCCACTCCAAAAGCTCTTCAAAGCTGCTGCCAAGCCTCCTCAATACATCCCCAATTCATCACTATTAATAGCCAAGAGAATATGAAGAGTCCCCACCTAATTAGGAGACATTTAGGGTTTCCCGCAGCCCCTAATCAGGTGGATTTTTCTGCTGACTTTCGGCCCAAAGTTTGACCTAGTAGAAGTTCGATTCACGAAATTTGCGCGAGAATTGAGTCAATTTGGCACTCAGAAATATGAGTTACAGGCCATTTTCCAAAACAGGATTAAAACTGTATTACGCGCAGAATTGGATTTCAGCCTAAAATACCCTTCAGTAGTTATAATTCTCTTGGACCTCTTCCTTGGGCTGATTTGAGTTGAAATAAAGAGTTGAATGGATCCATTTGATGTAGGCTTCATATAACCTTCTTGAATGTCATCTTTAAAAGCCCAAAATCATGGTTTTAACTGAAATAATCATTAAGGCCCTGAAAATACAGAAAACACTAAAACGAAGTAAAATCACAAAATAATCTATCACTAAGAGAATAAAATACACAAGTTAAGAGGCTAGAATACGTAACATTCAAAACCGATCACACCCCCAAACTTACATATTGCTAGTCCCTTAGCAATAAAATAAAACAAAACTAAAACAAAAGAAAGTACTAAACACTAACTAAACTACCAAACTCCACTTTCATGGGAGAAATGATTGCATTTAGCCATATGCAACAAGCCTTTAAACCCCTAGGTTCCCCCTAGTGGACGAGTATAGTCTTGTGAGGGTTTTCAGAAATGATACCCACAAACATTTAAAATTTTGTTTCAACATTAATAAAAAAGAAGATTACAATATATAGTTACAAACTTGAATTCAAGAATAATTTCAAACTTTCAAATTCTATAATTCAAAGCAATGGTCCCCACGCATAATTCACATTAACATATCTCAAAATAACTAACTCTAGTCCCCTTGTGAAAAGTGAACTAGCAGTCCTCTTATGTGGCATAACCCAGCTCCAAATATATTAAGGCACATACCCATTCAACTCATTAGCTCTCCTTATTGAAATCGTATTTCCAAACATGAATACATGAATTTTTTTCTTTTCTTTTATCATTCTTTTTTTTTCATTGCTTTATTGGTTGTGCAATGTCTTGATCTATTAAGCTTTTTGAAAGATCCATGTAGCAAGCTTTTAGTCAGTGACTCCCAAACCAGATGACTTTAGGGCACTAGGCGTTAAGACACCCCGAAGAACCTAATTACTCGAATCAGTCAAGCTACAAATCAAGACAACCAATGCTCATCTTTTCTCACCCTTTCACTTTTGACGCGAACACTCCGTGCTTCCTGAGGCATAGAGGCCCGGTTACTCATGAAAATGATCAAATTGATTTGCTATTCAACATATATTTCTTTTTTTTTTCATTTTTTTTACTAAAGTCAAGTAAAACATATCATCGGTACTCATTCTCAAGAGATACTAATTCATATCAAGCATATGTAACTCAATAACTCAAAACCAAAGTTTATACCTCACAAGATTATGCTAATGTGTCTGTGCATGTGAGGAAATTAAAGCCAATTACTCCAAAGCATCTCAATGCAAACCATGATTAAAACCACAGTTTCCAAAAATTTAAAATATACTTAAGAATTGCAAGTTACGCACGGGCTGATTTGAGTTAAATTAAATGGTTGAATGGATCTCCTTGATATAGGCTTCCTCTAACCATCTTGGATGTCTTTTTTAAAAGCCCAAAATTATGATTTTAACTGAAATAATCATTAAGGCCCTGCAAATACAGAAAATACTATAACAAAGTAAAATAACAAAATAATCTATCACTAAGAGAATAAAATACATAAGTTAAGAGGCTAGAATGCGTAACATTCAACGCCTATCACACCCCCAAACTTACATATTGCTAGTCCCTTAGCAATTGAATAAAATAAAACTAAAACAAAAAAACTACTAAACACTAACTAAACTATCCAACTCCACTTTCGTGGGAGAAGCGATTGCATTTAGCATATGCAACAAGCCTTTAAACCCTTAGGTTCCCTCTAGTGGACGAGTATAGTCTCGTGAGGGTTTCCGGAAATGTTACCCACAAACAGTCAAAATTCTGTTTCAACATTAATTCAAGAAGAAGATTACAATACGTAGTTACAAACTTGAATTCAAGAATAATTTCAAACTTTCAAATTCCACACTTCAAATCAATGGTCCCCGTGCATAATTCACATCAACATATCTCAAAATAATTAACTCTAGTCCCCTCGTGAAAAGTGAACTAGCAGTCCTCTCATGTAGCATAACCAAGCTCTGAATATATTAAGGTACATACCCCTTCAACTCACTAGCTCCCCTTATTGAAATCATATTCCAAACATGATTACATGACTTTTTCATTTTTTTTCATCATTTTCTTTCATTGCTTTATTGGTTGTGCAATGTCTGGATCTATTAAACTTTCTGAAAGATCCATGTAGCAAGCTTTCAATCAGTGACTCCCAAACCAGATGGCTTTAGGGCACTAGGCTTTAAGATACCCCGAAGAACCTAATTACTCGAGTCAATCAGGCTACAAATCAAGACAACCAATGCTCATCTTTTCTCACCCTTTCACTTTTGACGCGAACACTCCGTGCTTCCTGAGGCATAGAGGTCCGGTTACTCATGAAAATGATCAAATTGATTTGCTATTCAACATATTCTTTTTTTTTTCTCTTCTTTTTTTTCTTTTTCATTGAAGTCAAGTAAAACACATCATCGGTACTCATTCTCAAGAGATACTAATTAATATCAAGCATATGTAACTCAATAACTCAGAGCCATAGTTTATACCCCACAAAATTATACTAGTGTGTCTGTGCATGTAAGGAAACTAAAATCAATCACTCCAAAACATGTTATTGCAAACCATGATTAAAACCACTTAATTTAAACCATAGTTTCCAACAATTTAAAACATACTCAAAAATTACAAGTTATGCACCTACATAAGGTATTAATCCCTTGAATAATGTAAAAACATTCTATCTAAAAATAAAACAAAATAAAATAAAATAAATAAACTAAGAAAATAAAATGAATAAAAATTCTAAAACAAGAAGAATTTCATAAAAATTTCTCCCATATGCAATAAAGCACATAAAAAGGCATCGCCTCACCCCCAAACATAAACTGTACATTGTCTTTAATGTACACCCAATTAAAGCATAGAGAAGAGTAAGAATGATGTTACCAGAAATCTGGAGTAGTGGAAAGAAAATAGAGCAAACCAATATCATGAAGGCAATGCAAGCACACCCCCAAACTTGGATGTTATAACTTGTCAAAACAAGCCACTATACCCCAAAGATCAATTGAAATAGTATGGGTGAAAATAAATATGAAAGAGAAAAATCCTAAATTTTTTTTTTGTGTTTTTTTTCATAATAATAAAAATCTAACTACAGAAAGAAAAATAAAACTAAAAAGAAAAATAAAAACTAAGAATGAAATAAAATACAAAAGATAGTTACCTTCCTGTCAAGGATGTGGTGGTGACTGAGCATCCGGATCCAAGTTTGCATGGCGCATCAATGCACGTAGCATCCTCCTCATCTCTAGTTGATCTTGGCGAGACTCACGAAAGTGATCCGCCATCTCAGTCCTCATTGCTCCAAACTGTGTGGATACCTCGGTCTGTAGGGTGCCAAACTGGGCTGTCAACCCAGCAATCTGTCCCTCTAAATAATGATAATCATTTCCACCAGCTTGTGTATGTACCTCCTCTTCCTATGCTTCCATCTCCTCTGGACCTTCTACCAGTGGTGGTATATCTATATGTTCCCCTCCCTAGGCCAATCGAGATACTTCACCAGGCACAACTACGACTCTCTGATGCATATGAGATCGGCTCAAATTCTAGTCATGTGTGCCATAATGAATATCACGTGGAAAGGCAAGCTCGTCCTCATAGACTGCATTCCCCTGTGCAATAAGCAACTGATGAATGATAGTTGGGAATGGAAACTCCCAGTCACTTGCACTGTCCGGTGCCTTGGCCACAACCTTGGAATAGAACTTTTCCATCTGGTCCCAGACAATCTGTGGGAACGACAGCCAATGCCCAAAATGTATGGCATATAAAGATCTAAGGAACTCTTGATGTTTCTCGGTTTTATGTCCAATGGGACATATATTCTTGAGTCAAATAGCATTAAGGAACCATAAGTGATTTGGCATAGAAGACTTGGAAGCGGCATTCCTTTTCAGCTCGAAAAATTGGTTAGCACACAAACGTGCAACCAAATTATCCACTGACAAATCATCGGGTAGAGGAGTATAAATATGAGTCAAATCATCTGGGCACTCATGAGGACAACCCATGGCAATAGCAATGGATGACATATCCACCTGAACTAATGTTCCATCTACTGAAGAAATAGGCACATCCCATTCATCAGGTTTCGGCATTAAGTTATGATAAAATACCTTGACAAGCCACGGGTAGATAGTAGTAGAGAGCGAAACAAAAATTGATGCCAACCAATGATAAAGGATGTCAGAAATTCCCCATTGTGTCTCGGAAAACATACCATAGAGTTTGCCGATGTCAAACGTTGTTTCAAAATTCAAGGCCCTTGGATGCCATCGCTCATGAATACCATCTCAGAGAGATCTTGAAGAGCTGGGTGTTGGATCATGCCTTGCTCGCCGAGGATTGCATGAACTTGAAGCACCTTGGTGACTTGCTCTCTTTGGTGCCATAGAAATATAAAAAGTTTGGTTGAGGAATTAAACCAAACACTTGGCGTGCACAATAAAAGTTTATCTTTCAACTTCCTTTTTTCAGCACTTTTTTCACCCAAATTGAACAATTGAATCCACCAATTATATCCCCCAAACTTGGTCTTCAAAAGCCCTCAAAAAGATTTGCACAATTTTGCCAAAGAAAAACTTCACTTACTTTGATGTAGAACTTGAAAAAGTGAGAGTTTCCTTGAGAACTAGTGATGATCAATCCGGTTTTGATGTTGATGTTGATGATGATCAATGTTAAATACTTGTTCGAGAATCATCAATTGAAGAAAATAAATTACCGGTTGAAGTAGAAGTCAAATTGGAGCTCAAAGATGTTAAGGAAGCAAGTAGTAGCATTGAAGTTGGAGAGGGAGGCTTTATAGACTTCAAAAATTCGGGCAGCCCATTAAAGTGCTTGGGCGATCGATCCCCCTTGGGGTGGGTGATCGATCGCCCACTTGCTGGCCATCCCCACTTGAAAAATCAAGGGGGCGATCAATCCCCCCTTGCTTGGGCGATCGATCCCCCCGGCTGATGCCTGTTTCACCCTCCATCGCCCAAGGTCGACCGGGACGTGTATTTTTGGAGTCTCCATCGCCCAAGGTCGACTGAGAGCGTATTTTTTCACCTGGCTTGAGTCCCAATACCTCTGTACACCTCTTGGCATCCTCCAGAAGCAACTTATACATCAAAAACTCAAAGAAAAAACATTAAAACATAACTAGAATTGAAAGAAAACTTAAGAAAACTAAAACTAAAAATTAAAATTAAAGAAAACTAATGAAATTAAAGGATAGAAATACATACAAAACCTACAATTTAACATCCGTAGGAGACAATCAACTCTCCAAAGGGATTAAGTCGGATAGACGGGATCCGTCAAGTCGACGAACTCTACGTCTCTTCTTGGCACAAATCCTTCCACACAATGCTTCAACCTTTGCCTATTTACTTTCATCTCACAAATTCCAAACAATTGTTCATCCGAAAATGAGTTTCAAATAGGTAATGCATCGAACACTGGCTCAAACTCAATCCGGGATAAATGATCCGCAACCACATTCTCTGTCCCCTTTTTGTCTTTTATTTCCAAATTGAATTCTTACAACAATAAAATCCATCGTATAAGACGCGGTTTGGTTTCTTTCTTAGCCAATAAGTGTCTCAATGCTGCATGATCAGAGTAGACAACCACCTTGGACCCCAATAAATAAGAATGAAACTTGTCCAAGGCAAATACTACAGCTAGAAGCTCTTTCTCTATGGTTGTATAATTGAGTTGGGCACCAAAGAGAGTCTTACTAGCGTAATAGATGACATATGGTCGTTTCTCTTCTCTTTGTCCCAACACTGCTCCCACTGCATAATCAGAGGCATCTGATTTGTGTGTGAGTGTGACTCAAAAAGTATATCAATTAAAATTTTTCACACTTTGCAATAGAACGAATTCCTTGCAGAATAGGGCTATCGAAAGGGGTATCGTACCTCAGGAATTATGGTCTGATGAGTTGGAATACTGAATTAATTCTAATTAAATTTAAGAGAAAAGAATTCTGATTTTTAAACTAATTAAAAGTAAAGTAAAATAAATCAAAGTAAATAGAAAGTGAAGATAATATGAGAGAAATTTAGGGTGTTTGACTTCACCACTAACTCCACAATCAATGGTCAATTGAATCAACTATAGGGGAATTATATCATGCATAAGTGGTGTCAGTGGCTACAAGCTCACCTTCATCCGTCAGGAAGATAACATATGATTAAGGCTAAGCCATGGACTATCTTCGATTGGCATGGGCCATCTGCTTAACTACTCTAATCTAGGGTGCAGTATGGTTCATCTTCTCTAGGCATAATCCATCAAAGCTCTTAATAATATATTCAGTGATTACCATTGTGTAATAATCGCTCTCATGATCACAGAAAATAAGAGAAATTGAGATCAATAACAATAACTAAATATCTAAGATAAGAAAAAAAATCATTGAGATTGAATTTACAAGACTTTTATTGCTCAATTCTATAATAAGAATCCTCTAAATTACACAATCTATGCATGTATATAAAGGTCCCCAATAATTAAAATAATCAAACCATTGATGCTTTGTTAGGGCTACATCAAAACCCTAGTGGATGAACTAGCTGCTCATGGTAGAAGAAGAAGCTTCAACTGTTGAGGAAGAAGGCATCATCTTCATGAATTATGCGTATGACTTCGTTCTCTAATGGCTCTGCAAATATGTTTCTGTTCTCTTCTCAGCCCTCTCAGACTCTCCAATCTCTGTTATCTCCCGTAATCTCTCTTTTCAACTCCAGCCTCTTATTCTTCACTTTATTCCTCAAGAGAATACACCAAAGTCCTAATCCAATTAGGAATAAATTAGGGTTTCCCGCAGCACTAATCAGGTGGGTTTTTTCTGCTGACTTCGGCCCAACTTTTGACCTACTAGAAGTCCGATTTACGGAATTTTTGTGAAATACAAAAGTGTGCATAATCAAATTTCATTCGATCTTATGCGAAAATTATGTCGATTTGAGGCTCAAAAATAAGACTTCTGATCCATTTTCCAAAATGGGATTAAGACTGTATTATGCGCAGATTTGGGCTTTAGGCTCGAAACCTTCTTGAGCAGCTGTAATTCTCTTGGACCTCTTCCTTGGGCTGTTTTGAGTTGAAATAAATGGTTGAATGAATCTCCTTGATGTAGGCTTCATCTACCCATCTTGGATGTCTTCTTTTAAAAGCCCAAAAGCATGGTTTTAACTGAAATAATCATTAAGGCCCTGCAAATACAGAAAATACTAAAACGAAATAAAAAAACAAAATAATCTATCACTAAAAGAGTAAAGTACATAAGTTAAGAGGCTAGAATGCGTAACATTCAACGCCTATCACACCCCCAAACTTACATATTGCTAGTCCCTTAGCAATAGAATAAAACAAAACTAAAACAAAAGAAACTAACAAATACTAACTAAACTACCCAACTCCACTTCCGTGGGAGAAACGATTGCATTTAGCATATGCAACAAGCCTTTAAACCCCTAGGTTCCCCCTAGTGGACGAGTATAGTCTCGTGAGGGTTTCCAGAAATGTTACCCACAAACATTCAAAATTCTGTTTCAACATTAATTCAAGAAGAAGATTACAATATATAATTACAAACTTGTGATGTGGTCGGAACTAAATTATATTGTAAGCTTAATTTTGCCCTTTTTATCAAAATATAATTTAACCACTCGCAAGAGCACGAATCTTTGTAGATAAGGTTCTATATAGAGGGTATCGATCCCACGAGGACTAGTCGCAATTGTCTTAAGGGAAGATTAATTCTACTTTAATTCTAAAAAAACAGATTTTTGGTTTTGTGTTTTAAAACTATTGCATAAATGAAATGACAATGAAATTAAAGAGTAAAGTTGGGAGAGAGAACTAGGGTTGGTTTTCCACCACTAACCATTCACATGTTCATCAGTGTAGCAAGCATGGGATTCATTAATTAAATGCCTAACAATGTCATTAGGCTTATGACCTCAATGACATATCAAAAGATCAATGAGTGTGCTAACCTATCATAGTCCATCTTCAACAAGCATAGCTCTTCAACCTAACTAACTACCTAATTACTCTACTCTCTAAGTGAACACTACATGCATCCAAACTACCTTGTCTTGGCATGGTCTATACAAACTAGCATCACACATTCATTTAAACACCATTATCTAGCCATCAATTGCACTTCTTGTGGAATATGCAAATGTTGTGCACTCAAGTGACAAAATCTATTCTAAGACAAGAATACATTCCAAATCAAATGAATATATAAAAGAGATATATTTGTGTACATAATCACTAGGCTACATAATCAACATTTAAGTATAAATCCCAAGAGCTACAAAGATGAACAAGTTTACATGGCTAGGGGTTGAAACCAACACCCTAGTAGAAGAGTTAGTTGATCATGGTTGCCTTGCACCCTTCCATTGATGAAGAGAATGAAGCTTCTTGGTCTGGTTTAGCTCTCCTCCTCTTCTCCCGAAAGTCTCTCTCTGATTTTTTAGTGTGTCTTGAGAGATCTCTCTATATTAGAGAGATATGGCCCTTTTGTGTGCTTTTTGGCTTCCTTTTCAACCTTGGGCCCACCATATATATATATATATCATTATATATATCTCTTGTATCAAGAAGGCCCCCAAAAGTCTTGTTCAAGTCAGACAATCCCCCTAAGTCGTGCAAAAAGGGGGATTTTGTTGCAAGTGGGAGAGCAGGTGAGCAAGTGGCCAAGTGGACTCTGCAGAATTTCGATTGATCGAGATTGAATCTCGATTGATCGAGATTTCGATCAATCGAAATGAGATCTCGATCAATCGAGATTTCGATTAATCGAAATCAACATCTCGATTGATCGAGATGCCTTGGCTGCAATTTCTGATTTCTTCTCTTGACTGCAGAAAGCTTCCAACTTTGCTCCATTTACTCCAATACCTGCAAAACATCAAAAACACAAAAATACCATAAACATATCTCGATAAATGCAAAAATGAAACTAACATATGCAATAAAGAGGGTTCAAATGCATAGAATTGAACACTTATCAACTTGCATTCAAGAATAATTTTAAACTTTCAAATTCCATAATTCGAAGCAATGGTCCCCACACATAATTCACATTAACATATCTCAAAATAATCAACTCTAGTTCCCTCGTGTAAAGTGAACTAACATTCATCTCATGTAGCATAACCTAGCTCTGAATATATTAAGGCACATACCCTTTCAACTCAGTAGCTCCCCTTATTGAAATCATACTTCCAAACATGAATACATGACTTTTCCATTTTTTTTCATTCTTTTTTTTTTCATTGCTTTATTGGTTGTGCAATGTCTTGATCTATTAAGCTTTCTGAAAGATCCATGTAGCAAGCTTTCAGTTAGTGACTCCCAAACCAGATGGCTTTAGGGCACTAGGCTTTAAGATACCCTGAAGACCTAATTACTCGAATCAGCCAGGCTACAAATCAAGACAACCAATGCTCATCTTTCCTTACCCTTTCACTTTTGACGCGAACACTCCGTGCTTCCTGACGCATAGAGGCCCGGTTACTCATAAAAAGGATCAAATTGATTTGCTTATTCATCACTTTTTTTTCCTTTTTTCTTTTCTTCTTTTTTTTCTTTGAAGTCAAGTAAAACACATCATCGGTACTCATTCTCAAGAGATACTAATTAATATCAAGCATATGTAACTCAATAACTCAAAACCAAAGTTTATACCCCATAAGACTATGCTAGTGTGTCTGTGCATGTAAGGAAACTAAAATTAATCACCCCAAAACATGTTGTTGCAAATCATGATTAAAACCACTGAATTTAAACCACAGGTTTCAAAATTTTAAAACATACTCACAAATTGCAAGTTAAGCACCTACATAAGGTACTAATCCCTTGAATAATGTCAAAACATTCTATCTAAAAATAAAACAAAAGAAAATAATAAACAAACTAAGAAAATAAAATAAACAAAAATCCTAAAACAAAAAGAATTTCACACAAATTTCCCCCCATATTGCACTAAGCACAAAAATAGGTATCGCTTCACCCCCAAACTTAAACTGTACATTGTCCTCAATATACATCCAATCGAAGCATAGAGAAGAGTAAGAAGGATGTTACCAGAAATCCGGAGTAGTGGAAAGAAAATAGAGCACACCAAGTTGGAAGAAGGCATTCCAAGCACACCCCCAAACTTGGATGTTAAAACCTGTCAAAACAAACCACTATACCCCAAAGATCAAGTGAAATAGTATGGGTGAAAATAAATATGAAAAAGAAAAATCCTAAAAAAAATAAAATATTTTTTTCCATTTTTCAAAAAATTTTTTTTCTTTTTTTATAAAAATATAACTACATAAAGAAAGATAAACGAAAAAAGAAAAATAAAAAAATAATAAAAATAAAATAAAATACAAAAGATAGATACCTTCCTGTCAAGGGTGTGGTGGTGACTGAGCATCCGGATCCAAGTTTGTCTGGCGCATCAGTGCACGTTGCATCCTACTCATCTCTAGTTGCTCTTGGCGAGTGTCACGAAAGTGATCCGCCATCTCTGTCCTCATTGCTCCAAACTATGTGGAGACCTCTGTCTGTAAGGTGCCAAACTGGGCTGTCAACCCAGCAATCTGCCCCTCTAAATACTGATAATCATGGCCACCAGCCTGTGCATGCACCTCCTCTTCCTCTGCCTCCATCTCCTCTGGATCTTCCACCGGTGGTGGTATATCTATATGTTCTCCTCCTTGGGCCAACCGGGATACTTCACCAGGCGCTGCTATGACTCTCTGGTGCATATGAGATCAGCTCAAATTCTAGTCATGCGTGCCATAATGAAGATCACGTGGAAAGGCAAGCTTGTCCTCATGGACTGCATAATCCTGTGCAACAAGCAACTGATGAATGATAGTCAGGAATGGAAACTCCCAATCACTTGCACTATCTAGTGCCTTGGCCATAACCTTGGAATAGAACTTCTCCATTTGGCCCCAAACAATTTGTAGGAATGACAGCCAATGCCCAAAATGTATAGCATATAAAGCTTTGAGGAACTCTTGACGTCTCTCAATTTTATGTCCAATTGGACATACATTCTTGAGTAGAATAGTGTCAAGGAACCATAAGTGATTTGACGTTGAAGACCTGGAAGCTGCATTCCTTTTCGGGCTGGAAAATTGATTAGCATTCAAACGTGCAACCAAATTACCCACTGACAAATCGTCGGGTAGAGGAGTATAGATATGAGACAAATCATTCGGGCACTCATGAGGATAACCCATGGTAATAGCAATAGATGACATATCCACTCGAACTATTGTTCCATCTACTGAAGAAGTAAGCACGTCTCGCTCATCAGGTGTCGGCATTAAGTTCTAATAAAATACCTTGACAAGCCTCGGGTAGATAGTAGACGAGAGTGGAACAAAAATGGATGCCAACCGACGATGATGGATGTCAAAAATCCCCCATCTTGTCTCGGGAAACATACCATAGAGTTCGGCTATGTCAAACGTGGTTTCAAAGTTCAAAGCCCTTGGATGCCATCTCTCTTGAATACCTTCTCGACGAGATCATGAAGAACCGGTAGTTGGATCATGCCTCGCTCGGTGAGGATTACGTGAGCTTGAAGCACCTTGGTGACTTGCTCTCTTGGGTGCCATAGAAGTAGAAAAAGTGTGGTTGAGGAATTAAATCGAACACTTGGTGTGCACAATTAAATTGGAACCTTCTTTCGGTAATTTTTCCACCCAAATCAAACAAGTAAATGCACCAAATTGATCCCCCAAACTTGGTCTTCAAAAGCCCTCTATTGAAGAAAATAATTTTTCGATTGAAGTAGGACTTGAATTGGAGTTCAAAGAGGTAGAAGATGCAAGTAGTAGCAACCAAATAAGATAAGGAGGCTTTAAATACCAAGAATTTTTGGGCAGCCCACATTTAACCCTTGGGCGATCAATCCCCCTTGGAGTGGGCGATCGATTGCCCACCTGCTGGTGGGGATCTTCAAGAATTAACATGGGGCGATCGATCCCCCTTGACTGGGGCGATCGATCCCCCCCCCCCCGGATGCCTGTTGGACTTTCATCGCCCAAGTTCGACCGGGACTTGATATTTTTGAGTCTCCATCGCCCAAGGTCGACCGAGAGCATGATTTTTCACCCGTCTTGAGTCCGAATACCTCAGTACACCTCTTGGCATCCTCCGGAAGCAACTTATACATCAAAAACTCAAAGAAAATCATTAAAACGCAACTAATAATGGAAGAAAACTTAAAAAAACTAAAACTAAAAATTAAAATCAAAGAAAACTAAAGCAAATAAAGTATAGAAATACATACAAAACCTACAATTTAACGTCTGTAGGGGATGATCAACTCTCCGAAGGGATTAAGTCGGATAGACGGGATCCGTCAAGTCGACAGACTCTACGTCTCTTCTTGGCACGCATCCTTCCACATAATGTTTCAACCTTTGCCCATTAACTTTCATCAAAGTATTATCTCGAAAGCTTTGAATTTCTACAGCACCATGAGGAAAAACCGAAATCACTTGGAATGGTCCATCCCACCTTGAAAGCAATTTTTCGGGAAACAACCGAAGCTTTGAATTGAAGAGCCACACTTTATCACCCAGAGAGAAAGACTTCCGTGAGATATGTCAATCATGAAATGCCTTCGTCCTCTCTTTGTAAATTCGTGAACTCTTCTAATTCATTCAATTGTAACTTTCTCTCTTCTCTAGCTCTTTTTGCATTAAAATTGAATTTTCAGATTGCCTAGAGTGCCTTATGCTCGATCTCTACTGGAAGATGACATGGTTTCCCATACACCAACCGATATGGTGACATATCGATAGGAGTCTTGTAAGTAGTCCGATACGCCCATAGTGCCTCACTCAGTCGCAATGACCAATCTCTTCTATCCGGTCTCACTGTCTTTTCGAGAACATGCTTAATTTCTCGATTGGACAGCTCTACTTGCCCACTTGTCTGAGGATGATAAGGTGTTGCCACCTTATGTGTCACTGAATATTTAGCAAGCAAACCTCTCAAGAATTTATTGCAAAAGTGAGAACCACCATCACTGATCAAGGCTCGAGGAATTCTGAATCGACTAAGAATGTTCTCATGCATGAATTTGATTACCACCTTGTGATCATTGGTTCGAGTTGCAATGGCCTCCACCCATTTGGAGATGTAGTCCACCCTAACTAGAATATACTCGTAGCCAAAAGAGGGTGGAAAGGGTCCCATAAAATCAATTCCCTAAACATCAAAAATTTTAACCACCAGAATGGGGCTCATTGGCATCATATCTTGCCTCGACATTGAACCCAATCTTTGACATCGATCACAAGTTTTACAAAAAACATATGCATCATGAAACAGAGAAGGCCAAAAGAATCCACATTGAAGTACCTTGCTGCTGTCTTCCTTGCACTGAAGTAGCCTCCACATGCCAATGAGCGGCAGAACTTGAGAATATCTTGAAACTCATGGTCTGGGACACATCACCGAATAATCTGATCTGGATAATATTTAAATAACTCTGGATCCTCCCAAAAGTAATGATAAACTTTAGAGAAGAATCTATCACGTTCTCGCTTGGCCCAGTCTCTTGGCACTTTTCCCGTGGCTAAATAATTCACAATATCTGCATACCATGGTGTGGAGTTATCGGATACTCCAAACAATTGCTCACTCTAAAATGTTTTGGAAAGTGTAGTGTATACAGAACTTACTGCAATGGTAGAAAATTGATCTTCAAACGCCTTCTTTTCCTTCTATTTTTCTTGCACCTTTATTTCATCTGTAGATTCAGACACATCCGCAGAATCCATGAAGAAAACATCTGTCTGATTTGGAGGATTCTCAATAACATTGAAAATATTCAGCTTAACATTCATGTTGCCAAATGAGATATCCATGATCCCTGACCTACAATTTATGCAAGCATTAGCAGTAGCTAAGAAAGGTCGACCAAGGATCACTGGAATGTGCCTCTTCGGATTATGAACTGGCTCAGTGTCAAGTACAATAAAATCAATAGGAAAGTAGAACTTGTCCATTTTAATGAGCACATCTTCTATGATTCCTCGTGGTTGCTTTGTTGATATGTCTGCAAATTACAATACCACTGAGGTAGGCTTCAATTCTCCCAAGCCCAATTGTAAGTAGACTGAATAGGGTAGCAAATTCACACTTGCACCCAAATTAAGAAGAGCTTTATCCACATGGTGATCCCCAATGATGCATGAGATAGTTGGGGCACCAGGATCTTTGTACTTGGGAGGAGTGCACTGTTGAATGATAGAACTTACTTGTTGTGGCAGCATCACTTTCTTTGGCACATGACTTTTAGAACGCCTTTTCTGAGTGCACAAGTCCTTCAAAAATTTAGCATAAGGAGGAATTTGCTTGATGGCATCAAGGAGTGGCAAATTAATCTTCACTTGTCGAAACACCTCTATCATGTCATGCAGCTTATCCCCTTACTTCCCCAATTTGGATGCTTCAAGGAAACGTTGTGGGAAAGGAGCCTTGGGCTCATAAGGAATTTCAGCACTTGGACTTGTGGTCACTTTTTCTTCTTCTTTCTTCTCACCCACTTTATTATCAATTATTTTTCCACTCCTCAAAGTGGTAATAGCTTGAACTTGCTCATGGTGTGGGTTGCTTGTGGAAGCTTGCATCCCTTTAGGATTAGCAATTGGTTGATTAGGGAGCTTCCCTTCTTCTCTTCTACTCAATGAAGTAGCAAGCTGTCCAAACTGAGATTCCAGTTTGGCAATAGATTGAGAATGCGAGTGCACTAACTGAACTGTAGATTGTACTATTGCTGCAGTAGCTTGCACTGTCTCTATAAGAGAATCAAGCTTGTCAAATTTGGACAAGGTAAGTGTCAGCTTGTCTTCAATAGCAGAAATTCTTTGGGCCATAGGACTTTGTGTTTGATATTGCTATTGAGGCATAAAGGTTCTAGGTTGATATGATGGTTGCATTGCTGCCCCTTGGTTACTGTAAGAAAAATCAGGATTATTCCTCCATATAAGATTGTAAGTATTACCTCATGGAGGATTCATTGGTCCAGTGAATGTAGCTTGGACTTGCTCATGTTGAACATCAGAAAATTGCCCCATGGAAGGACAATTGCTCACATTATGCATAGGACTAGAGCAAAATTCACAAGGGCCTAGCAATGAAGAATTTGAAGTAGAAGGAGTTTGATTGGCAGTCATAATTGCTGCTACCTTCTGTGCAATTAAATCAATGTCAATTGGCATAGCTTCTGAAGCACCAACCTCATAAATCCCATCAGTCTTCCTTGTAGTGGCATGTTTGCTAGAACGAGTAGAGGACACATGTTGTAGAGAGTTGTCACTAAGATTTTTAAATAGGGTCCATGCTTCTTCTTCACTCTTCAACATAAAAGTACCTCCACAAGATGCATCAATCATCTGTCTGTTGGCTTCTATGAGCCCTTCATGAAAACTCTGCACTAGTTGCCACTTAGGAACTTGATGATGGGGACACTTCTTAAGAAGGTCCTTGAATCTTTCCCATGTCTTATAAAATTGTTCCCCCTTATGTTGGGAGAAACCAGTGATAGCACATCTGAACTGATTGGTCTTCCCTATCGAAAAATACTTCTTGAGAAACTCATGTTACATCTGAGTCCAAGTCGTGATAGAACCTGCCGGTAGAGAATTGAACCAATACTTTGCTTTTTCTTTCAAGGAGAATGGAAAAGTCTCATTCTAAAAGCATCTTCAGAGAAGTTGTAAATTTTTGTAGTTGAGCACACTTCAATGAATTCATCCAGATGCTTGTAAGGGTCTTCTTGAGTCAGTCCAAAATAAGATGGTAGCATCTAAATAATGCTGGACTTGATCTCATAATTCTATGCTGTGACATTAGGCAGTTGAAAACCTGCTGGTGAGGTATATGTCTCAGGAACAGAGTAGTCCCTAAGCAATCTAACTCTTTCTCCATCAGCATTAGGAACAAGGTTGTTGTTCCTCTCTTCTGTCATATCTTCAATTAATTATTCCTCTTGCACAATTGCATCAACAGGGATGTTCCTCTGTTGTCTAAGAGTACGTTCAGGCTCAGGATCAAGAGGTATCAAAGGATCAGCTACAGAACGATGACCTTGCATATATTAACCAAAACACCTGAAAAGAAAACAAAAACAAAATTAAAAATAAAATATAAAAATTTCCTAAACTAGAAATCCAATTAAAATTAATTCTGTAAAATTCAATCAATCAAATAAATAATCCTCGGCAACGGCGCCAAAAATTGATTCGTGTGTGAGTGTGACTCAAAAAGTATATCAATTAAAATTTTTCACCCTTCGCAATAGAACGAATTCCTTGCAGAATAGGGCTATTGAAAGGGGTATCGTACATCAGGGATTATGGTCTGATGAGTTGGAATACTGAATTAATTCTAATTAAATTTAAGAGAAAAGAATTTTAATTTTAAACTAATTAAAAGTAAAATAAAATAAATCAAAGTAAATAGAAAGTGAAGATAATATGAGAGAAATCTAGGGTGTTTGACTTCACCACTAACTCCACAATCAATGGTCAATTGAATCAACTATAGGGGAATTATATCATGCATAAGTGGTGTCAGTGGCTACAAGCTCACCTTCATCCGTCAGGAAGATTACATATGATTAAGGCTAAGCCATGACTATCTTCGATTGGCATGGGCCATCTGCCTAACTACTCTAATCTAGGGTGCAGTATGGTTCATCTTTTCTAGGCATAATCCATCAAAACTCTTAACAATATATTCAGTGATTACCATTGTGTAATAATCGCTCTCATGATCACAAAAAATAAGAGAGATTGAGATCAATAATAACAACTAAATATCTAAGATAAGATAAGAAATCATTGAGATTGAATTTACAAGACTTTTATTGCTCAATTCTATAATAAGAATCCTCTAAATTACACAATCTATGCATGTATATAAAGGTCCCCAATAATTAAAACAATCAAACCATTGATGCTTTGTTAGGGCTACATCAAAACCCTAGTGGATGAACTAGTTGCTCATGGTAGAAGAAGAAGCTT
The DNA here is from genome assembly GCA_026545225.1 of Cornus controversa. Classification (NCBI taxonomy): domain Eukaryota; kingdom Viridiplantae; phylum Streptophyta; class Magnoliopsida; order Cornales; family Cornaceae; genus Cornus; species Cornus controversa. The sequence continues at coordinate 44,709,573 of CM048845.1, read as the reverse complement.
CAACTATTGAGGAAGAAGGCATCATCTTCATCAATTATGCGTATGACTTCGTTCTCCAATGGCTCTGCAAAGTATGTCTTCTATTCTGTCCTCAGCCCTCTCAGACTCTCCAATCTCTGTAATCACCCCTCAACTCAGCCTCCAAGTCTTCACTTTATGCCCCAAGAGAATACACCAAAGTCCTAATCCAATTAGGAATTAATTAGGTTTTCCCGCAGCACTAATCAGGTGGGTTTTTCCTGCTGACTTCGGCCCAACTTTTGACCTACTAGAAGTCCGATTTATGGAATTTTCGTGAAATACATAAGTGTGCAGAATCAAATTTCGTTCAACTTTTAATGAAAATTATGTCAATTTGAGGCTCAAAAATAAGACTTCTGGTCCATTTTCCAAAATGGGATTAAGACTGTATTATGCGCAGATTTGGGCTTCAGGCCCGAAACCTTCTTAAGCAGCTGTAATTCTCTTGGACCTCTTCCTTGGGCTGTTTTGAGTTGAAATAAATGGTTGAATGAATCTCCTTGATGTAGGCTTCATCTACCCATCTTGGATGTCTTCTTTTAAAAGCCCAAAAGCATGGTTTTAACTGAAATAATCATTAAGGCCCTGAAAATACAGAAAACACTAAAACGAAGTAAATTAACAAAATAATCTATCATTAAGAGAATAAAATACATAAGTTAAGAGGCTAGAATGTGTAACATTCAACGCCTATCAGCATCAGACATTATTTCAAAAGATAGAGCCCATTTTGGAGATTGCATAATTGGTGCGGAGGATAACAGGGACCGAAGATTTTCAAAATCTTGCACACATTCTTCATCAAAGAGAAAGGGAATATCCTTAGATAACAAATGGCACAATGGTCGAGCAATTTTACTGAAATCATTGATAAATCTTTTATAGAACCCAGCATGGCCTAAGAAAGATCGAACTTGCCTTATCGAAGTTGGAAGAGGCAAAGTAGCAATTAGGTCGATCTTTGCTTTATCAACTTCAATGCCTCTCTCTAAAATAATATGGCCCAACACAATACCCTCTTTCACCATGAAATGACTCTTCTCCCAACTAAGTACCAAATTCCGTTCTCGGCACCTTTGAAGCACAAGTGATAAATTGCTCAAACAGTGTTCAAAGGATGATCCAAAAATAGGGAAGTCATCCATGAACACCTCCAAGAATTTTTCCACCATGTCAGAAAATATGGCCATCATACACCTCTGGAATGTCACCGGAGCATTACACAATCCGAATGGCATACAACGATAAGCAAAAGTACCAAAGGGATAAGTGAAAGTAGTCTTCTCTTGATCTTCTATGTCACGCCCCAAAATCCGGACCGCCAGGACTCCCCCGGACTGACCCGAATCTCGGGTGTGAACCCGTTCATTTAAACCCCAATGAACCTCCTTATATTTCCCAGTTACCGCGGAAGCTAATCATACGCATGTAATTTCCTAGGCGTACTCTCATTATTATCCATCCCAATGAGCCCCACATCAATCCATACATCCATGGCATTCCATTTCCACTCTTAAATCATGAAAAAATCATAAAATTCTACATTTTTAAAGTTTCTGAGACTTTGAGGCGCCTCAAACTTGAGTTTGAGTCGCCTGGAACTTCCAGAAGGGTTGAAGTCACAAAAAAAGCACTTTGAGGCGCCTCAAACTCCACTTTGAGGCGTCTCAAAGATTTCCAGGCGCCTCAAAGTGGACTTTGAGCCGCCTCAAACTTTTCCAGGCGCCTCAAAGTGGACTTTGAGCCACCTCAAACTGCACCAGGTCCGAAATTTTGACAGCACTCCTCAACCTGACTTCAAATGCTAATATCTCACAATCCGTAACTCCGTTTAATCTGAAATTTGGCATGGATCATCCTCAACATGTCTAGTTTCTAACCTAATTTGAATCATCCAAAACTACCAACCAAAACTCAAGTTATACTCAAATTAGTGGGTGTGTGTCAGATTTCCAACCCTTTCACCAAAACATGCATATCTTTCTCAATATAAATCAAAATAAGGCCCATGACCTATCAAAATGAAGCTAACACAATTCTCTTTTCATATGCATATGTCTCATTTGCTCCTTGAACTCAAAATGAACACTTTTGGGCATGTGTCCCCCCAATGGCTACTCTAATGCCTCAATGGCCATCAAGAAAATTCACATAACATGCCTCTCACATTTGAAATGTAATTCCATCTATTTTTCTCACCATCTTCACTCAACAACTCATGCATATATAAATTCCATACTCCATTTGCTCATGATTAACCAAACAAGCAATCATAACTCAAGAGGAAAATAGTTCTATGATACCATACATCTCCCATACATACACTTTTCTCAAAAGATACATATCGATCATATGGTTTTCCAAGTTTATAGTCATTACAAGAATTCACGCATAAGGTTCAAAATGCAATAAATTCTACCATGACTACAACTAATTCATTACCGTGCCACAAGCCGGCACAGATAGCCAAATGTACAAAATTAATAAGGAAATGAGTTCTAAGACTCTGAATCCATATCATGGATGCTCACCATCCATCATTTCCTTGCCATGTCCTGAAAATGTTAATGTAGGGGGATGAGCAAGTTCAACGGCTCAAAGTTATATGTTGTGCAATCCACTCAAGTCTACATTTTATATAATTGCATAAAGGAATTATCAATGCACAATTTAGCTACGTGTCATGCTTCCTAGCATTCTAGTCAAAGCAATACGTTCATTTTCATGGCATGCTCATCAAATACATTTGACAACCATAAGTTCACAACATATCTCATTCCACGAACCATCATATCTATGACATATGATACATTCAAATTCATCCACAATTCCACTTGCTTCACATAAGTCACATTACTTCACATAGTTCAACACAAAATCACATTGTACTCGGAATTGAACTCACACGCACACCACACACATGATATGTACCGTAGTCCCATATCTTAATTATTTTGGCTATTTCGGGCTACTAACCCGTCCGGTCACCACCCACTTGCGCAAGGTAGAGGACTTTCAACCCCAAGAGGATTCCTTCCTCTATAATTTTCTATGAGTCATTCCCGAGTATTCATCACAAACACAAAACACTTCACATTCATGCACATACATTCGCACATTGGATGCATTGCACTCAATACATGCCCTATATCCATTCTAGCATGTTGTTCAACCATTCACAATGCCACAAGCATACTTTCAATTCCCAAACTCAAGCTTTTCAATAAATTCACCAAAGATTCCATAAATGCAATATATGATCAATTTGCACAATTAAGCAATTCATGCATTCAATGACATCTACCAACCATTTCCAATCTAAAAGACATGCCTCATCAATTAAATCCAACAATAAATCCACAAAACCTCATTTTATCATATATAACACAATTACACCAATTTTATGCTAAAAATATGAAACTAAACTTGAAATGTAAGACACAACACACACCCCCTACCTCAATAGCTATAGTTTCAAGCTATTCCTTACTTCACTTGAGAAAATTTACTTTCTTGGAAATTAATTTTGGACCGATCAAATTCAAGCCTTCGTCGCGTAGATCGTTTCTTCCTTCTTCGGCGAACTCAAAGTCCCACCCGAAGTCCCTCTAAATTGATGAAGAAGAGAAAGAGAAAAAGTTGCTATGTATGTGTATACATATATGGTGTTCACGGCTGAGGGAAGAAGAGAATAGGGCTGGCTTCTCTCCTCTTCTATTTATAGAAAAAAAGACCTACCCATAATTACAACAATGCCATTACTTTTTCACTAAACCTTCCCGGGCTCGTTTTCGGAGTTCCGTAACTCCGATTGACACGAAATCGATTTCGTAGCGCGTCAAATATTTTATTTAAGCTACCCTCCGAATTTGAAGTCATTCCGAGACCTTTTAATTTTCTGGGCCCACGGGGCCCGCGCCCCTAGGTTGACCGGACCCAAAAAAGTCAACTTTTGCCAAACGCTCCAAAAATTTCCCCAAACCTTAGATATATTATCCAAACATGTATTTCACATTTAAAACACATATAAAATTATTTAAAACATCAATATGATAATTAAATGAAATTATAAGAAAATCGGCCAAAATGGTCACAGTTCTTACAACCTACCCAACTTAAAGGATTTCGTCCCCAAAATCAAGTCATACCTGAAGGGAATAATTCTGGATACTTATAACGAACTTCCTGCTCTCTCTCCCAGGTAGCCTCCTCTACATTGTGGTGATGCCACAAAACCTTGACCAACGGAATGGTCTTACCCCTCAGAACTTGCTTTCTAGCATCAAGAATCTGAACTGGTCTCTCCTCATAGGTGATATCCTCATCAACCTCAACATCTACCCAACTCAGAACATGTGATGAATCAGGTTCATATTTCCTCAACATCGAAACATGAAATACGTTGTGAACCTTCTCCAACTGTGGTGGTAAAGCCAATCTGTAGGCCACCTCACCGACACATTCAAGAATCTCGAATGGTCCAATGTACCTCGGTGATAACTTACCACTTCGCCAAAAACGCATTAATCCTTTTCGTGGTGAAACCTTTAGGAACACATGGTCTCCCACCTCAAAGGATAACGGCCTCCGCCTCCGATCGGCATAGCTCTTTTGTCGACTCTGAGCTGTCAACAATCGTTGCCTAATCAACTTAATCTTTTCTGTAGTCTCATGCACAATATCTGGACCTAAGGCTGCGGTCTCGCCTACTTCAGTCCAACAAACTGGAGATCTACAAGGTCTGCCATATAATGCCTCAAATGGTGCCATCTCGATACTGGCCTGGTAACTGTTGTTGTACGCAAACTCCACAAGTGGTAAGTGGTCTTCCCAACCACCACCAAAATCAAAAATACAAGCACGAAGCATGTCCTCTAATATCTGGATAGTACGCTCTGACTGTCCGTCTGTCTGAGGATGGAATGCTGTGCTAAAATGCAACTCGGTGTCCAACACAGTCTGGAATCCCTGCTAGAATCTCGAAGTAAACCGTGGATCCCTATCTGACACAATGGACACTGGAACCCCATGTAATCTCACAATCTGCTCCACATATTGCTTACTAAGCCTCCTCACATTATCATTCAGCCTCATAGGCAAGAAGTGAGCGGTTTTGGTCAATCTATCCACAACAACCCAAACTGTATCATTGCCCTTATTTGATCTCGGAAGACTCGTCACAAAATCCATGGTAATATGTTCCCATTTCCATTCTGCCACTGGTAATGGTTGCAACAACCCAGCTGGCTTTTGGTGTTCTGCCTTTACTTGTTGACAAGTAAGGCATCTAGCCACAAATTGTGCTACATCCTTCTTCATACCTCGCCACCAATATTGGTGTCTCATATTGTGGTACATTTTGGTCCCACCAGGGCGAACTGCAAAACGAGAATGATGAAATTCCCGTAGTACATCATCACGACACTCAGAAGGAACTGCCGTCAACCCTCTGAATCGTAGACCTCCATCGGAATGTAAGGTCCAATCTCTCACTGTCGTACCACCAACAATTTGTGAATGAATAGACTCCAACTCACTATCCTTCTTCTGCGCTTCGATCACCTTGCTCACAAGCATAGGTTGAGCTACCAAGCTAAACAACGTAGCTGGCTCACTATCGTCACTGAAATACAATCTCAACTATGAGAAATCTTCCATCATCTTCCATTCCTGAATGGCTATGCTAGCTAGAGTCCCGTGAGACTTTCTGCTCAACGCATCTGCCATCACATTTGCTTTACTCGGATGGTATTGCAAATCAAAATTATATTCCTCCATGTATTCAACCCATTGCCTTTGTCTCATGTTCAAGTCCTTTTGGGAGAAAAGGTACTTGAGACTCTTGTGATCTGAATACACTTTAAATTTATCTACAATCCCATCACAAAAGTGTCAAGGTACTCATGAAATACGCGATTCATTAAGTTCATAAATGCCGCCGGTACATTAGTCAAGCTGAATGGCATTAAGAGGAATTCATAATGTCCATAACGCGTACAGAAGGTCATTTTATGAATATTCTCCTCCTTTACCCTCAATTGATAATAACCCGACCTTAAGTTAATTTTTGAGAAGTAGTGAGCTCCCTTCAATTGATCAAATAGGTCATCTATCCTTGGCAACGGATACTTGTTCTTGATTGTCACATGATTTAACTTTCGATAATCAATGCACAACCTCAAGGAACCATCTTTCTTCTTCGCAAACAACACCGGTGCTCCCCACGGTGATGCACTTGGTCTAATGAAGCCTTTGGCTTTCAAATCATCCAATTGACGCTTTAATTCCACCAACTCCGTCGGTGCCATCCGATATGGTGCCATAGAGATAGGCGCCGTACCGGGTATAAGATCAATCCCAAATTCTACTTCCCTCTTAGGAGGCAAATCTGTTAAGTCCTCCGGAAAGATATCCAAGTACTCACATACCACCATCGGGTACTCCTCTCTCGATGTCTCATCTCCCTCGGCCAATAAACTAGCCAAGATAAAACTGTCTCGCTCTCGACTGCCAATGCCGTAACATGGAGAAGTATAGGAATCACTCCGATCCCCCACAAAGCAAAAGCAATCGCCCTCGGGCGTACAAATCGTCACTCTCCCTCTAAAACAGTCTATCGTAGCCCGAAACTCCGATAACCAATCCATCCCTAGGATAATGTCAAAACTACTCATATATAGGAGAATGAAATCAAACTGTAGTGTCCTCCCGGTCACCTCAATAGCACATCCCCGGCACACTCTATCAAGAATCACCGTATCACCTACTGGTGTATCTATACTTAAAGCTCCATCCAATATCAACGCCTCTAATTCCAAGGCAGGTGTAAAGACAAACGATATGTAATTTTGGATAATTCACACGCTAGCATCATTTTCCCTCAACATATCGATCTTGCTCTCGATAATTTATATATACTCTTGTATGAAATAATAAAAAAAAAATCATAACAACTTTCTTGGGTCACACAACTCGTCCTGGTCTTACATGCAATTTCAAAATTCAAAAAAAAATTTGCAACCCACAAAACACGCATTCAAGAAATTAATCATGCTAACATCACATTCAATATATAAGAAAGGAAAATCTGAGGTTTTACAATACCTCGAACTATAGATGGATCTACTGAAGTCTCAGTTGGAGTGACCACACACGCCCAACTCTGTGTCCCCTGTCCTAGCTGTCCACTCTCCTGACAGTCAGAAGGCTGAGTAGGAGTACTAGGAGTTACTCCCATCACTAGATGTGAACTCTGGATTGATGGCACAAGTTGAGGTAGCTGTGGAACCCCGAAACTTGGCTGCGCCCCAAGAGTCTGAGAATAGTGCTCTTGTGACCTCGTAGTACTGTGAATACTACCCTTCCTACGTGGGCAATCCCTCACTACATGACCGACTTGACCACACTTATAACACTTTCTCATCTCTTGTGAGGATTTCTTAAGCAAAGGAGTGGATGTTAATGATCGTGCTTGTTGTGGTCCCGCCACGTAGTGTGGGTTGTTTATCCCTCGTGGACAC